>CM057820.1:24505120-24950120 GCA_030067965.1 Latrodectus elegans | reverse complement strand
ACAGTTTCTTTTACAATTACAGTGTTGTGTAATGTTGTCCGATTATAAACCACAAATTAAGCTGCATAAAAGCTAAACGAATGGACGGTGCAGACAACATTTTGGAAAGAATTGGTCACCAACGAGACATACTGTGTAAGATCTTTGAGACGACTGAAGCCGATGCCGTAAACGGCTAAAAGATAAGCTTCACTGTTTATGTAAACATATCCTGGCTGCATGGAAAGAACTGATTTGACGTTGTTGAACGGAAACCGCGCTCTAAGAGTACCGCGTTATAGGAGGGTTCACTGTATATAACTGCGCTGCATAGTGAACCAGATATTTTAATATTTATACACTCACAAGTCAATAATAAAGCAATAACAATGCGCACTAAAACATTTGATTTAGTGCATGTTGTTTTTAATATAGATATAACAGTATATATGTATAATAATTTTGTAATTACTAAATCACACAAAACGTATCAAGGTGGTTTGGTTTGTTTACTACTCAACAGGTATTTTTATGGAACGAAATGTTTATATTCGCTAAATTCACATCCGAGATAGGAATCAAACTCATGACTCTTGAACTGAATTCCATTACGTTAACACTCAACAGCCAACTTGGCTACACCATATCGACAGCAGATCCTAAAAATTGATTAATCCTTCACAAGCATGGTGTTTGAATAATATTTCAGAAAATATTTTTAAATATTATAAACGTATTTTGGATTGAATCTTGTCATATATTATTCTCTCAAACACACTTTATTCTCACAATCCCCCAAAAAAATTTTTTACTTGTAAAAAATTCCATACCGAGCGCTTGACTCCAATCTTCTCCTTTTATAAGGAAAATATCCCCACGAGGTTGAAGGGAAATCAGGTCCCGCTTCCTGTTCGCTTAGTCTTCTGATACCACCCGGATAAGAAAAAGAGTTTTCCGGCTTTGTCGAGTAGTCCTATACCAGATCGGGAGAAAAAAAAATCATTGCTAGAAAGCCTAGGAGAAGTAAGGAAAGAGAAATCCACCCTCACAAAATCGATCTTGCTCTTTTAGAAAATGCTATAACACTTTACCATCTAACTTATATTTAGATTGCTGTATTTCGTAACATCGTATCGATGATTTCGATTTTTCAAAAATGTATGATAAAAAAATAATTTGGTTACTTTCTGTCTGTAATTTATAATGAATTATTAAATTCATCAAAATTATACAATTAATTTGTTATGTTCATTCTTTCGTGCATTAAAGTACTCTAGTAACATAAAAAGCTTCATAAAATTTTCTCAAAATTATCACCAAAATTCACTTAAAATGTACCGTAAAGATATCATACAATATATTAATGTCATAAGTAATTTACAATCTATTTTAAAAAAACTTTTTTGTTACTAATTAATATATTGTTTTAAAAATCCTTCAGTGTGTAAATCATTTATTTGTCATCAGGTTATAAACCCTTTTGTTTACATTAATTTGTCACTAATAAGTACACAGTTTTAAAAAATTTTCAGTGTATATATATAAATATATATATATATATATATATATATATATATATATATATATATATATATATATATATATATATATATATATATATATATATATATATACATATAAATATATGTAATAAGTCATGTAATAAAATATCTGAGAAACGTGTTGTATGTGTGTATAATGGTTGCAAAAGTTACTTTAAAAAAGAACTGTGTACATGTATGTGTAAGAGTACTGTAGTACATAACTGACTTCTGAAACGTATTATTAAGTTAAAAATTATTTCTTGTACTAATTAATGCAATCTATTAAAATTCCGGTACTACGTATTTTAATAAATCAAAAAATTTTATTTCAAGCTTTTATACTTTCAACATATAAGTATTGTGACATTTACTTTTATTTGTGGTCTATTCTCTATATTTATTTATACTTATATATAACTTTTTAAATATCTAATATGCAATTCTCATCCCAATTAATTCCAGTAGTTAATCATTTAAATACATAAAATTAGGGAGAGAAAATTAACTAAATTAAGAAATTTCTTTAAATTTATATTATTTTAGATAAAGAATTATCCATCCACTCATTTTAGTACAACAGAAAATATTGTATTCTGATGTCGGAAAACTGCAATAATTGCATTTAAGATAAATTAAATTCAAACCAACATTGAATGTTAAATGCTATAAAATTATCAGAAATTGATAAAAATGTTAAAAATACAGACTTATGCTCCAAAATATTTTTTGTAAGCTTATCTAATGAAACTCTAATTTCATGTTAATCAAGAGATAAAAAATGACGTTATCTGAAGAAAAGCATTAAATTAAAATCTGACAGAAAAAAAGAATCCAAATATGACATAAAAACTAAAATTAATTATTTTTTCTTTTTGCGGTTGAAATCAGAAATTTTGATTACATTTTGTTCTGAAGGCTAAATCAAAAATATCGTGGGCATTAAATTTGAGTGAACACGCAACTATTTTTCTTATAATTGTGTGCACATTCAAGTCTAACGACAACATAAATTCTTTTCTAAGTTTTTTTGCAAAAAAAAATATTCATTAGGAAACGTCAAATATTTTTCATAAAGTTTGGTCCTTATTTTATATCTGATATCTATACATATTGAGAAAAGTAATTTTATTATTTTATATATGATACCGTTATATGTTATAAAAAAAGTATACAGAGCAATGATATAATATTTTAACTATTCTTCCACTCAAATTGCAACTCCATTTGCAGTTATCAATAAACGCATCTATTTGCATATGCATTAGGGACATTCAAAACAACCATGAAATCCCCTGTTGTTGGTGCAAAGATCTTAATTGCTGTCGGACTCAAACGTTATTAGCGTGATATCGTCCATTAAATTTAATCTTTTAATCCTCCATTCCCGAAATATTCCAACTTCAATTCTGCTCCGGTCAGTGGATCCCTGCGAAATCTTCTCAAATATCTTGCAATTAACTGCCCAAGACGCTGTTGGGACTGAGCTGGCCGCATTTCAATTTTAAGCCCCTACATATCTTGCTCGTTCCTCTGAAAGCGGAGGATTATCTAGAGGCATGTGGGACTCCGGAGTAGAGATCTCTGAAAGCATCTTTCGGGAATTATCAATTATCCTGGACATGAAGTGCCACTAACAGTTTATTACAAGGTTGTAAATGGGATCGGCAACCCCATTTACCTTTGACACTGCCCATTTATGGCTAATTTGAGATTGTACGATGCCACATCACGGAGTGGTAGGTGGTTAAGATTTGGAATTGTAGGAAATGTATAAGAGCTTTTCACTCTCTTACTTAATCTTTAAGAAACACTTGAGAAAACTATTTTGCTTAAATATAAATAATTAATAAGAAAGTAGTAATGCAGGTGATATGGGAGTGCAAATAATTAACATAGGAGTTATGTGCATCATGTAGTTTAAAGAGTATTGATTTTTCAAAATTGCGTGTCTTGTAAAAAGAACTTGTGTATACCACTTGTGTTTCCTGATTAATTACTAGAAATATTTATAATAAAATAATTTAATGTAAACACATATAATATTAGTATAACATTAAGAAATAAGTAGTATGAAAGTACAAATAATTAATATACGAATGATATATCATCACAGATATAGGAATAATATATCATCACGGAATTTGAAGTATATTAAATATAATTGTATGTGTATTGTTGTATGAAGTATATTGTTGTAAAAGAATACTTCCTATTTATGAAATAAGTTAATGCGTTTCCCGCTTATCATTAAGAAATATTCAAATTTTAGTTGAATACAAAAATTAACGTGAGAGTAGCATTACAAGTAATTGATATATATGTAAGTATAACTAATTAATACAGAAGTTGTACGCTATCATCCAAATTTAGTTCTGTTGTAGAAGAGTATTTATAATATATAAGTTAATTTCCTGTTTAAATGAAAAAAAAAAAAAAAAAATGCTAAAAATTTTATCAGGAAATTAATTATTATCTCTTCATAAAATTGTTGAGAAATTTTATTTCAATAAAAATAAAATTTTTGAATGTAAAAAAAAAAATCATGAGTATGAAAATAAAAATATATACAATTAATATCAGAAAAATATATTACCGCATAAATAAGGCAGTAAATATTTACATATATGATATGTTGGAAAAGCTAATTTACGAGTTTGTTTCAAACTTATAACCCTTAAACATTCTTTGAAAAATAATTTGATTGAAATACAATCAGTTAATAAACCCGAGAAACATAAATTATTAATATAAGATACAAAAAATTAATAAAATAACATACCGTTAAGGAATCAAAAACACAGAATTTATATTATAGTCAAATTCCATTCCAAAAATACAGAAAAAATTTTATGAAAATCATTTTACATAAATATAAGTAATTAAAATGTATTAATCATACAGTTAATATGATAGTAAAATTTATTAATATAAGTTTAGAGTGCTAGTGTTTATAATAATAATATTAGTACTTGTGTAAATAAGAGTTGTTAATAGTTAAGAAATGTGTCGATTAATTACTTAGAAACATTAAATAAAATAAATAAATTTAAATGTAAAAAATTAATAATAGAATATACAAACACATACAAACAGTTATGTATAAACTTGAAATTTAAATAATTAACTTTAAAATACGAATGATTAATATAAAAGTGATATGCCATTATACAAAATTAAAGACAGCTACTATACAAAATTGTTGGAAAAGACTATTTATGATATGAATTGGTATCCAGCTTAACCGTTATGAATTTGTTTGAAAAATAATTTTATTATTTAAATGCAAATAATTAATAAGAGAGTTTTATGCCATTGTGAAATTGAAAGCAGTGATAATTCAAAATTGTAAATGGATACTTATAATATGAGTTTGTTTCCAATTTGTAGTCACTAAAAAAATTAACGAAAATAGATTTTGCTTATTCCTTAAATATTAGCGTGTCATTAGTTATAATAAGACCCGATAATGTGTAAATTTGTATAGAAAAAACACGAATGGTTATTTGAATTTGCTTTACTTTAAAGTATAATTACTTGGCTGTATCTGTTTCTCTTCTCTGAGTGTATAGAATGCAGAAACTATTTGGTAACTGAATTAATGTGATTGCTTTTGATTTTAAATAATCAAGTGGAACAAAACCTCTTTTTAAAGAATTTAATCTAAATGCATAAGTTGGTATTAGTATAGCAAAATGTTGTTATTAGTTGTTGATATTATATAATATAATATCTTATTATTATATAATAAGTTGAAACTAATAAGTTGTTATTTGTATAGAATGATTATTTGATTTAAATATTTGCTGTAAAATATATTACTAGGAATTATCTTCAGTGTAGATATAATATCAAATTTTTTGGTAGCTGAATTAATGTGATTATGTTTAATATAAAATAATTATGTGTGTGTATGTGTGTGGTGAAACAAAACCTCTCTTTTTAAACTATTTAATTTGAATGTTAAATTAATGTAGCAAAAGTGAATGTTTCTTTTTTATTTAACTTCGTATCTTAATCTAATAAATGTAATTATCTTCTCAAACTGGATATAGTATAAAATCTATTTAGTAACTGAATTAACGTGAATATGGTTAATTTAAAATAATTATTCTGCAACAAAAAACCCTCCCTTTTTAAATTATACACTTTTAAAATTATTATTTTTGATTTATAATTTTCATATATTTCTTTTATTTCATGATGTTGAGATAAAATTTTCTTTATATATATATATAACTTAATATGTTTCCTTCCGTTCGCGTTCCTTTACAATGCTAATTAATTTGTCTTCTTATATGCAACATTTATGCTAAGAATTTTATTTCGATAAAACAATAAATCTTTTTAATTTAGATGAAAATATTTATGCACATTAATTTAAACATATATGTTATTGGATTTTTCATAATTCTTATTTAATGTTTTTTTTTTTTTTTTTTTTTGTTATAATTAGTCAAAAGTTTTAAATTTTTTCGAAAATCTTACGAATTCCTTGAATAAATAATTTCACCGATTTCATTAAGATTTTGTTGCGCTATAATAATATACTAGGATTTCCAACTTTCGGATATACAAAGGGTGGAATTGCGGCACCTTATATAGAAGGACATCCAGCGACTGCAATCTTAGCCCCGAAAGTGTATCTTCGCAATTTAGAAGCAGGGACATACAGAAAACCTGAAAACTTTGTCTGCCACCCCCAGAGGTTGAAATATCATTACACATGAAAGACATTGCGACCATGACATATTTAACATACCCCAGCAGCAATTATAGAACACGACTGATCTTCAGTTAGATCGGAATCCAAATTAACTACATTCCAATAACAAGAACAAACACCTTAAATGACCATTTTTGAGGTCTTTGACGTTAATAATTTACATGAAAACTTCACTCTTTATTCTATTGCGAAAGATTACAATCCTTTGTGTATATGTTGATATTTATTTATGCACTGATGATTTACGGCATTTAATTAATTTAAACAAAATATATTTTAAAGATAAAATCTCACATGAAAAAAGTACTTTATGAACATGCTAATCTCTATACAAAAATATCTGAAAATGCTCTTATATTAATGTTATAAATATTAAAAAATAGAGCTAGAATTCGTATGATGTATTTCTGAAATACACGCACATCTGTTAAAAATTATATCTGTCCTCATGAGTATATATACCATCTTTACAAATATTTGCTCAGTGTAGATACATTAGATATTTTCAGATATGTATTTACTCTATGAGTTGGAGAAATTGAAATTCAGCGTAAATAGTAATGGAAAAATATATTGTCTGCATTGATGCAAAGATCTCTGAAACTATATTATTTCAAAAAATTGATGAGAACGTTATATATATTTGCTTTACGAAATATTTTATTGAGATTAAATTCAGAAAATGATATAGTTATGTTTAAATCTCTCTCTCACTCTACGAATTTGAGTTAAAATTAAATCTAGTTCTTTTAAATAGATATATTTTGAAATAAATTTTAAAATTTTGAAAATTGAGTTGATTCTAAAAGATTTAGAAACAAGGGCAATCAGTGATAAAATTTAAAATTCAAAATTTCAGATTTTGTTAAAACTGACAACATTAGAAAATTATTTTTTCAGGAACTGAAAAGGTCTTTAAACATACTAAATCAATTTCATGTCAGTATGACATTTTAATTGAAATATTCTAAAATATTTAATCACTAATTCAATGAATTAATGAGAATTGTATCCCGTTGAATTAATGAAATTCTTATAAGAGAAATATACCAAATAAATACATTACTTACAACATTTTATTTACTGAAAAAAAGACTAATTTTATTTCATAGTAACAAAGACACCAAAAAATATTTTTCCTATAATATAAAATATATAGGTTCAAAAATAATGTCATCAAAAAATGTTTAAAATTTTGGAAAAATTGAGCGATTTATTTAAGAAATTGACAGCGCAAATGTATTTAAGCCAATAAGATGTTGGTCCATACACTACTACCACGAACTGCAAAGTGATGTGGTACAGACAGATTAATTTGTCAGTGGTCTCAGAGTCCTCAACATATCGGAATAATTGTCATAACTTCCCTAAACTGTCCCAATTGTGATCAATGGGAAGAGATCATAAAATATAACCTGTAACGAATGTATAAAGTAATCTAGAAGACAATTCAAATCAATATGTGTCATATGATAGAATATTTCTTGTTGAAAAATAAATCCAGTGTTTGTAAAACGAAGATTAATATTTTAGTATTTTAGATAATGCAACCCAGGGATCCATTTTTTTAAAAATATCTTAGACAAAAAATTCTACTGCTTCATAATTTAGTTGTAAAAATATCACATTCACTATAAAACAGGTATATTCGTTTATCCTATTTGGTAAGAAACATCTCATGTTAGTTTTTGTCCAAGTTCATTATTATTCTATAATCAGTGTATTTTTAAAAATGATAGACCTACAGTACCCATCTCTGTTTTCCTGACCGAAAGGTCTTGGGGTGCAAAGTTCCGATTAGATGGTCGGTCTAATGCGAAAACCCCAGTGTTTAGTTCCCTAGCATGCTTGGTACTCAGTTCATCAATCCACTAAAGGGATAAAAGGCTGAGTCGACTTTGACCAACCAGAGGATCGAATCTCGGACCTGTGCCTTGGGAGCCTGAAATACTACTACTAAGTCCCTGTGTGGGCTTCAATTTATATATATGTATTTAAAATTTTACAATGCATGTGTATTTCATAATTCAATTAAAAGGAATTTAATAGTAAAAAATGCATTATATCAAGTGTGCCACGTAAAACCAACCCATTGTAATATTATAAAATATTGCTTTTTTTGGTATTATTTATGAATATTCGTACATTAAGAGTTTTGACAATCAAATCCCTATTTGTGTGGCGCATATTCTTTGAGACGACAGTGAGTTTGATTTGGGAATCCTAGAGAAGTTGAGAAGTTTTATTGGAACCTTCTTGAAGAGCACCTTCAGTTTCGTTACTTTCATTTAGATGGTGCAGCATGCCACAGATCAGTTTATATTTGTCCCGTGTTCAAAATGTAGTTTATACCTATGAAAATGATCAAAAAAGCCTTGTAGTCTTCTCAGTTACGTAACCTGTCCATTTGTAATTTTTACTTTTGAAGTCTGTTAAAGGGTGCAGGAAACAAATCCACATGCAATAGAAAAATTCAAGATCAAGGTTCTGGGTGTCATCAATAGCATCACAACACAAAAGGTGACGAAAATATATATATAAATCTGATGCATTGGTTTCATCACCTACAATGAAGGAGAGTAACCATATTTAATAAATTTCATTTTATTTTATGCTTTGACTTTACTGGTTGGTTTCACTTGCTGCACTATGTAATAACAGGAAGTTGTCCTATTATGTAAGTTTTTTGGTATATGTATGATATATCCCCCCAAGAGATTTCTCGCTAAATCTGCTGTTCCATGTTTTGGTTACAGTGTTTCCGGTTTTTCCTTTGCTGTTGCCAATTTTAATTTTTGTTGCACTTATGGATTTTTTTGTTGCAAAGTTTGGTTTTTCTCGTGTTTTACGTCATTTTTGTATCATATGTAATTTTTTAAATGGGAACAGCGTTAGAATTGCTTGGAGACGAAAAAAGTCGCAAAAGTCGCCAATGGCGTATGCTAGTTATCATATTATGTTTGTTTTTTACAATTCCCTAAATTCAACTCTCTAACAAAGAATCGGTCTCCAATAAATTTGAAATTCTATATTTTTGTGATTTTTTTAATCCAATTCATATTTAAATTGAAGAATGATTTCGATATTATTAGTTATTAATAACGCATTTTATGTTATATTGTCATATTTGATAATAAAAAAGATCTCATCATAACTAGGATTACATAACATCCCATGGCATAGGACTTATTAAATAGAATCATATTTCATAAAAGATTATTAGCACAGATTTTTTAAGAGTTTTCTTATAAAAATTATCGGTATTTTCAAAACAATTTGAAACTCTATTTTTTAATGCTGGAATTTGAAATTAATTCAAATTTAAACTGAATAATTTGTTTAATATTATTTCTTATGAATATTGCTTTATGTTATAGTATCCTATTTGTAAAAAGAGATATAATATACAAAAGTGCAAACATTTTTACGCTCTTTTTTCTTTTACACTTTTTTCTTTATGCTCTTTTACAGCTGCTTTTATTCACTTTTTTTCATAAAATAATTAATGATTATTACAACTCTTAATTTTGTATTTTTTATTGAATATTCTTGAAAACTGAATTAGAAAATTCAGTTTTCTAATATTATTAGCTATTAAAAATATATTCTGCTCTATTCTATTCTCTTATTTGAAACAAAAGTCATATTTGCAGCAATACAAGATTTTTATTATTCATTATATTCACTAATCTCATAATTAATGCTTTCAATGTAATTTAGGATTTCATTATTAGCATTTTAAAATTTAAATTATGAACTACATACTCAATTTTCTTTTTAAAATGTTTCTCCAAATATATATATATATATATATATATATATATACATATATATATATAATCATATTTGATAAGAATGTGTCACATACTCCTATGCAAAACTAAAGCTAAATCATAAATTCTTTTACTTCAAATATTGGTTAATTTTCTTATTATATTGTTTTCAAATATAATTTTAAATTGTGAAATTTCAGTAAACATTTTCAAAATTAAGTTATGAGTGCAATAATACTCATTATAAAAATTGCATTAAATTATATATATATCCTGTTTGATATGAAAGTCTCTTCAGAATGCAAGTATTTGTATAATTTTTATAATTCCTCTTACAATTTCTTGAATGCACGGGTGAAGGTTAGTCCTTAACACTCTGTTTTTCAGTTCAACAGTTCACGGGTTCGAATCTTAACTAAAGCATGAATGTTCATAGTGGTCTGAAGTCCACTTTAGCTATCGATCCCAGTTCAATTTGAAAGGAACCATTGAAAGTGAAACAAACTAACCGCCATACTCGTATAATCAATATTTTGAGTAGAATTAGCTATAACTATTTTAAAAAATTGAATTGTGAATTTCATTGTAACTCTGGTTTTCGGTTAAGAAGTTCGTGAGTTCAAATCTTACTTAGAGCACAGATATTTGTAGCAGTCCAGAGATTTTTAGCTACCATTCCCAGTACAATTAAGTACAAAAGAGAGTACGATTAAGTACCTGTACCAGAGAGATTGAAACAAACCAACCACCATCTTTTTATAACCGATGCTTTGAATGGGATTTATTATAACTATTTTCAAAAAGTGAATTGCGATTTACATTTGCAACTCAATTTTAAAAATATTACTCCTTGTGAAAGATGTGTAATTTTATCCTATTTTAAAACAAAGATTTTGAGCAAGTTCCCTTGCACTTCTTGTAATTCAGTTCCCTTATCGGTGTTTTCAATGCTAAGAAGTGAACAAAGACTCGGCGTGAAATTTATTTCAGTGCAGTTCCCATCTCACCTATGTGATTATCTTCAGTAATCGCAGATAGACGCCGATTTCTAATTAAGGCAGCCCATACGTGCCAATTGCATTTCGTTCGGGGTGAACCGCTTTTAATTCGAGCGGCTCATTCCGTATTCAGTAATATAAGACACCCCTGGGCAACCTGAAAGCTGGCCTACAATTACACAAGGACTCAAAGCGTTCAGGAAATTGCCGCTTTGCCTTGCATAAGTAAGACTTAATTACCATGAGAGATTTACATCAGAAGATTGCCCTCACCTTATCGTTCCCCCGCACATTTCTCGATAAAACTGGCAAATGATAGAAATGTGTGTGTTTTGATGGTATAATATATTCGTGGAAGCGTGTTGTTATTATGAATGCTTGTAAGTTGTAATGAGCTTAAACTGAGGAAATTCGATATGTCAACTGAAAGGGAGCTTGTGTTATATTGTTTAGAAAATTTTAGTTTGGGGGATATCCAAAATTTTTGTAAAATATGTCTATTTATGTCAAAAATTTTTTGATAAATCAATAGTGTAATTCTTAAGAGTTTTTAACATTTTTCTTGTTTACTTTTATTTAAGAATTTTAATTTTTTACTTACAATTTACTAAATGCGCAGCAATGTAAAATGAAATATATTCGATTTTTTTCTTACGGTGTTCACTGGGGGACTAACCTTCACCACACAAAGGCCGGAAGCAGCTACATTTATCGTTGCTCGTTGGGCACCGGTGAACTAAGTCACGGAGGTGAAGTGGCATTGCCCACGTCACTCTACCACAAACCCGTTTATAGGATGGCCACATTCATTCATCATCTTAAAAGAAAGGATAAGTAAACATCTAGAACAAAGAATATTCGTGTCCGAACAGGGATTCTAACATAGGACCAACACATAATGAATTAGGAACACTAACTATTCAATCATCTGTTGGCTACTTTGAAATTAGCGACTATCTAACTAAAAAATGTGTATGGTCAATACATATATATTTGTGTTGTTTATATTTATATGATATATTCAAACTGAGAGAGAGCTGGCAATTAAATAGCAAATGCTGGTGTCTTTTGTTCTCAAGTTTTATACTCACGCAGAGAGTGGTTATGTTTGAAATTATTTGAAATTAACTTAAGATTTTAATTGCAGGATCCGATTGAATTATTTCTTTATTTAATTGTAAGAAGTAACTGCAGAGTGGCAAACACAACAAAATGAAAGAATTTCCAAAGATGGAAGATTAAATATAAAGTAGTTTTTATTTTCAATGAAAAGTTATTATCCACCTAGGGGTGTTGTAAGCATGTATACAGGTCGTATAAACTAGACAAAAACACTTATTGCATACTGAAATTCACAAGTGTTCATTGGAGAGAATGATGTCAGTATAAAAGTGAATCTTTTCACGTCATGGTAATACAAAGCAGTTTGTTGTGCTCAGTAGTAGGCAATCAAAAGCGGATTATACAACAACTTAATCTAATCTGCATATCCAAATGTGACGTATTCCGTCCGATATGAGGACAACAGTTTTATTCCAAATTCATTTATATTAGTCGCCTATAGACTTTCACGATAGGTAAAAAAAATTTTATTCCTTGGTTGTGTGTGTGAATGTTTTATTGATAATTATTCCATTTTTTCTTAAAATTAGAACACATTTTTTAAGGAATGGTATGAATAAAACCTTCCCCATATTGCTGGCCAGTTATGCATGAAATGTATGTCATGAATTATTAAAAAAGTAATACTTTAATTAAATACTTTTAAAAGCAAGGCAGCTGGAGTTACTGGAATGGATAGCCTATTAATCAAAACCTGTTGAACATCTATCCCATATTGCTTTACAGAAGGACTTTTCACCATAGAAAGCAGTTCTGGTTTATAAGGGTGATCTTTTTTTTTTTTTTTTTCCTTAAGGTTATGAGTTTGAATCCCGACACAATCAAAGATTTATCTTGCTCGCTAATAAAGACTGGGACACGTTAAGTATACCGTGGTCGCTATCTCCTCCATGTGAAATGATACATCTGTGCATGGCAGGCCAATTATTGGGTAGGGGTCTTCTGTTTGGTCCTTGCTTTTAAACTACGAAGACTTTCAAATGGCTGCTTTAAATCTAACTCATGTAGTAGCCTTACTCAAATCTAGGCGCAGAGAAACATGCGTAGCAGCATGTTTCTCTGACATGACAACAACAACAGATGGTAAGCCATATCATGTATCACAAGAGAGAAAACCAGGAAAACTTAAAAAAGACTATCCTAATAAATGTGTTTACTAAAAACACAAACGTAACATCCATTCTCTAAAATTTAATAGTGATTTTTCATTCCTTATAACGTGGTTACAGTGAGTTGAATCATAACCATTTTAAGAAACTATTGCCGTTGCTGAGGAGGGTGTCAGTTATTGTGGGAATCTCATCTTCTGCTAGATTTCCTCGCTAGCTAAAATAAAATTGAATATGTTTTGGAAAACCCTTCCCAGCCACTTTTGGTATTTTGCAAAAATTCCAGGGAAATCCTTCCAACTTAGACTGAGATCTCACCAAACAGATTTTCTCTTGATTGGCCACACAAAAGCCTTCATCTTTAAGCAAGATCACTAAATATCTTGCTTAAAGATGAAGTGACCAAGAGTGTCTCATTGATGCAAAGCTGACATGGCTTCCCTTGCTCATTATTTGTTGCATATTTTCGGACTCATAGGTATAGTCTAGCTGTGTTAAATAGTCCTGAGACTAGCAACAACAACAAAAGAATCTGCTGTTTTTGTGAAGGTTTTGACTACCTGATGAATTTAATATTATTATTATAAACATTAATGTATACCATTATGTTAAAAAAATGCAATTGACTATGGATGTTAAGATTTTTTTCCAAGGGATGGATAGAAGTCCACGAATCAGTTATACATACCACTGTATTTAGAAATTTGACTGCAAATATGATTTCTACCAATACAGTCAAATTAATTTATGTGAGCTTTTTAAGAATATGAAATATTTAGAATAGTTTATTCTCATTTGTTTATTAAAAGAAATATTTATAATTATAATTCACTATTTTTACAGATATTATGTCTTTCAAGAAACTTGTATCTGAAAACGATTAGCTTTCATGCTTTCAGTTCAACAATTAGTAGATTCGAATTCCATCTTTGATGTGGATATCTTCTGTGGTTCAGAATGCAATTTAAGCAATAGGTCTGGTCTATTTAGCATTCGTGAGCCAAATTTGAGCTTTGAAAATTTGCTTTTTTAATGTGTGTGTGTGAAAACATATTTTACTGTATTTATATAATAGAAAATTTATTTTTAATTGCATTTTTAATATTTTCTGAGCAGTACAAATTTTTATTCTTTTTAAGGATAAGAATATTCGATGTGACTGTGAGAGGTTAAACACTAACTGATTATTGAAACCCCAGGATTGTGCAAAATTTTTCACAATGTGCATCATATATACTATTCCTGTTGCTTTGAGACTTAAAATGCTTCACTTAATCAATGAATGAAGTACAAGGATAAGCTCTGTGTCCTAGATAGCCGATCCATTCTGACATTTTTTTTATTGGCTAGTTCAATGAAAACTACTTATCTAGTTTCAGCTCTAGAATGAGGCACTATGAAGAAGAAGAACGAAAAAAGAGGGGGAAATGAATGTTCGTGATCCTCTTCGTTCCCTTCTTTTTGAAGGAATGAAAAGAGAGAGGATTCTGCCAGGATAATCTTAAGCATACCTTCTGTATTCAACAAGCATTCTATAGATTACACCGAAATAATTTCGAATAATAATTTTTGTAATATGGGATAAGAGCTTGGAACATGTATAAGATAACAAACTCGAATGTCGTTAGAAAAACATCAATGGATATTTTTTATATATAACATAATTAAAGCATTCTCTTATTTTAAAAAAAAATTCACTCGATATATTCTGTTGCTTTGTTAGTTAAATATAACGAATTCAAAACTTGGGCCTCCCATCACCAGATCTAAAACCATCTTGGTGTAAAGGCTAATACCTGCTAAATTTTTCCATGCCCTTCATCTAGTGTAGCATAGTGAACATAAATCTTGGCTCGGGTGTCAACCTCGTCAAAATTGCGTGGTACTTTAATTACTTTTATAATTTTACAATTAAGTATAATCTAAATTTATTTAACTTTATTATTTTTTCTTAAATTTAATTTAGTGATCAAACATTGCATTTTCATAAGACAATTTATTGATATACTTTTTACAACATGATTGCACATCTTCACAGCAGTGAAAATGACTTTACTTATATAGATTTATATATATTTCATTATTTTATAAATTATTCACTTTATTCTTTATTACGCACTTCCTTATTCAAGCATTCAGCACCTCGAGATTGCTATGATTACCAAGCCGAATATTATTACCGATATAAAGAATCGAATGAAGCAAAGCGCGCGTTTAAATTCTTATTAAAAATCCCGATTCTCTAATGAAGACGTAAGCCCCCTCACTCCTCATTCGATAAGCCAAGGGAACACGTTTTCTTATTATCCGGCCAATTCATAAATTCGGCAATTACGCATCACAGCAGAGATGTTGCCCATTCCTCTCACGGAATTTCCCAGGCGGCTTGTTGCTGCAGCACGTTTGCGCGCAACTTTTCCCATGGCCCAATTAAACTTTCCCCGTTTAGTTTCAGAGCACTAATGACCATTCATGCGCCCACCCCCTCACTCTTTGCCGTCAGGACTTCGCGAGAACAACTCTGCGCGCACGTTAATTGGTTGTCCGGAGGGGGTGGGGACCATACTTGTAATATTTAGAGGGTGGTGGAGGGAAGCAAAGCAACTCTCCAGTGCCAATTCAAAGGCTCGCGACTCTCGAATTAGATCTTGTTTAAACATTCCACCCTTTACGAATTCTCGTGTCAGATTACGAGCTAGATTGCGCTGCGCAACAATTTTGAATATGTTGCGCTAAAGATATGAATATGCAATGAGCTCCTCGCGTGCTCTTGTGAAAATAATGTGATTTTTGCACCAAACAAAGGCATGGAAGCGTTTCATCTTTTCCCCCCAGTTTAACTTGGCAACATTTGACGCATGAATTAACTCCGAGAACGCGATGTTTCGAGTAAAATGTTGAATTAATGATAATTAAATTACTGACAAGCTTAAATTTCTCGGGAAATAACGTTTTTTTTTTTAACTGATTGTGAAAAAATGTATAACACCCTCAAATGATGCATACTATGGCAATTAATTACTTAAATAAGTTTGAATTATTAAGTCAAGTTTCCTATTGTTTATTTTCTCTTTAATTCTGAATGACGGTCAAATGGCGAGTCAAAAACTGAACTAACATCTTCCTCCACACAGCGGAGGGCTTAGTTTGGTTTGTCACTCAAAGATAGTTTTTCTTTTTCACTAAAAGACTTCTCAGAGCTAAATAAGTCTCAAATAAATTACGCTAACACCCAAGCCAAAGTCATGACTCGACCCATGAATTGTTGAACCAAAATCCAGATCGCTTGGTTGCCAGTTAAATACACTAGCGAAAAAAAATTGCAATCAAAATAGATTTTAATGAGGGAACTTCTCTCTAATCACGATCTTCGACTGCATCTGGTATCGAGCCCACCTCACTTTGGTCCCTAGATCGATTTCCTTAAATCAAGATACAACAACCTCTCTTTAATGTATGATGTTTTAAAAAAGAATATTTAAAGACAAGGAATTTTATTATTGTGGAAGCAAAGTACTTTTTTATTTATTAGAATAATTTTAATTTCAAAATTATACTGCATAATAGAAACTCATACGTAACAATATTATACATATACATACATCATACAATATTTTAGTCAAATTAATCTTATGATTTAGTGTTAACTTATATATATAATCAAATAAAAGAATTTATTAACCTGGAAGCTAAAGCAAAAAGAAATTTGAGTAAATTTGACTTTCATACACCTAAGCACATCCAAAAATATTAATGCCTGAAAATTTTATTTCCTATTCCATTAGCGTTCCTTTTCCTTTCTATTTAGGAACATTTCTCATTTTTTGATTAAAAAATACTTTGTTTCACACGTACAGTATAATTTTTTTTATTTTAACAATAAATTTGAAAGAAATCAAAAGATTTACTTTTTCAAAAAGTTACGAAATTATATCTGAGAATTATATAATTAAATTCCAAGAATATGTCAATCTTAATAAGAATGCCAGACGTTAACAAAAATTACATCAGTATTAACCAGGAAAATGTGACAGTTCAAATATGCTTGTACAAATATTCCCTTTAAGAATTATAGAATTTTTTTTTCTTTCTTCAAAGTGTCTCATTTCTCCAAACCAAATTACCGATAGTTAAGTCTTCATTCCAAAGAAATATGAAATACGTAACTCTCTTTCATTTTGTTTAAGCAAATTAAAAGCAAACTCATTTCTTAAAATCTAAGAAAATGTTGCGCAAAAAGGTAATGAAATGTAAGCTATAGTCGTCACAATATTTATAAAAAAAAAAAATACTGTCGCAGCGTTTACAGTTTTTCGGAAATCAATTAAAACTTCGTATTTATGAAGATCCGCTTCTTAGTAATTATAAGTTTTATAAACGAATAGTTTTCCAAGTTTCTAAAATAGTTTTAATGTGCATTTCGTACTTATACTTTCAGTTGGAATGAATAAATGATCTGAATTCTAAAATTCTCAATGGCATCATATGTGACAGGTTGAAACAAATAAAAACCGTTGTTTATGTAATAATAGAAAATTATATATGCATGTTTATATGTTAAAAATTTTTTGTAATTCTGCAATAGTGAGATTTATTTCCATTTAATAATAAATTTATATCATTATCGAAATTTAACGTCCGGTTCTCGAAAAGTCCTGGAGATTGTTCTCCTAGTCTGAATTTAGTCATACTTCCAAGAATGTGTTCAAAATTTCTAAAAGAAATTTTCAAATCAAAATATCGCCATCAGGTGGCACTGCAAACTAGCACAGTACAGAAACACGCAAATTACATGCACAACAAAAAGAAGGCGTTATTCTCGTTACAAAATCAAAAGATCATTGCAGATTGCCGTTGTTGGTAGAAATAGAACTGCTAGTAAAACCATTCTTTTGAAACTGTGAGAAATCAGTGGCATCTGTGAAAAAATTTCGTTGTCTGAAGAAATAGCGACGTGGACCGATGTCGTTGTTACATGTCGTTACTCTCAGATGACATGATTGAGAAATTTGAGTAAAAAGGACAGCTTACAGAATAGGAAAAAAAGTGCCTATAGGGCCGTCGTAGAGGATATTGCTACAACTGTCGAAGAAGCCAGATGTGTCGGTCTATCAAAGATTTCGAGTACCCTCGATGTATGCCATATTCCCCGATCTACCAAATATGAGCAAAATTCAAATCTTCTGCCCGTTTCAGATTCAGATAGTTCATCAACTAAAATGATTTGACCATGAGATTCTCAAAACGTTCGTGCCATAAATTTTCGAGAGAGTGGCGGTTCCTGACCATGGAGTACTCTGTGAGTGGCTGAAGCCCCTTTTCACCTTAATGGACAGGTGAATACCCATAATTGTATACACCAGCCAACTCCCCTGTACCTAACCCAAGAAGGGTTCTACCAGTTTAGATAGGAGTTGCTAGAAAGAATAAAAGAAAGTAACACCGCCAGGGGCACCACCCTTACAACAGTTTCGAACTATGTACGCAACAGCTCCAGACACCTCTGCTGCCTCTGGTGTCCCCAATTGACAAGTTCATGGGACATCAAAACAAGGTGCGTTACAATAAAACATTGGCACAGTGGAAATTACAAGGTATACAATTTAACATCAAGGTATTCAATTTAGCTTAGGCAAACATGCAAGATAATAAGGAGAAGTTAGTAAAGTTCGCATTTGGATGACTGAAACCCCCTCAAGGGGTGCATAACAAGCCTTTGTATGATACGAAAGTGAACATAGGGCGAGAATTCTCTGCTTCATTCTTTCACGGATTATACTTGTTTGAACAAGTGAACCCTCAAGGACTCTTAAAACCTTTTAGTTAATGGACGGTGGTATCGTGACAGCGTTAGAAACCTGCATAATACCTACTTTTAATCAATGAGTTTTCCTTCAAGAAATATATTGATGCAAGTTGGAGCTCCAACAAACATCAAAACTCAGATCCAACAAGTGTTGAGGAGTATATTTTAAGTCGCACTGGTGATCAGTCTGTGCTTACCAGCAGATTGGACTCTACGATTGTCCAATCTCACTCCTCGATACTTCTAGTTATGAGGAATTTTGAAAGCGTTTCTCCTTTCAGCAAATGAGAGCACGATTCTCAGAATGGTGTGCAATGCAAAGCAAGATGCCACATATATTTAACAACTTTCAAACATCTAATTTGATGCTTAACTAATAGATAACTGCTTATTTGATGTCATTTAAAGAGGCGTTTTTTTGTTTAATAAATTGAGTATGCACAATATAGTAAATATGTATTACTCCTACCATTTTCTCTTTTTGTGCAAGATTACTGGCCTTCCATTGTCTCGCAACTTCAGCTTGCATTTTTCTGACACTATAGACTGCAGCGGCATCTGTTGGTGATAATTAGAAATATCTTTCTTTTAGAAATTTTGAGCGTTTTTTTAAAAGTTTCTACTATCCACTTTTTTATTTTTATTTTTGACTGATAGAAAGACTTCTGGGACTCTGAGTAGTGGAAGATCAATTGTGATAATCTCGAATATTTATAAACTTGAAAAAGGTCTATTTACAATTGTTATTAATTTCCTGAAGTTCGTTCATTAAGAGGACTACAAGCACTAGACAGTTTCTTAGCCATTAACTCAAAAATTAGAGGAGAAT
The DNA here is from genome assembly GCA_030067965.1 of Latrodectus elegans. Classification (NCBI taxonomy): domain Eukaryota; kingdom Metazoa; phylum Arthropoda; class Arachnida; order Araneae; family Theridiidae; genus Latrodectus; species Latrodectus elegans. The sequence goes on along the minus strand of CM057820.1, from coordinate 24,930,237 downwards.
AATTAAAATAATTTTACGAGTGTCATAAAAGAATGACAAATGTATTAAAATAAAAAGACTTCTGTAACTACAGTAAGTACAGTTTTACATCAAAATACTACCGTACAACTCTCAAACTCAGTCTAATATAATCTCTCCAAAAAGATTAGAAAATATACACGTACATTTTACTTCGCTTTCCAAACTTTCATAAACTCTAAATGTGCATCAAAGAACATCTGTATTAACCCACTAATTTTAGCGCCAAATAGATGAGTTAGCACCAAATGTTAAGTATATATATATATATATATTTATATATATATATATATATCATGTGCATTAATCTGTTATATGGATATATCATGTGCATTAATCAGTTATATGGATATATATATATATATCCATATATATATATATATATATATATATCCATTGTATAAATGTCCGTCGTATATGTGTGGAATCCGTTGTTAAATATACTGTGACGCATCGAGCAATCGAGCAGAACACTATTTTTCTAACTTATGTGCATTTATACAGACTCTTCAGAGAAGTAGGTATTTATACAAAATACTAATTTAGATAGAAATACTATTGCAGATAGAAATATATTCTAAAAAATAAAAATTGGAATATTTTTAGGAATAAATCTAAAAATATTTTGGGTAATGTTTCTAAACTGTTTTGTGATGAAAATTTCAAAATAAAACTATCTCAAATCTTAATTTTCTTTATTCTTTAAAATTTAAAATAATATAAAATATAAAATAACTTAAAATGAATATTGAAATGTTTTCTGGTTATAAATTTTACGCAATTATTATAATATAAACTCCTGGAAAAAAATTTTCTGTCAGAATATTAAACTCACCTGTTGATTCTCCATATATGAACGCATGATTCATACAATAATAAAAATTCCATGATTATTAGACATTTTCTTTTTTTTATGTATTGAACTAATTACGTTTTCAGTTACTAATTATATAATTCATAAAAATTCTTAGCCAAGTATTTCTCATGTGCATTAATCAGTTATAAAATTATATTACTTTCCTCAATAAATAGAAACTTAATTGAGAAAAGTTAGCTGCATGTCTCACTTATAACATTCTTAAGTAATTTTGCATAAAACAGAAACCAAACAGGTCATATGCATGATTTTTTAAAAGAAGTTCTGTATAAAATATATCATTTAACATATAATTTAGCAACTATAGTCAAAAAAATTTTCTTCACACTAGCTATTTATAAATGAAATATATATAAAATCATTTCTGATATACTTTTCCTTTTGAACAACACTCATATTAAAAAAAATTGCCATTACAATCAATGAAATTGAGGCAATTTGACACGCAGGAAAATCTGCGCCAGGAAAAAAGGTGAAAGCATACGGAAGAAGAAAATGATCCTGTAAGTTCTTGTAGATTTCGTTGACAAATAATCCGTCATACATACCTTCATCTATCATACTTGTCGTTCTAGCAGCTATTGACCTTTGTCATATTATGTCATTTGTCACTTTCTCTCCTGAAAGAAATAGAAAATAAAAAAAATCATGAAGCCTATTATTCGAAATACGCTTGACTAAATAGGAAAAAATTATTTTCTGTCTTTGAAAACCAATTTCTACCCTTTAAGAACATAATTAAATTAATTCTGAAGAAAAGCTATGTTTTGTTTACTTTTTGTTTTTCTGTTAGCTTCCGGTGTATTTTAATTACCTCGAAATAATGCAGTGATTTATTATTATTAAACTTTCTCTCTTTTCTTACGGTATTGTATAAAAGTTAATTTATTTATTATTTGTGTTTGGTTTTCTTATAGTAACAATGAAATTAATTATGAATACTTTTATTATTTTTTTATTTGTTGATCAGCGAATGCATTGAATTTTTATGAGTATAATTTTATGTTAATTAAAGCTAAGGAAGTAATTAACAAAAGTAATCCATTGTAAATAAAATATCGCATTAAATAACTTTGTATATATTGAAACTGAATATAATTTATTCATGAATTGAAGTGTCAACCGAAAAGCGAATTTTCTCCATAACATCGCCTTATTTCGTCACAAAATGTCGCCAAATTATTTTCTGCCTCTTATGCTTTAAAAACAAAGAAGATGCTTTAAAAACAAAATCCCATTACGAAATATTTCATATTTTCAATTTTTTTTTCCTAAATAATGCAAAAAATCAATTGTTAAGGGAAAAATAATTTAAATCAAACCAAACCTTTCCTAGAAATCTACTTCAGCTTTAAATGAACTGGTTGGCAATTTATTTGGCGACTGTTTCACATTTTCCACCTTTTCATATAAAATAATTTTTCCTTATTTTTAAAATTAACTATATAGAATTGCTTTTATTTCATCACCAATAAACTTATAACTTTTAGCTTTAAAAAGCCAAAAATTATATAAGAATATATGATACATTTTACAAAAGCGTATGCAAGCTATAAAATATCATTTTCTATCATATAAATCTAATATTTAAGTGCATTGCATACAAATAATATAAATATAATGGGTTTAAATGCTTAAACAATATCAATGTTTTGAAAATTTTATAAGGAATAAAACTAATAATAATTTTTAATCCAAAATATTTTCTGATAATAAAAATTATTTGTGTATTTATATCTTTGAAAAATCATTTAAATTTATAAAAATTTAAAAACGTAAAAAGTTTCTGGTCTTACTTTTTAAGTAATTTAACAGTGAAAACATATGTTGCAAAATTTGGTAAAAAAATTTATATAAACAAACAATTTATTATAAGTTATGAAAAACTCTTAAGTTCAAATTTATAAGTTTAAAAAAATAATTTTAATTATTCCCTCATATTAAAATATTTTTATAAAATATTTCATTGTTTATCTACATACTATAATATGTTTATTCAAGTGCGTAATTAAGTGTTTATTTACTTAAACACGCTATTACTTAAATTTTTTCTTAAATATTCACCGCTGCTATTGCCTGAAAAAAATACGATTTATTTTAGAAAAGATTAAATTTATTTCCAGACATTAAAGTAAACATTAATATTAAACATTTTCTCTGTCTTATCCTATTTCACCACCTTTTACTTGAGAAAAAAAAATTAAACGCTTTATTGTTATGAAAGAATATGTAAGGACAAAAATGTATAATTCAAATTATTCAATTGTATTTCAATTAATTTCTAATTAATCACAATTAATTTCTAAAATGTAATATATAAATATGTAATATGTATGTAATATATAAAATCTAATATCACAATTAATTTCTAAAATGTAAACATTTAGTTTCGTGCAATATTTTTATAACAGTTTTGAAAATGAGCTATTATGAAAAGTAAACATAAAACAGAAAGCCTATCTAATATTTATCTTAGGAAAACAAAAGCAATTATTTTAATTGGGATTATTTAAGTACCTTTTTAAAGAAATACGATTTCAGTGTATCTATATTCTCATTTTAAGGCTATTATTTTAAAATTTAAATGAATTATTTTATAAATTTACTTAGCTTAGTTTTTGTTCGTCTTTCTCACTTGTATTGTGAATTTCTTTAAATTCATAGAAAAATTATTTAACATAGACAAAATTAATTTTAGTTTTAATATTTTTTCTTTAATATGCAAAATTTTTAAGTAAAATGTAGTAAAAAGAATTTTTATGTGAAGTGACTTTCTCCATGACAATGAATATATCTACAGGAATTAGTCGTAAGATACCCACCCCATTGAAGATTTTATAAAATGTAGTATTTATCAAATTTTTTTATGCAAAATATAGCGATATATGAAATTAAAGATATTGTTATGCTTCAAATACAGAGCAAATTATTTTCTAATATCCATTACTCTTCAAAAAAGAACCTTTGTCCAATCGCCATCAAAGCTATTTTAAATGTTATATAAACCACACATTTCATTTTGAAATCATTATTGAAAATTTAGTTAGTATAGTAGATACGATCATAAACAACAATTTAATCCATCTTGTTTTATTAACTAAGCTTTATTTCAGTATTTGTCAGTATTCTCATATTTTTTATTCATAATTGGTACATAATTGTTAAAATTTGCTTCAATGAACGACTTTTTGAATTTTTTAAGATTATATATGCATTAACTCTAATTTGTCTTACCGCATTTCCAGAAGAAGTAATTAAAAAAAAGTTTCTATAAAATGTTGTAAAAGTTTTTATATTGAGTAATTCATACAATAATGAAAATAAATTTAAACTGATTATACTAATGGTTATATGGGTGTAAAATATTGTATGGCCGTTGTCATGGGACTTATGCATGTGTACAGTTTTTCACATATAAAATTTCAAGGCAGTCAACAACTTCATCTCAGGAACATGTCTGCATCGATAGAGACTATTGTGACTAAAATTCTGTTTAAGTCATCAGATGTTCAACAGGGCTTTAAGTCCCTTAAAAAATATTGTAACTTCTTGTTACCAATTTGTAAACACGATTAGATTGCCTTTAATGAATGCCACGATAGTGCCGCCCTCAGGGACCTCGTAGAGGTGTGGAGTACACTAGGTATTGGGGAGACGTGACCCGTTATCCTTAAGGTACAGTCCGGGGTCTCCCCGCACAGTTATGTATCTACGTATATTTAATTCATCTTCATTTGGCACTTTCCTCCAGTAAATGATATCTTTTACGAATTTCTTATGACAGGCACCCTGTGACTAACCTTATTCCCCAACAAGGCCAAAAATTCCTATACATTTATCGCTACCTGTATTCACCTGAGAATCAAGTCATGGAGGTGAGTGGCATTACCCACGTCACATCACTACAAACTCATCTATAGGGTAGGCCACTTTCATTCATCATCTCAGAAAGGACAATGAAACACTCAGAGAGAAAGAAAGGATCATCCATGCCCAAACCCGGGAACAACAGCCTAGGAGTCAGGAACATTAACCACTCAGCCATCGGTAGGCCCGAAAAAAAATTATATTAGATAAATGGTGTTATATTAGATAAACTTAGTGGACAGTTACTTTGGTCAATGCAAGCGATAAGGAAAAAAATTAAACCTAGAAAAATAATCGACACTAATTTTCAAAAGAGCATATATTAATATAAAAAAAAAATGAATCCTCTTAGAAAATATTTTAATACTATAAAAAAAAGTTTCTTGATTTGAATGCCATAAGTTAGCTAATGTGTTTATTATTTTAGGAATAATTCAACATCAAAATATCGACAGCATTTTATAGACATCCTTGTATTATTATAAATATTTTGCACTTATATGCTCAATACTTACAAATAAATTACATGTGATGTTAAGATATCCCAGCAGATTAACGAGGTGTGATTGCACTTTCTCGTTTCAGTGCACAAACATTGCCGGGATAACCCTTGTTATCCTGGAGTTCAGTGCGCGGATACAGCAGATGGATATCGGTGCGGCGCCTGCCCTAGAGGATATACTGGAGATGGAGTGTCTTGCGAGAAGGTCGTTACCTGCAACGATAGACCCTGCTATCAAGGTAAGTAGGCAACAATTTCCATTTGTTCTCTTGTATCAGAAGGAAATTATTCAACTCTTTTTTATGTATTTCTGTATACATGGAATACATTTTCACATATATATAAATTTTGGTGATTCTTATAATACTTTTTGAAATTATCATTTTCTTACATAATACATGTAACAAAACTTAAAATACTCGCTTAAATAGTATATTTTTCTGAGGGTAGAAATATATGAAATATTCCTTGTTTAAAAGAAAGCAAATATTTAGGGGTGAAAATATAACTCCTTTCTATTAAATTAATTTGCACTGATTAAATTAATCAGTGCAAAATGGTGATCATTGAAAAAATCTTACATTATCTTATGGTTTAATATTTATTGTGAAATTTTATTTCTAAAATTTTTTTTCCACAATAATTTATATTTTCTTGTGTGTTTCATGTAGATACTATTATTTTTTAAACTGATGCATTTGATTTGTTTTCAGTATATAATGCATAACTACATAAAAACTGATGTTTGATTCATTTCATTAATTTGAAAAATATTATTTTAAAGAAAATATTGTTATTATATTAGAACTATTCTATTTTAAAATTTAAATTCACTCTTAAATTCCAAGTCTACTTTTCGTATTAAATGTACTTATAAAAAATAAAATCATTTAACTAAATTTTCTAATTATTTGCACTGATTTAATTATTTAGTCACTGCAAATTATGAGATTATTGAAAATTGTCTATGTAGACATACTATTTTGCACTGATTAAACTTTTAAAAATGAATAATTTTTTACTAAATCTTTTATTTAAATTTTTTTTATTAAAATTATTCTTTTCTTAAATTGTGTATTTTTTATGAATGAATTATTGGTCTCAGAATATAATATATATTTACTATAAAAATATGAAGTCATTAAAATATGGTTCAAAATTTCTTGCTTTAACTAAATTGATTAATCAGAGCCATAATGTAAAATTTTACAATGATCTGATATTTTGCACCGATTAAAATTTTCATTTTGAATAATTTTTTTTTATATTTCAAAAAATTTCTTTTCATGTCGAGACTATTATTTTCTGAGATGATAGTATATTTAACTTAGTATAGTAATAAATAAACTGCAGCTATTAAAAAGTAATGAATATTTACTGTGAAAAACCTCAGATTATTAAAATAACGCTTCAAATTATTTATATTGATTCAAATTAATATTTTCCATATTTCTGTAATCCTTTATATAGTAAAATCTCATTTAAAAAATAATGAAAGTGGTGAAATTTACGAATATGTAAATATTCACAGATATTACCCCTTACAATATTTTTTATTACTTTCATTTATATATTGATCTTAAATTACTGTTTCCGATAGAATAATTTTTCATTCCATCTAATTACTAATTATCATTCCATTTAAAGCTAGTTTATGTATTTAAATATTAAAAAATCGAGTACTTAATTCTAAAGCAATAAAATTGTATTTCTTAACAAATATGTAAATATTATTATGTGTGAATGAAACAATGTTTAATTTTCTTATCTATTTTTGTGTCAACTGCTAGCATATTCTACAAACTTCAAATTTGCTCACGAAAGTGAGTTCTTTTTTATGATCAATTTAATTATCTAGCACAAATCAAAAGAAGATAAAATAATGTATCTGAAAAAAAAAAACTTAATATTTTAAGAATATGTAAAACTTAATGTAATCAAAATCAGCAAGAGCTGTCGATTTCATTCGTAATAAAATTTTAAGTTTACTGGTTTTATTTCATTTGTCATTTTTTTTTAAATTTTAAAATCAGGGAACGCTTAAAAATACAATTGGTTCAGTTCTTATAAGTTTCTGAAAGTGTTCTATCAGAACTAAAATTCTTCCGGAATTTTTTCCTCATTCACTGTTCTTTTTATGCTCGAACAACTTCTCTTAACCATTAAGATTTCTAAAAAATAGTTTAGTTGGACTGAAACTAGGAAAGCATTTCGACATTTATTGTTACCGACTGGGGGCAAAAAATAGTGAGAAAAACGAAAATGCTGAAGGAAAAAAAAATGAATACCCAGCACCTCAGGGAAGTTAAAAAAAAATAATAAAAAATTCCGCTTAAAAAGTGCACCTTATATCTTTTTTTACTCAAAAGCTTTTAGCGATTTTTTTTTGTTTATAAAGATGAGAATGACTCAATTTTTTTATTTTTGAATATTTTTTGTTTATTTTTAGATGTTCTCTGGTTATACAATGGGCAGTTTATGGACTCCAGAAAATCTAAATGGCATTTTGTCATTTAATGAAACATTTACTACTTTTATTTCACAAAATAAAAAGAAAATAATTCTTTGATTTAATTTATTTAAAAAAAAAAGAAACTCTCTGAAATCTGTAAGATGAAAAAACATGCAGACATTTTTAGTGAGAAAGGAATTGTTAACTTTTTTTAACAAATAGATGACAGTTTTATTTAATTTTGAAATAATTTTAGTTTAAAAAACAAGTATACAATTTGCGATTGAAATTAGTATGAACATAGTGAAAATAAATTTTATTAACTTTTTCATAAAATCAGGCATGTTATTACACAATCATTGAATATTGTGCATTTTCTACTTTTTATAATTCAATTTTTTTTCTTATCTAAATTTAATTCCAAAAACACATACAAACTAATTTTTCCGAATGCAGTTCAAGCCCAACAGTTAGACTTATTTTGTTTTCTCTGAATTTCTACACGGAGATATGAATTAAGACCATTTAATAATTCCCATCTAATTTGACCCATTTTTTATGAAGTCTAAATCATACTCCTAAAATATATTTATAACAAAGCTTCAATTTAATTATGACAATAGAATTACTTCTTATTCTTTAGAATAGTTTTTAAAAACGAATAAATTCAGAGTATTTTTTTATACCTTTTATATGATTTATTTCATTTAATTTATTTCGGAAAATTCATATTCTGAAACTGTTTCGTCACAAAGATTCAATTTGGACAATTAAGATAATTTTCTAATCTTTACAATAATCACCAAAACAAACGATTTTAAATATTTTTCTATTTTTGATATGACTCGTTTTATTTCATTTTATATCTCAATCATATTCCAAAAATTATTTGTTTCAAACATTTGCTGATGTAAATCAATCTTGGCAATAAAATTAATTTCAAAGTATTTTAACAAGTATTTTCTTTACCCAATGATGAATACTACACCCAATGATGCATGTTTATTACCCTCAATTTCGTTTTTTGTTTATTGTCTCGTTTCTTTATTTCGTTTTTTCTCTATTTCCGGTTTGATCAGTTTCACACTTCATCTACCGTTAATGGCTTTTTATTTAATTTTAATTTTACAGTATAGAATGCTTCAATTATTTGTATATTGCTGTTTTTTTCTCGTTAATGTTACATTCGAATTTAATAGCACGGAATTTCTTTGATGGTTTTGAATTCCTTTTTTTAAACTAAACATCCAGATTTCGTTTTTCTACCTATGTGATATAAAGTCAAGATATATTTAAAAATATAGGCATGTTAAGATGAGATCTAGAGTCAATATTATTTTAATTTCAAACTTAATGAAATGAAATTTAATATTAAAGAGACTTCTTTTAAAAATATTAAATTCGAATTTATTAAGCGGCACTCAGAAAATTATGCATTTTAATTTCATTATCAATATTTTAATTCTTTTTTTTTAATTTCTTTCCTTAGAAAAAAAGAATTATATTGCATAAAATATTCATTCGCCAATAATGTTTCTAGAAAGATTAATATTTAACCAATTTTCACAAATCGCATTACTTTATATTTCTTTTCAATAAAAATAAATTGCTGTAAAGAAAAGAAATATTTAGTATACAGTTTCATATTATTGTTATTTTGATTAAATACTTTCGTGATGGATTTAAATAGATCAAAAAATATATTAAGAAATTTAAAATGCTGCGAAGATTACTTTAAAGTTAAGTAAAATGCATTATTACAAAAATTTATATATATATATATATATATATATATATATATATATATATATATATATAATATATAATATATATATATATATATATATATATATATATATATATATATATATATATATATATATATATATATATATATATAATATATAATATATAATATATATATATATATATATATATATATATATATATATATATAAATTTTTGAAATAATACATTTTACTTAACTTTAAAGTAAACTTCGCTGCATTTTAAATTTCTTAACATATTTTTTGAGCTATTTAAATCCATCACGAAAGTATTTAATCAAAATAACAATAATATGAAACTGTATACTAAATATTTCTTTTCTTTACAGCAATTTATATATATATATATATATATTAATTTTTTAAGAATTAACTGCCATGGAAACAAACATTTTACATGATTTGTTTCTCCTGACTTTTAATAATCGGAAATAAAAATTATATATTTGATGGATATTTAAATGCAAAATAATTGTACGTATGAATAAATTTATAATGAGAAAATTCGAATTTTGATAGAAGATGAATAAATAGATTGTTCTAGACATAAACGATATTTTCTTTATCCTGTTAAAATAAATTATTTTATATTTATTTACGGAATACGTTTGTAATAATATACTTATTTTCAAATAATAATAATATTAAACTCATTCATTGTTTATTTAAATAGTTTCTATTTTAGTATAACATAATCAAACTGAAAAAATATTTTATTTAGTTAAAATATTTTAATATGATCTATATTATTTGCCTATTTAAATATTATAATCTGTGAAATATACTTGCAATTTATGGAAGTTAAAAAGGAAATTTTACAGCTCTCAAATTATTTTAATACTCTTATTTTAGAAATATCAAATATTTTATTCAAAATACTGGAATTTCAAAGGAAACACACATGTAAGTTGTGTTTTCTGGGCTTTTGATTTAGCTTTGAAAATGAATTGTTTTGCCGGTTGCTTTGCGAGAATTTTTTTTTTTTTTAATTTTGCAAATATCCTATATTTTAAGCAATTTCTTCAGGACTAATTCTGCCTGCCAAAAAAGGAACTATAGGTGATGTTAGGAATAATCAGAACTAATCTGTCTGTAGCAGATGTTTCTTAAAAAAAACTATTATAATAGTTCTTAAAACAATAATGGCTATTTCTAAAAATTTGTTATTTCAATGCCCTCAACAACAAAGTATGATATAATAAAAGTTGTTGAGACTCTATGGCAACTAAACAACAGTTGCTACTAGAAGTTTGATAAAATAATTTTATTCTGTATATCTTTAATTACAATATATTTACCACACACATTGTTAAATAATTTAAGCGAGGTATAATATTGCCTTTCATTTTTAATAATGTTAAATGTAGTAGCTTTTGAGATGCTCCAATCGATTTGACAATGTTCCACACCTGGAATCAATGATTAAAAAATATTGATGAATCGAAAATTCGACTATTTCTTATCAAGATATAAAAAATATAATACATAAGAATTTCCAAACCAATAAGCTTTTGTGATAAAAATATATATACTAAAGATCGTCATACTAAACTTTTTCAGTTGGTATGACTGAAAAATCACCGGATAATTAAAACAGAAGTATTATTGTGTTGAACTATATTTGAAAATATAATGCGATTCTTTCGTTCTTGACAAATTAATACAATTATTCAGACAAAAGAAAAATATTGCATATATTAGGTGCGTCAGAACAGTGAATTTTTTCTCCAATTGATAGATTATTAAAGGATGCTCACAAATTTAATATTACATTGAATTATTTGAATTTTTTTTTATGATTCGATAGTTGGAAAGTTGTTTATCAGGAGGTAATGAATATAAATTATACTCAGAGCCATGTAACCAATAAAATATTTCTTTTCCTTATTATCATCATTATTTAAGTTTTAATTGAATCTGAATGATATGTTAGACAAAAATTTTATCATTAATATATAGAGTTTAATATAGAAAAAATAAAATATCCCCAATATTATGACAGCACAGTTTAATATATAATCAATAGAATCAGAAATCGGTACAAATATTTTTCTTAGCAATATCGCTAGAAAATACGTTTTCAGTTGTTTTCATACTCACATAAAATACGAAGGCTTTTGTAACGTATTTTCTGGAAGTACTGCATGATTTGAAAATCGGATTTTTATTTAACATGAAGAAAACATAATTTATAACCAGAATTATGAAATTAGTGAATATTTTCTATGGAATCAAAAATTCTTTAGAGTACAGTTAAGGACGTTTTATTATGCTCCACTATTTGAAAGTATTGTATGATTTAAAAATCAGACAATAATTTATTAATAAGTTAACATAATCTTTGAATGTTAACTTGGTTGAATATTTTAAAAAAGTCCAAAACTCACAATGGGCTGTCAGTTATGATGATGAAATATAATTTATAATAAGAGCAGTGAAGTTAATGAATTATTTTACTCTGCAATCGTTAGAGTACTGTTATAAATATGTCATTATATTAAACTATTCAATGATTTGAAGATCGGACAACTATATAACAGAAAATATTAAAAAAATGTACCTTTTTATTAAGGACAACGAATTTTATTAAGACTACAAATGAATTTCTGACTTTACATATTGCTGAAAAAGTTTGTACTTCCATTTCTACACTACAGTTTATATATTGCTTAGTCCTATCTTAAAAAGTTTATTTATCACAGGTGAAATCGTATTTTTAGCTTAAAAATGTTCATATCTTCGAATAACAGAAAAAATTAGAATTCATTTCCTCAACAACTATTTCAAAACGTAACTGTTTCAATTAAAATTGTACTTATGTTTTCATTTTAGTGCTTGGTAATTTCACCTCATATTTTATAAATTATGGTTACAATTTTTAGTTTGTCATGATTACATTCTTTTGGTTTCAAGTACATATAGAATGGCGTAAGTGTTATAGGTTCTCCCACACAATCATGTCGAAGAAATCATAAGATATTTTGCTTTCTTATATTTCCAGAATTTCTTCATAGACAAATGTGCAAATCAACAGCAATTTAAATATAGAAAGGACAAATTTTCAATCTAAAAATCTTCTATTTCTTCGCATAAAAGAAACATCATAATTTATTGCAACCCTTATTTAATATATGTTTAATATTGAAATTTTTATATATAGTAACGGAAGTTCACATTTTTTATAATAGAATTTTCTTAATTCTATTAAAAACACAGAATACTTTTTAAAATGTTTTCTAAATATTTAAGTAAATCATTTAAAGCAGGTTTTCTTGACATATTTATGACTAATATTTCTAATTTATTCGCATTAATCCTTTAAATTAAGCAATTTTTATTTCTCAAAGAAAGGAAAAATGTGAAAAAGTGTATTTTATTATTCATAACATATTTTAAACGTTGTGGCTTTTATTTTAATGTTACCCATTTTTTCTATTAAATGCGGGAAATCACGAGATCAAAATGTTTCCTATTAGAAAGAATCATTTGAATTAAGTATTTAATTACATATTTATTCGACACAAAATACTTAATTTGTACAAAGTTCAAACATTTTCTTATAAAAAAAAATGTTTCAGATTTGAATTTTTATGGAATTGCTATCGATTTCCCTTAATGTTGTTCTTATTACAGAATTTTTAATCTCCTCTTTGTTAGTCAAAATTTTAAATAAAATGGATACAAATATTGAGAAATTGAAAATGTGTGTAAAAAAGTAAAATTTTAAGAACAATAGTAAAATAGTTAATAAAATCTCTTACAAAAAATGCAATACTAGTTGATATTTACGTTATTTATAAAATATTATAGAAAAAATATAGTAGGTTTTAGGTTTTGTTATTATCAATTGAAAATTATTCAGATTGTCTTAGAATATAATTAATGGCTTATATATCTATCTATATATATATATATATATATATATATATATATATATATATATATATATATATATATATATATATATATATACATATTTATATATATATATATATATATATATATATATAAATATATATATAAATATATATATATATATATACATATATATATATATATATATATATATATATATATATATATATATATATATATATATATATATATATATATATATATATATATATATATATATATATATATATATATATATATATATATATATATAAATATATATATAAATATATATATATATATAAATATATATATATATATATATATATATATATATATATATAATATTAATTTAATATAAACTTTCAGATATATTTCATCAAAAAAAATTCCAAAAATGATATTCAATGAATTTCAAATAATTCAAATAAACTATACTTTCAAATACAAATAACTTGGTACATTAGCTGCATTATTTGAAATTTATTTATAAATGAAAGGATTGCAAATATTTTTCAGATAACTCAAATGCAAATAGTTTGAAATCTAATCTCAATACAAATACAAATTCAAATACTTTCAATTACTAGTCCCTCCTGCAATATTAAAAGGATAATCAAAAAGTTATTTCTTTATAAAATCGTTATAAGTAAGTAAATATTGAATAATTCAAATAAAAATATTTTTAAATATTTAAAAATACCAAAATTTTAGTATATTATTTTTACATAAATATTCTAAAATTTATTTAAGAATAAAATGATACTAAACAATTAATTCAACTAAAACATAATTTTATAGTTTGAAATACCAAAGTTTTGTTATATTATATGGATTATTTCAAAAAGCTGTTTATTAATAAAATCACAATAAGTAAATTTAAAATAATTTTAACAAATCATGATTTTAAAATTATCAAAAATGCAATACATTTGTACGGATGTATTTTGATTTAAAATCTGTTCCTAACCTAAGTTTAAAATAAGTTTGTAAAATATCAAAGTTTTTTATTAAATATTAAAAATAAAACATATTTTTTCTCTTTTAAATCACGAAATTACTTTTATTATTCATTTGAATTTAGTGTTTTGTATTTCTATTCAAGTACTACAGTTTGAATAAAAAATATATATAAATAAACGAAAAGGAGAAAAAAAAAGTATATAGTTCTGTAACAGAAGAAAAGAAACCTAGATATCCATTTCTAGTTCCTGCTTTCTTTAGGAAAACTCTTTTCAGGTATTCTTTCTTTCACAAAACAGGAAAGGGAAAGGTCTGGAAATACAAAATGAAATAAATAACAAACTTTCCTCTTCTTATACTCGAGTTTTACTAAGGTACTGTAAAGATTGCGAGATTATGGTGTATTATAAAAGAAAAACACTCCCCCACATACTCCCTCGCATGTAGTTTTTTTTACTCTTTCTGTTTATTCAGCACTTATGTGGATATAATCCCATTAATTCCAAAAATGTTCGGAGCTGGAAACTTTGGAGATTTATCTATTATTAAGGATTAATCTCACTACTCACTTCAGAAAAGATTGTTTTGTTACATGGCGATTTTTTTTCCTTCTTTCCAATTAGTGACTTATTGAATTCTTGGCGCTATTTCTAAGAAATAATACGAATGAAAACAAAGAAAAAACATGTTTAAGTTGAAAGGATGTTTTTTCCCTTCACTTAAATGTGTTCACAGTTCTATTGTGGATAACTTAAAAAGAATGTGCTTAGAGAAAGCATCTATGGGAATAATCTCGATTTGAAGCTAATTGCGTAAGTCATTTTATTTATAAATAAGCAATTTTTGCAACTGTTTATTTTCTCTCAGTGTGCCAATGATTGTTAATTCTAATTTATCTTCGCTTAGTGTAGAACAGCGCTGTTCGATGTAGAAAGACACAGGTTCGATGCAAGTCACTTTTAGAGGCCGCGGTAGCCAGATCGATAATGTCCTATTCTCGTTATCTGAAGGTTATTATCCCAAATCTCTGCTTAATCTTACTCCGTCCTGTTCGTTAATGACTGCTAGAGTACTTTAAATAGATCTTGACTGCAATGTCTTCCATGTAAAATGATATTTCTAAGACTGGCAAGTCAAATATTGGAGGTCGTCTATTTGGTCCATGCTTATAAATTACGAATATTCTCATCCAACTACTTCAGTCTAGTTTTGTAGAGCATGATTCTGTGCTTGCTATACAAAAATATGCTGATGCAATAACAATTAGTTATTGTTGAACAAATAGAGACTGTATTTTGCTTTCTTCGTGTGCATCTGACAAAGAGTTCAATATGGTTTTTCAGGATTCCTAACCTTGTGTTACGAGATTCAGGCCCACTTTCTCTCAACTGTCCTCCCTTAAAGCTACAAGCGTTAAATTTTCAAATGAATTGCAGCATCACGTTAATGTTAATATGCCCACTATGCGTTGTCTGTTTGTTAGTTTAAAAATGCTTATTAAGGCAAAGTGGTTGGACAATGCTTCTCGGAACTGAAAGTATCGCTCTTGTATCGCTTGAACTGGAATTATTTACTCACTATAAAACAACGCGAGATAGAAGATGTGTTTCAAATTTCCAGTTGTATATTTGTCTTTACATTTGAGGGTTTTCTTGTTTTTATTCTTTTGTGACATGTTGTTATCCTAACATGTTTCTTTGCATCTAACTCATTGTTGAGCTCTACCGGCTAAATGGAAGCAGCTGAATGGGAGCCTTAATAATTTAGAAGAAATAACCAACATAAAGATCCCCTCAGTGATTGATTCGTCATTGCCAGAGATATCATTTCACATGACGGAGATTACACCTACGAAATATTTAACGTACCCTAGCCATCTTTAGCAAACACGAAAGATCTTTGGTTAAATCAGGATACGAACTCACTTCTTTCCGATAGTGTGATCGACGTCTAACCATCGTAACTCGCATACACTACCTTCCAAAACTTAAGCACGAAAATGTAAAATGCAAAAAATCAGCAAATACTACTTTGATTGACACAAAATTCGGCAGGAAAGTAGTATGTATACGAGGGTTACTCTGAAATTTTTGAGATACGCACAGACGAGAATTTACGAAATAAAAATAACGGTTTAATTTTAAAGTACAAAGTATTCTAACGCAAAAGACGATTTTTACTGACTTACTTCAAATGATTTAGCGTAGAATAAATTTTAAACAGAAGAGAAAATGGAGTTGACGCGAGAACATTTTAGCGCTATGATTTTCTAAGATTTTATAGCAGGATTAAATCAAGATGAATGCGTTCAACGGTTGCAAATAGCATTTGGTGATGAATCTCCAGCTCGTGCTACTGTATTCAGATGGTTTAGAGAATATAGTAGAGGTCGCAATTTTCTTCAGGATGAAGAACACACAGGAAGGCCGCCGCCGGCAGTAATACCGGATAATGTGTCTGCCATACGAAAAACGTTAATGGATGATAATCGTTGTGCCTATCAAATGAAACAGAAGGAACTTAACATTAGATACGCAGCCATACACGAAATCATTCAAGAAGAATTTCATATGAAAAAAGTAGTTTGCCGTTGGCTTCAACATAATCTAACTGAGCACCAAAAAGTGGAGCGTGTCAGAATCAGTTAAGAAGCTCTTAAATTGCTAAATTATGTTCCACCGCATCATTTCGAAAATTGTATCAGGTGATGAAACGTACATTCCGTTTTTTGACGTTCCAACTCGTCAAGAAAGCAAAGTATGAGTCTTTTAAGATGATCCCATGCCGACAATGGTGAAAACAGAACGTTCACTGAAAAAAGTGATGTATGCCGTTTTCTTTAGAAGTACGGTATTAGTCAAAGTCATCAAATTTGAAGGACAGAAGACAGTAACAGCAAACTGGTATACCACTAAATGTCTTCCAGAAATTTTACAAGAACTGAATGTTAGGGGACTAATGCTTCACAATGACAATGCATCTTCACATACAGCCGGATTAACAGTTGAGTTTCTTAAACAAAAACAAATTAAAGTTATCGAACATTCGCCGTATTCTCCTGATCTAGCTATGTGCTACTTTTGGTTATTCTTTAATCTAAAAAAGAACTTACGTGGATGTCGTTTTCATTCAGAAGAAGAGATTGATGTGGCTATAAATCCATTTTTTTCATCTATTTCAAGAAATGAATGGCTTGAGGCATTTAATTTGTGGAAAATTCATCTTCAAAAGTGCATTGATGCTGGAGGAGACTACTTTGAACACAACTAAAATTTAAAATCCTAGTTGTATCTCAAAAATTTCAGAGTGATCCTTGTATTTATGCATCAAATAAAATCAATAATTATATACAGAAATGAAAACAATATTAAATTTTTGTAAGTTATCAGATAATGACATACTGGAGATTTAAACAGAACTATGTATAAAGTGAAAATAAACAGCATATAATGAAAAAAGGGCTTTAATAGGGTATGTGATCCCCCCTCATCTGTATATAAAATTTACATCTTGTGACCATGCTTTCAATTAGGTGGTCAACCACCGCAGAATTAAGCAATAGCCATTCTTCTTGTAGAGCAGTTTCCAGCTCAATAAGAATGGCTGGAGGTGGGAAACATGAAAATACAGCACGTCCGAGAGCATACAAAAGATTTTCAATGGAATTAAGGTTGGGCGAATATGCTGGCCACGCTATACACGCAATCCCTTCACTCTCCAGGTAGTCATCGATGATGTTAGTTCTATGGGGACGTGCATTTCGTCTATTAAAACAAAAGTAGGGCCAACTGCTTCCACGTACAATCTCACAATGAGTTCTAGGAGTTTATCTCGATACAAGACAGCCGTAACCGTACCCCGTTTAAAGATGTGCAGATTGGTGTAGTATCCTAAGGAAATCCCTGCCCACACCATAATGCTTCTGCCTCGGAATACATGATGTTCTGTGATGTTTTGGAGCTGATTGTGTGTTCCTTGTTCACACCATATCCTTTTACGGTTGTCATCTGGCTCCAGAACAAATCTTGACTCGTCAGTAAACATGAAATAGCCCCAGACAGGCACAGTCCATTTGACAAGTTCCCGGCACCACTTTAATGGCGCCCCTCTTGATTGGACGGATAGACAAACACAAACGCTTACAGTCCACCCATATGAAATCTTCAGCTTACAGTAGCTGCAGATACCTCCTTATCAATGTTCGCTGTAACCATAGATGCCACACGTGTGGAGGTCGCTCTGCGATTCCACTTGGCTAAAATCGCAACAATCTTCCACGGGATTTGTAATCATTGGGTGACTGGCTACAGGCCTTCGGACAAATGTCAGTGTGGCATGAACTTGTTTCCATAAACGTGAAATCATGGAATGATGAACGTCGAAGGAAATAAGCAACATGTGTGATCGACTGTCCTGCTTCAATGCGTCCCACAGCACGCCAGCTCTCAGAATCTTCAATTGGTCTTCTGAAAGTCATAGAAAACGTATGTCTTGAAAGTAAATTGTACGAAAGTTTTAAACACCTTCTATAGGCACTTACAATCAACTTCTATAACCCTTCATTAAGCTGGTATTTTATAAGACTGGCCTTTTTACATATTTCTTGACATGAAAGCGCGATTTTCTGTTACCTAACATATTTTCATACTTCCATGTACCTCTGCAGCGATTTGCATTCTCTTCAATTCTGATTGGCTTCTGGAAATTAGCATTTTTCTCTCCGTGTTTAAGTTTTCGAAGTGAGTGTACTATGCTGCATGTATCTTTGATCTATCCACTATCGTTGAGAATTATTCCCGATGAGAAATAATACGAAATGAGTGTTAAAAAAAGCCCTCGACTGTTAATCTCTCTACTATAAAGTGTCTACTCCTAATATCTTTCGCAGAAAAAAAGGTTTTTTATTGAGAGCATGTGCATGAATGATTTGTATTTAAGGATAATTGCATTGAAAGAAAAAAATTATTTCCATTTATTGTTGATGATTTTATGGGTAAATTTTCAGCGTAAAAAATTGTGTATCAAACCATGTTTAAAATGAAATTAATATAGTTTGTTTATTCATCACTTCGTGATCATTTCTGAGCACATGAAATAATTTTACCATTACCAATAGTTTTTAGGTCTCGTATCTTATGAATATCGTGGCTTGGAAACCAAACTACAGTAATCATAAGATAGAAACCCTTGAGTTGTTGAACTGATGAATCAAATACAGAATATTTACAAAATGTTGAACACATCTTGATGCAGGATAATTCATAAAATAATGAAAATAATTTAAATTGATATCACTATTAGGTAGATAGATTCAAAAAGTTTTTCAGTCCTTGCCAATTGACTTTCAGAAGTGGGCTGTTCTTCTCACGGTAAATATCAAGGTGTTAACCGATTTAGTATCACAATCGGGCAAGGATGTTGATTCCCTTTACGAATCTCTTAAGGTAAACCTGATCCTTAAGATCCCCAGATCATCTGATAAGATCTCAGTGACCTTAAATCAGATTGTTTTTTGACCAATGAACTGGACCACCTCGTGTATGTTACAAATTTTATGTATGTAATTACATTTATTAAAGATTTGTAATGCTATAATTACAGAGATCAAACATTCTATCAAATAATTTTGAAAATGTAAAACTAACTTTTAGAGAAAGTCAAACTTACAAAAATGCATTTCAGGAGGAATTACACTTAATGTGAAGGTATGTTTTTTCTGTATAATTGGAATTTAATTTATGGATGTAATCAATCAGGCTGTTAATTTTAGAATTAGTAGAAATTCTTACAAAACTTACTTTTTATCATAGCTGTTATATGGTGACCTTATTAGGCATATACATGCATATTTATTAAGGGTTACTCAAAATATATGAACATAATATTACAAAGTAAGAATTTTACTCGGAGGATGATTGCACATATCTTCGGAAATCATGTGCTTGTGTTTCAAATTTTAGATTGCATATTTATAAGTTACAGATCAATTGAACACTTACGAAAATCTTCCTTTGAAGTCATTATAAAAAGACACTGAAAGAGAATAAAAAATAATTTCAGAGCTAAGCAAGTCAACTTTAATAAAATCCAATGATTATTATTAAATATATATTTAAACTCTCTATATATGTAAATCTTTTAAAGATATGATTTCAATAGATTTTCATATAGGTGTTTAAAATTGACTACTAATAGAACACATGCTAATTTTATTATTTAAAACTTTATATTTACATAGATGTCAGGTGTTACGATACAGAGAATGGCTACCAGTGCGGACCATGTCCTCCAGGCTTTACAGGCAATGGACTGTCTTGCAAACCAGCCAATCGTTGCTCAGAAAATCCCTGCTGGCAAGGGGTTCAGTGTGTAAACATTGACAATGCTCCAGGATACATTTGTGGGCCCTGCCCTCCAGGATTTTCTGGAAATGGCACCATCTGCACTGATATTGACGAGGTGAGAGCGTGCCAGTCTTTTTTTTTTTTTTTTTTAGATTCAATCTTAATAAATTATGTAAGTACTATAAAGTGAAAAAGAAATTTTTGACATTCTTAATGCATACTTTTTCAGCAAGGGAAATAAGTAATTCATTTACATTATATTTGCTTACATTTAAAATATAAATACAATGCCAAATTTTAATTTATTTTATAAAAGTTTTTGAAACATTTTAATTGATGCATTATTATTAAATATTAACAAATTATATAATTGAAAGAAATAAAAAGTTACGTTGCCCTGATATGTATATAAGTAAAAATTCCAAAGCTATTTAGATTCAATATAATAAAGATCTCTCGATAGAGAAATTATATATATATATATATATATATATATATATATATATATATATATATATATATATATATATATATATATATATATATATATATCTTTCCCCACTTCTATTATTTGATTCATTACATAAAAGTTTAAATTAGTTTTAAAATTGTATCAATATCATCACTCCCAACACTAACACTGAATTCTAAAACTTCGACTCCAGCAAACACAACTTTTATATGAAATATTTAAATGAAATTTTAATGATGTGTGATATTTTGTAAATATCATCTCCTCTGCTCCTTGAAGAAATGTGTCGATAGAAAGGTCTAAAAAATTTTATGCACATAAAAAGTTAGTTTTTCAACTATTTTTTGTATCTTGAAGTAAATCAGACTGATTGAGAAATTGAACTCCAATACAAATGATCCCGGAAATATCATTCATTACAGTTTTGAGAAATAGGAATTGAATTTTAATGTCAACAGTTTTAGACAAAATATTTTTCAAACCGAAAGACTTCATTTTACCTCTGAGGACACTATACCTCTAAAATTTTGTATGTTCCGGTCACATTCGTCCCAGCTATACAGGCTCCTACAATATGACTTCTTCAAAAATCTAAATGTTCTCACGCTTTTGATAAAAATGCAAGACACTTTCAATTATAAAGCATATCTAATATTTATTAATTATAACATGAATCGATCGATTAATTATAACATGAATTACAAGCTATGAATAAATATTTTATTTTTTTAGATATTTTAAATTCAAGTAATAACGTTTTATTTGAATTAAAATGATAGTTTTAGAGATGTTTTTAAGATTAAAATGATAGTTTATTTGATAAAAATGATAATAGGTTTAAAATAATATTTTTAAATAAAAAAATTAAGAAACTTTTTTTAAAATTAAAAAATATTTGTGAAATTAATTACAATTAACCATATTTCTATAAAAATTTCATATGAATGTCTACTTATATTTCGTGGGGAAAATGTAAATTAATTCCAGCTATTATTGGTATCGTATTTAACTTTTGTGATGAAATTTAATTCGTTTAACTTAATTAATTGCATTAATTAATTTTTATCATGTCTAATTAAACTTTATTATAATAATAACGTCTTCACATCAGGGAAAGGATTAGTGAATTGTTCAGGATAATTCCTGTTTTCCAAATGTAATCAATAAGAATTTTCCATCTGATGTAATTGCTGTAATTGCTTAAATTCGTTTGCATTAACTGATAGATGATAAATTGATCATCACTCTCCTTCATTATCATTTTGCATCATTTTAAAGTTATTTTATATTATTTTTGATATTCCTTGAATTTTTTTAAAATATTCTTTTTATCAATTATGCATTTATTAAAATATTAGCTACAATTATTAAGATACATTATACAATATCAATGTCATTTATACAAAATATATATTATAATTCACTAATATTTATTTTTAAAACTCCAGTAGCAGAAACTATAAATATTTTTCTTTTAATTCAAACCTGATGGGAATTAAAATTATCGCTTTTTATTCAAATTTATGTTCAAGATATGTTACTATAACAGACACCATTAAAATGTTAAATCGAAACTTTTTTTTAATTTTATGAAGAATGTAATATTTTTCATATTGGAACACTTATTTAAAAACTTACCTATGTCCTCATTCAAAATGTACTGATAAACCGACGACTTTTTATGTATAATGAGGGGTTTATCAAGCTAGTTTTAATTTACCATTAAATCAAAGTCCTATCTGAGTGACCTGCATTATATATGATGTTAAACCTTCGTAATATGCTAAATCATTATGTATTGTACATAAATATTCATACGAAGGAAAAATTAAGCGAAATAGTTATTGTGTGAAAAGTACTCATTAAATCCACATCCATTAAAATCTTATTAGTTGTAAGTCGCAAGCAGCTTTTGCAAAGTACTTATTATTTTAATAATAAGTTCACTGAAAGAAAAATATTGTTAAAGTAAAAACCAGTAAAAGTAAACTGTAAAAAATAAAAATCAATAAAAGTAAAACACTTTTATGTCGAAATAAAGCGTAATTACCTTACCCATTTTCAAGAAAAAACAATAATAAACTTTTAAAACTGTTGCAATTTAGGGCAAAACAATTCGAAAATGCTGATGTAACTTTTCTAATCATGTCCTAACTGAAGATTATATCTTTTAAATTTGGGATAAAATGTTTCATCACATAAAATATTTGTACCAAACAAGTGCGTTATAAACAACAGTTTGTCTTTTCCAATATGACCCCAATTGGTAACGGAATAAAACCTTAATAAAAGGTTTCCATGTTTGATACCTTCACAATTACAGAGAAATTTCTAACGTTCCGATAGTCATTCGATTCATTTTTGATAGATCTATATATAAGAACTTATTCGAAACAACATTTTGAACAAAACTAAATAAATACCTTTATAATAGAAATCTTTGTTTCCCCAAATCTCTACTTATAACTAACAGTTACGTACAAGTTTTCCATTGGATCAATGGTCCAATAGACAACAATTAATTATTATCTGGGTTTTTTTTTACACAAAATTTGTAAACGCGGCTATTTTAAATATTGGAAATTTATATCATAATAAAGTGTGTTCATATTATAATATTCACGTATATTTTTTGTTCTTTGACTCAAAAAATTTATTGAACGATTGAAAAAACCATTTAATTGAAAGAGAACCCGAAAGAGATAATACCATTTGCTACTTCTCACATCGTAGTCAAAACGTCTTTTGTATTTTCATGAGGCTGCCAAGTAAAATTTGAATAGTTTTTATTTACAACTCTTCTTGCTGAATAATTTATAAGATTTTGTTATTATATATACATATATATATATATATATATATAATCACATTTTTTACACTAATTGGTAAGTATAATGAAATTTAATGTAGGATTGAATTGGAGATAGTTTAAGTGACAAATATTTCATCTGAAAAAGACTACTGCGTTTAATTTTGAGAAATTATGAAAACCAATGATGAGATGTATTTAGTAAAATATAAATATAGCAAGAATATTTTGAATAAATGAATTGCATAGACTCAGATTTTTTTTAAAAAAAAATCTCCCAAATTTCTCAATAAGCTCTTCTAAGAAACATATTATATATAAGCATAATTCTTACACAAATCGATCATGATTGTAATTAAATAAAGTTGTGTTGCCAAGTACTTGCCACGTACATTAAGAAAGGGAATAACACATTGCAATATTGTCCTCACTTCACGGTTGACAGCTAAGATCGATGGTTGTTTTCGACATCTGCATTGCATGATTTATATTACAGAAGACCTGGAGACTGATTATCCAACATGCGAATTAAATGGGAGTCTTCGAATGTAAGTCACGGTACTATAATGTTTAGAAGATATTCTGTTTGTTGATATAAAAAATTTTGTGTATTAAAAAAATATCATTGAAAATTCCCCAATTCCTCATTTTGAATAACTCAAATTCATTCGTAGTTATTTTATTATCGTTATTTTTAATTATAAATTTATTTATTTTAAAAGTGGTGAAAGCTATATTTTGTCTTAAGAAACTATAGGAGATGTTACGGAAGATAATACATAGGATGAAAATAATTTCTGTTAAAATATATTGGAATTCAGAACATAAAATACTTAGATTTATAACATTTATCTTTGGAATATCGTCTGTGAGGGTACTGCTCTCGAAACCATGAGGTTGTAGATTCAATACCCAAATGAAGTTCGTTGTGCTCGGAGAATCTGTATGTTAAAACTCAGTAGGGTTTAATGTCCCTGAATTTTTTAAAGGGATTTGAATAGGAGGGTATGAACTCAAGTGTCAATCTCGTCACTTGACTGCAGTTCAAGTCTACATCTATCAATTGGCAGAAGTAGTAAGACAGAAATGCATTGCAACATATAACTATAGAACAAAATAATAGAAACAACTGTGAATGAATGAAATGTTTTAATTAATAAGGAGTTTGGGCCACCTTTGACCTGAATGGCAGTTTCCATTTGACGTGGGATTGGCAAATAAAGATCTTGAATAAATTAAATTGGAATGCACGCCCATTCCGATTTAATTTAATGCCCGCATTGAAAAAGAAACCGAGCACGGATGTTGTTCTCCAAAAAATTTCACAAGGACTCAGTGATATTGAGACCAGGGGGCTGAGGACACCAGATTAGATGTTCGACTTTCTCTTCATGCTCTTGAAAGTATGTTTTGCACACAGCGAGACGCGTGAACAGAAACGTTGTCATCTTGGAATACCGGACATACTAACGGAAAAAGTGTCTGAAGCATAGGATGAAGATGATCCTCAAATGGTTCAATAATTGTAGCCAATAATTCTACCCCTTACAACAAGTTAGACCTCAGTCCAAAGTAAGATATTGTGACCCATATCATCACATAACTCCATGTTTCACGGTAGAAACAAGGCAGTCATTATCAAATGCTTCTGCCACTGTTCCCCAGTTGGAATACACGCTCGTTGGCCTAAAATAATGTAAATGAGATTTAATCAGACCTGATGACTTGTTTCTATTATAGTTCAGTTTACGTGGTCCTGGAACTATTGTTGTCTCTTCACAGCATTCCGTACTGAAACTAATGGTTTTGGAAAATCTTTTCTGCGATGAATGTTCACATCATACAACTGTTATTAAAAAGTTATCATGGATACATTATTTTGAAGATGAGTATTCATCTTGGGAGTTATATCTGCTTCAGTCTTTTTTGTCAGATTTTGCGGGAGTCTTGCGATTTGATAAGACTATCTTTTTAAACACAAGTCTATCACAATGCTTCAGTTTTGACGTTTGTGTTTCGAAAAAAGACACCTTATCTAGATTTATGTAGGCTGTCGTAACACTTGACACAGTGGTATTTGAAACTATCACAAGGTTGGCTGTTCTGGACACGGATATTCTAGCGAGGCGAGCTCCAATGATCATACCTCTTCCATTTTGCCACTACTAGTGGCACATTGTTGCAATATGAGACAATCGTTAACAGGACTATCAAAGTACAGCTCATTTTAAATGGGTGTTTCTATTATTTTGTCCTTTACCTGTTTTTTTTCTAGACCTAATTTAACACTTTGACAGCTCCATTTTAAAAAGATATTTCGCAAATAAATACCTTTATTCTGGAAAATTAATAAAAACAGCAAATTTTTATGGCATTTATTTAAAAAAAAGTTTCGACCATTTACTAAATGCCCTATTTTAAAACTATAACAAGAGATATACAAAGGATTCCATGTGACCCAGTGGAGAGATCATTTTCTATTGAATATATTTCCAAATTTATTCCCTACCATTGGAAGGAGATGTACACTGTGATTTGACGTTTTTCGTGATGTACATCTGTCAGAGTTAGTGCTAGGGAATTTTTCAAGTTTCTTTATAATATTGTAAACACAGATACTATGAAAAATCCTTCTGACCGACAATCTGTGATGAACGTTTCCACACCCAACCTGCAAAAACAATACAGTTTTATCAGCATTTTTATAAAATACACAAAAAATTACACGAAATAATATTCATGTTTAGGTAAATTTTCGAAAATTATACAATTTATTACTTGTATTTCTAATTAAATGCCTTAAAGTTAAGAAAAGAAAAATCCTATTGCTATTTATTTTATTTCTTGTATAATTTTGATTCAAAATATGTTTCAGAAGGAAGTTCAATAAAGGAAAATGTTAATTGTTTGAAAAATTATTCAGTTTTAATTTCTCATTTGAATATCTTTCAATGGGAAGTAATTATATATATATATAATTTTATACATAAATTATTAAAATTTATGTTATTTATTATTAGTTTATTTTAAATCGTATATACATCGCACCCCAGGGTTCTCCATCAGGAAAATATATTTGAGCACTTCATGCCTTGGCCCACATATAGGCTGTTATGCCACAGGTTTGGTTTTATGGATTTTGGAGGTGAACATTGTCAAATTTTTAACTATTTCAATTTTATTTTCAATATATTTTGTTAAAGAATGCTTACATATTAAGTTTCCGTAACTTTATAAGATATATAAATTAATAAAATTTTTAATTAAAAGAGTTTTTAATTGAGTAATCAAATTTTATCATTAAAAAAAAGTTTATTTTTAACTTCAAATACTTTCATTTATTTTCACCATAAAATTATCAATTTTCGACATACGCGTGAAAAAAAGTCAAAATTTAGGAAAAATGAATTAAAAATATTGTACTTTTTGTATAATAATTAATAAAGTCTGGTTTTTTTTAATAGATTGCCATAAATTCAAACAAATGAAGATAACGAAAATGAGCGTTCTTTCCTTCAGCAATAAATAATCATAGGTTACTTCAAACATTCAAGCAACTTTTTGATGCAATTGCATATTTTCAAATCACATATAAGAACGCATAAATTCGGTAGACTAACATACTCAAAACTGAAAAACTTGAAGAAAAAAATTGTGCTCGTAAGTAATTTTAAAATCATGGAGAGAAATGTTTTTACTCTTTATGAATGAGAAAACTCTAGCATACACAATATCCTCCAAAACTGAAAACTGTACAATATTAAATATTTTATAAATTGTTTGAAATAGAGAAATAGAGTTACCAGCATGAGTGTATTTAAATCCAACTCCTTGTATGTATAATACAGTGCGCGGATTGGATAATACTGTTTGTGCGCATACGCACTTTAAAGAAATAATGAATAGTATAAAAATTAATATTTTAATACTAACGAAATTTGCCTATCATATTGTTACAACACACATATACACAGGACACATAATTAAGGATAATTTAAGAACAATATTGGTTATTACTACTTTAAGTTACTTAGTAACTTACACATAGGTATTTTTCCTGGTACGAACAAGTATAATTTAAATACAAAACAATTTTACATTATTTTTATAGGACTTGTACTAGATTAAATAGGAGGTATTTTTTAATAATATTTTTCAGAATTTACAAGCATTAATAAAACAAGATCAATCAATTTGCCAAAGCAAGCATTTCAATAAAGTATACTTTTATCATATCTCCATTTTCTTAATAATTTACATTTTCAAGGTTTTATAATATTTTAAAATTCAGACATTACATTAGTTTAACTACTTCACATCCATAAATTCTAACTTTAATCCTCGTCTTTAAATCAGTATTAGGTATTTTTTTTCTTTCAATTCATTTCAAACCTTATTAACGATATAATTATTCAAATATTTATCTCAATAAATCATGATATGTATTTATTATTTCAGATATTCTGGAAATAGGACAAACCTAATAAGAGTGATTAGACAGATGACCTGAGAGAGGGCGAATCGATTTTGCGTGAAAAGAGGGGTGTCAGGTGACAGGGCTTAATAATATTCCCACTATTAATCAACGCATTCCATTAGATATGTAAATATCCTCCGCCGCTAATCTTGTTGCGCGCAATTTATGCAGGGGTGAAATTAACACCGAGGCCCCTCTGTTTGACTGACGTTTCAAAGTCATGCTTTGTTACATATTCTGAAGCCTTACGTCTGAATGCCCTGGAATCAAGATATCGGCATCTAGAATTTCACATATTTACGATAATAGGCACTGATCAATTAATCTAAGTCATATTGTTTTTGTAAACATAATTATATATTAATGCACGAGTTAATGTCAAGCTGGAACTCTTCTCTTCCGACTTCCATTTCTGATGACTGAAGTCGCTAAATACAGCCTTATAATCTTGATTTACTGTCAAATGACGAAATGGACTCCTGAGCTGGTGCAACTGCATACACCTATGAAGAAATACTTGACTTTGAAGATATTTTAGCATTAACAAGTTCTCTCAGCGTGCCATCTAATGCTTTGCACACCAAAGTCTTCTGTCATGAAACCAGATATGAACATTGTAGGCCTTGGTCACTATATGGGCTGTCATGGTTATTAGTTTCGTTTTAGGACTTCTCAGGACGGAAGTTCGGTCATATCGAACCCATAACCTCCCACTGATATGAACGACTTTTTTTCCGTTGGATGTTTCTATCTTCTCTACACACATAATTAATGCGTCCAGAAAATTTCAGAATTGCAGAATCCAACCGAAGGCCAAATTGTTATTGTTCTGTCCTTTGGTTTAAGAGTTCGATACAGTGGGCAAGAGTTTATTTTAAAGTCTTATCAACCTTTATATAAAAAAGTAATACAGCCTTTTTTGCACATGAGCTCTAATTAGATCTCCTCACAGTATAATTAGCACTCATATGCAAAAGTCCAAGCTGGTAGCTGAGTGTATAGAGCTTTTACCTTCGTTTCCATAGTGCGTGGATTTGAATCCCACCTTTGGTTTAGGGGTTTGTTTGATCAGGTGTGATTTAAAATAATTCGGAATCCACTTTAAATCACATCCAACTACATGTGCAAAAAATGTTTGTGGAGGGACAAACGAACCAATCAAATCTTGTACAAAAATAAAGATCTTTGGATGGTAAACAAAACTAAAATGGCTAAACGATAGTTAAAACCAAAATTGCCGAAATGCAAATTACCAGAAATATTTTTGATTAAATAAAAGTAACATTATTTTAAGCCAATAATTATAATTTTAAAAAATATGAACTATAAAACTTAATTTCAAAATGAATCTAATATTGTCTTTAATCATGTATTATGTAATAAATTCTGCAATTTATTATTATAGAAACTTATGTATTCTAATTTTTTTAATTTTGGTTTGCTTATAAGATTCAGCAAAATGTTTTTAATAAGAGCGATTAAGAAAAAGTTTTGAAATTGTTTTAATATTGCAATTTAAAACATACATTTTAGTAAAAATGCTTCTTTAACGTAAAAAGCTAATCTTAGCAAGAATTTAGAGAAATATGTGTAAGAAGCTTTTAGCCTAGACTTGTATTATAATGCCTTAAGTATTTCTACAAGAATATTTAATTTTTAATAAAATTCTTCTTTACTTATTTTTTTTTCTAAGCTTTTGATGTGCATGGCTTTTTTTCATCTTTCCCATATATTCAAAAATAACTATTAATTATTTTTCCGCTTTTCTTTTTTACATAAACTTTGTTTTATGTTTTTGCTGTTCAAAATTTTGCTACAGTTTCCTATGTTAATGTTACCTCCCTTCAAAGTAATTCATTAATACGGTTTGAAGACTCTGCGAAGAAAATAGATAAATTATTCGTTTTTTTTTTAAACATGACATATATCTCACGTTTTGTTACACTTACTTAATTTTAATTTTACATCAATCAACTGATATTTTGTGCAGATAACAATTTCATCATGTTTTTAAAGAAAGACAAATATTGATTTTCTTTTCGCAAATAATAATTAATGACCTCGTTCGTAAAACAAAAAGAGTAGAAACACTTCCATGTATTTACTAATTCATGTAAAATTCAAATACATACATACATACATCTCTATATATATATATATATATATATATATATATATATATATATATATATATATATATATATATATATATAATTTTAAATTCTTTAGAATTCTTAAAATTCTGAGGTATTATTTATTTTTCAATATAAGACATTGTCTACTATTTTATGATGTATACTTTTAATTGTATCTCTCTTCAGCTGTATAAACATAATATATATTGAAAACTTAATATATTTCCGTCCCTGTATCTTTGTACAAAATATTTTCCTATTGTTGAGCTTCCCCAAATATTCACAGTATTATGTTAGCAATAAATTCAGACATAAAACTTTTCATCTACAAAAGAAGCGCAAAGTTTCTTTGCAGCGAATCACAGCTTCCTGCGTATTGAATCCTGAGGGGTATCAAATAACTCACGAAATGAAACTCCTTCAAAATTGATTCGCAGCGCAGGGGAAATCTGCAGGCGACAATATCTTCCCTCCGAAAGTTGCCTGAGTGAAATGTGTTCACTCGGAGTCATTTCCAACAAACTTTAGCGAACTGACGTTTAACCCAACTTTTCAAATATCCGAGTCGAGAAGCGTTTTCATCAAGACTCTCAATGACATCCAAAGTGGCCATTTCCAGAGCAGTAATGGTTCTCCTAAGTATGATTGTTTTCCTAATACAATGGGCATTTCGCTGGGAGCATCAGAAATGAAGCTCCTTTCCTCCCGGGGTCTTCGGACGTATGGATGTATGCCTCCTTTCCTAAATAGCCCAGGACGATCCTCTTTTTCGAGGTTTTAAATGTCTGTTTTGTATTTGAGAGAACATTTGTTTGCTCTAATGGTCGGAACGTAGTAGAGAACGTCCATTTTGACAATTTATCGTTGTTCATACTAGTTTTAAAAGACTCATAAAATAATCCTCACCCCTAGTTACTGTAAATACATCATGTAGGAAAATAACCGTATATATAATTCTGTACATATATTTCTTCAGTAGCTATTTTAATTTATATTCTAGTTTTATTCAGTCTTCAGTAACTATTCAGTCTTCAATAAAAATATTAATTTTTATTGAAGACTGAATAGTTTCAATTTATTAATAATAGAAAAAATCTTATGTGTCATTATAGGATTATATTTTTTATGCTATGTATTCAGTTCATTGCATACGACAAATCTGCATATTTTGAATAAGTAAACTCCTCATCGGATGCGATTACATGCGGTTGCTATTAAAACTTCATTCACATATAATAGTTCATTTAAACTCCATCTGTTGATTTTCTTAAGAGGATTATCATATCGAAACATAATTATAAGAGCCTAATTTTTCTATTTATGATTCAAATTTTAACTGTAAACAACTTAATTACACTAGCTTTATTACTGCTATTATTAGTTAATGGATTTTGAATAATTTTTTTCGCTCCTTATTTAGAGTAACAAAAGGCTAGTTTCTAAAACATAAACGTTAATTAGTTATTATAAACCATCTGTTACTTACTTCACTGTTATTTTATTAGTGACTTCATTGCCGAAAAATATAAGTACTCAAAACTGAATTAAATACAATTTTCCACTATTAAACCTGTAGGAAACAAATAGCACAACTTTTATTTTGGTCCACACAAAGTATTTAAACTATATATTGATTTCACCTAAATATTTCTTACAAGTTTGAAATAAATGTATTTTAAAAGCATGTATTTATTGCCTAAAATAATTTTAAACAATGCTCACTATTTGGTTATAATGTTACATATACAGAACCGTAAAGTGTACAGTCCTTGCTCTATTGTCCATAAAAAATAATATACTTTTATAAAAATTGTTTTTAAAGTTCAAGAGCTCATAATAATCTCTTTCTGTTCTCAAATTTGGCCTACTTCAATTTTAAATTCTCATCTAATAATTACATTTTTATTAAACACCATTTTTATGTTATTCAGCTTTTCTCAGTTAAAAATGTAAAAATTCTCAAAAAGAAAAAAAAAAAGATTTATATGATTCTATATTTTTTCTGTTCCCATTAAAGCATTAAATTTATTTAAAAATAATTATTATTTTTTATAATGAATAATGCGAAAAATTTATACACATTAACAACATGATATACATGAGATTGGAGTATAGTTTTAATATATTTAATGAATTTAAAACTTTCTATTTTTATACTTATAATTAAAATTTACTGTAAAGCAACAAAATATATATATATATATATATATATATATATTGATTGATTGATTGATTAACTGATTGATTGATATTAATTTGTAAACATATTTGTTTGTTTCAAAAAAAGGAATCTAGAATTTATCAATCTCAGTTTACTTCTGAATTAATAGCCGGTGATTATTGGATCCTTAAACAGCTATGAATCTCTCTGGTTTGCAAATGATTTTTGTGGGTATATTTTTACTTCCGCTGAAAGTCTCCTCTTCGTTCAAATTTAATTCTTTTCTTTCTTCCACTTCTTTTGTCTTTTCTTGTTCGTGCGCACCATTAGTTTTATTGTGTGTCATCGACTCTAATTAAATATTTTCCTTCTTCCCATAATTTTTGAGAAGAAACAAACAATTTTGTTTTGTGAGCAAGAGAATGAAAGACTTTCTGGGAAGAAAACTTTTTAAAAGAGATGAATAACTATTGTTAAAAGATCCACTATCTTTTGTGCAGTTTTTTTTTCTCCAGCATTAATTCGTTGTCTTGTCTTTCTTTCAAAGAGATGAAGTGTGTAAGAAACCGAGGGCTTATATATTAAACTGTGCTATTTTTCTTAGGTTTTCCAAAATACCTTTTGTGCTTGACAATGAATCTCTTTTTTACATATTCTGATACTTATTCTTTTGATAGACCGTCATCTGCAGACTTCTGAAACCGGAGAATAGATGATATTAATTTTCACATCTCAAATATATTTCTCCTGAAAAACTTCGCTTCGTAAATAATGATGGCACTGCTGTAACATTTACATCAAATAATTTATTGTTCAGATTTTACTACCTGACAAGAACAAAAATGTTCGTATTTGTGATGAAGTTCCCTAAAAGACATGTTTCCATTATGCATTAAAATTCTCTAGATTAATCTTTGGGTTTGACACAACAATTATATACTTTTTATGCTCTCTTATTCAAAGTTCACCATTTTTAAGTTACGTGCAACAATTTTGATATCATCTATTTTGTTGGAAAACATCTTTAGCAGGTTTTGTTAAATGCTATTATAGATAATATTGGCTACAGTTTTTTATTGTTCTCTTAGGGTTATGTAATCATTAGAAAAATTTATTCCTGTCTATGAAGAATTAATAACCGTTCTAAAGTACAATGAAAACATATTTTTCTGAAATATATTTAAAAATTATCCACTCTTTCGTAATCATTAAATTTAATTTTATTAAAACCTTAATCATTATTTATAAATTATTACTGGCATATTAAGCAAGCTCAATATTTTTATAGGATCATATGTAAAAAAAATGATTTTTATAATAATAACAGACTCAAATGGAGTGTCAAACAGTGTCTTAACCATTTTGTTCGATCAATTTCTTAATGGCATAAAATTTTCAAGTTTGAAACAAATAGTTTTGATTTCTTATTAATTATTACTGTTTATGAGATTAAATTTTAATTAAAAAAATGTCTTTTGTTGATTGATTTGATTGATTCGGTTGATTGATTTTGAGTGGTTTCTTTTATTTGAAAAATTAAGTTTTTATGATCTTGATACAAAACAACGATTACCATGAAAAATTTTTATAATTTTATTTCAATTCTTTCAATTAAAAGTATTAGAATGTTCAGAAGATTAAAAAAAATAACACA
The DNA here is from genome assembly GCA_030067965.1 of Latrodectus elegans. Taxonomy (NCBI): domain Eukaryota; kingdom Metazoa; phylum Arthropoda; class Arachnida; order Araneae; family Theridiidae; genus Latrodectus; species Latrodectus elegans. The sequence continues at coordinate 24,895,825 of CM057820.1, read as the reverse complement.
TTTATATGTTTAAATTAAATGCATAGGTTTTTATGTTTTTTTTACATTACTTATTTGTTTTTTTCTCAGTAACTCAAAAGTGAAATTTATCAAAATAAAAATTAAATTCTACTAAATTTTAGGTAATTAATTTAGCAAGTAATTTTAGAGTAAAGCAAGTTTAAAAGGAACAAATCTAAACAATTGCAAATAATGTATAATTCAATAAAATGTTATTAGACTTATTAAAACAGAATTTGGAAATAAGTCCAATTACAGACTGGTATGATATAATTGCTGATAAAAATAGTGGAATGAAAGATTTCCCTAAAATTACTTAATATTTTTCTAATACATGAACATTTATGCATTAATTTGATTTTAAATGATAGATTAAAAAAGTGCCAGTAATTTCTTTCATTCATTCAACTAATCTAAGTTGAATATTTATATGGTCATCGTTCCATCTTTCAGTTCATACTTTCATGGGTTCAATTCTCACGTCGAGTGTGGACGTTTACAGTGATTTAGCATCATTTCTATCCTATATATCTATATCGGATTGCTTTTTGTCGGATAAAAATGACTGTAGATTAACCGAAAGCAAGCTTAAATTCCTTTTAAGCTTGCTTTACTCTAAAATAAATTTTTATTTAAACTTCAATTTTGAAATTTAACAATCTTTTAAAGAATTATATATATATATATATATATATATATATATATATATATATATATATATATATATATATATATATATATATATATATATATATATATATATATATATATATATATATATATATATATATATAAGAGTATTAAATAATATAAATTGAATATCAATAAATAAAATATATTTTTAAAATCATAGTAACATTACAATATAAACATTTTTCTTTTAATTTTGTGATGCCTCTGGTCGCGAAGAAACAAATAAAATGCTTTATTATTTTGGGGGAAAATTTTGATTTGCACTTGCAGCTAATTAAGTAATCTAATAAAGGTACTTAAATTATAAATTATTATCTTTTTCAATTACAAAGAGCGTTTCAACTATAGATGGAAAAATTCTTTGATAAATAAGCATATGACAAACAGTGATGAAATAAATTTATTTTGAACTAGGTGAAAGATGTGAAATCCAAATTGGGATGTTATAAGCATGACAAGGAATATCTTTCTTTCTTGCTCCGCCGGTCCGCTAGAATTAACTGAGTGCATTGTGCCTAGTCAAGTGAAAATATTAATCTCTTGTGTGAAAGACACTGCATCAAAACTCTAGTTTCGAAACTGTAACCGCATTCTGCTGCAATTCTGAAAAGAAGATTAGGAAGATGATTTACCGTGCATAATTCAAGAATTAAAGCTGTTTCACACGCTTTCATAAAATCTGCTTTCAATAAAAATATTTATTCCGCCACATTTGGAATTTTTATTTAATATAAAGTAATTTAAATCTTTAATATAATAAATGTGAAGGAAAGAGACTGGAAGATGCTTTAGTTAAAATATTTACTTTCTTCTTTTGTAATCTTTAAAATAATAAAGGCAGTTGTTACAAGAAAATGTGAAATACTTCGTTTTATTAAATGATGCAAATGCATATAATTAGGAATTAATGTAAAAATAAAAGCTAAATTATAAAAAAAATATATAAAGAAATTTTTTTAATAAAAGAATGTAAAATTTAATTTTATAATTCTTTGATTTCATATTTTTTGCGACCAATATAATCAAATTTATCCACACTTATTTACATTCTTCTTGACCTATAAAATTTAAATATAATAGCAATATATATATATATATATATATATATATATATATATATATATATACATACATACATACTTTTCAAATGCCAAACATAAGCGTTTAAGCTCTTAAATGATTATTGACTATCCAATAATTTCAACACTATCTTCAAATTGCAAAAGTTTCTCTGCATAGTTTTCAATCGTAATCTATTTTTAAAGGGGAAATTGATACTTTGAAGTCATCATCATCCAAAAAAAAAAAAAAAAAAAAAAAAATACCAGGAGGGCAAAGCTGTAGCTTATTTAATGTTAGCCATGAGGTGATCTGCAGCGGGTATACTTAACGTAATTATAATTAATGACAATACAGCAAATAAAACCTTCTAGTCATATTTTAAATTATTCTAACTACATTTCTGTCTAAAAAGAAATAAGAATAACTTCATCTTGCATACTAAACAATAGAACAAGTATTACACCCTAGTATTTCCTTTGATCGTATCACTAATTTAATAATTGATCGTATCTTTAATTAAATTGCAACACGAAATCATCATCTCAATAAGAGGCTAATATACGAGTGCCGATTAATATAAAATAATAAGCGGTCATAAAATATACTTTTTAAAAAATTAATACCAAGACCTTTGTGAAAATGAAACAGCTTGTGTGAAAACTGTCGGAACAACATATTTTTTCTTATAAAATATAAATATTACTATTCATTATATTTACATATTTCATCAGAGCAAATAGTTGGAATTAGATAGCATGAAATAACAACTGATGATTTATTTATGTTAATTTATAGATGTACGTTTACTTTCTGTTCATTAGAGCGAAACTAATCAAGACCTATTGCTGAAAGTGGAATTTGAATCTTTACGGTATCCATGAGGAAATATTTGTCAAATAACAGATGACTGAATTTATATAAAAACAGATTTTAATATAGATTGATGAAAGTCAACTAAGTGTCTACTGTCGACTGCTAGCAGTCAATTGCAAATCAGCAACTAATGAGTAAATTATTAAATTATAATCATTAAATTATATCATTATGTTTTGCCTGCATATTCTTCAAGCAGAAGATAATATCATTGTTTAATTAAGTGGAATATCTTAAGATATTTTGCGTATCTGCATATCTTCCATGTACTTAGCTCAGAGTTGGATTTCTCTAGTTAGATGAAAACTCCTGGATGGGAATTTTAGAAGTATGAACCAAGCAAAAGATCCCCAATGTTTGATTTTCCACACCTATAAATATCATTTCACTTAGGTAACAATATAAACGCGACCGTACACAACCGGTTTTAGCGAATAAGACGGATATTCGATTAAGTTGGAATTCGAACTCACTACCTTCACATAATCATAAATATGCCCCACTCACCTGGCCATCTTGTAGTATGGCTGAAATATAGGGAATCTTTAATAATGTTCAATAAATAAAAATTACTATTGCCCATACTTTTCGAAAATTCAAAGGACGCTTGATTTTAAATTGCAGAACTTAACAAAATATAATATCATAGGAACTTTTTTAAAAAAAAATGGAAAATGCTGATTTTGCACAAATTATTTATCAAGAGTAAAAGAGTATTTATTCTTATATCACTAAAAACTATCATTTCATTCTTATTGCAAAGCTATTCTCAGTTTGGCAAAATTTCCATTGCTAATATTAAAAAGCACCGACATTCTAATTGGTAAAGCAAATGTTATTGCCCAACAATTATATCCAATGAAAATATTGTTGTTGTTTCTAATCCGTATTTAGCATGGCAAGCTCAAACCAACTGTATTATTCCAAAAATTTCCAGAAAAACTGAAAAATCAAGAGGGTTTCGGAAAACAGCTCATCCAATTTGAAATCTGTGCAATTTTAAAATGTACTCAGGTAAAGCCTGAGCATATTTGTGCTTAATACAAGTCTTGAAATTTGTCTGCCCTTGCTCAATTAATAGAGACTTGAAGTACATATTGGCAAATTGTGAGACAATATCTGCTGACATTTGTTGCCTAGGAAAAACATAGCACTACTAAGGATCTTCCAAGAACATCAATTGTATATCAGAGGAAGTTTCTACAAATCCTTTTTCAATTCTTTTTTCTAAGAAAAAAAAACATCACTGAAGTTGGAACACATATGTGGTTTGAGGAGTAATAAGAGTGGCTGCTTACGACAGAATATCAGCTAATATCGTTACCAAAAAATACCTGCGTGAGATTAGTACCGATTGTTTTTGAACTTCAAAATAATTAGAAAATGTTGATAAAAAGGACCGAGCTCTGTCACCAACTTCCTTCTAATTGCTAAGGTGCTGAATTGAAGTCCTACTGTCAGTAAATAAACCATATAGTTCTAAAGTCAAACTCAGTAATGATTTCAATAAAAATAAAGCAATTTTCAATTGCGATAAGCTTTGACCTGAACACAGTAAAATAGTCAGAATTTCTGTAATTGAAGCAATATATAGAAGTAGGAGTTTTGATGAAGGCACCACTTCCAGATGAGACTTGTTCACTCTTATTGCAATCTATGTATATTTGAAGAGCGTCTGTTGGAATGTGGATGACCTTTTTCAGGGACATTTGTTTCATAAATTCGAAATTTTCAGCATTTTTTTTTGAGTCAGTTACATTTGTACAGTATGAAAATATACATTTTTAAAATCGGTGAAAGGTTTAAAACACAATCTCAGAGAATCCAACAGGGAAGTGGAGCAAACTGTACTTTGCAAAACTGATTTGAAAAAGGAACTATTTCTTTCGTCTTTGGATTACGTTCCAGTACCTGAGGTGGAAAGCTGTTCTTTATTGGATCCCATAGATAATGAGTTTATTATAATATTTCACAAGACAGGCATTTCACCTCAATTGAAATGAAGGAAAATGTTTTGGATTTCAAAGTAATTATCTGCTTTTATTCAAATAGCTTGAAAGCAATCTATCAGTTTTAACTCTAAGTATTGTACTTAATTCTAAAAATTTTTTAAAAGATAATTGAATTTTTAATTATCTACACAATTTAAAAACAGATATATTTTCATAACCTTACTTTAATCAAAAATTAATTTCTCGCTAATTTATTTAATAAGACATATTTATAAGACGGATAAATATTGAAAAAAAATCTTAATTTTATTAGATAGTATTTTAAAATAATCAAAATTACTCTTTAAAAAAATGAAACATTTTAATTAAAATTTAAAACTCTTTTACTTTTTGCTCAGGAAAGAAGTTTTATATTCCAATAATTATTTTTTTTCATATTATATTAAAATTGCTAAGTATTTTATTTTATTTTTTTTTTTTTCAAATTTTTCTTTTCAAAACCAATACTTTCTCTTAAAAATTTTCAAATAATAAGGAAACAAAAATTATCTTTCGATTTAAGAATAATTTAGCTTAATTTGAATGTTTAACTAATAACGCAAACTGAAATAAATATTCATTTATATTTTCCGAGAAAAATAGATTAAGAATTCAATATTTCTTCACACGGTAATATAAGTTTTTAATCTTTTTTTTAACTATTCTATTTTTAGAAACATTCTTGATTAATAGTATAATTATGTAAATATCTTATTTAGGAAATATATAAACATAAGAGAAATCTTTAATTTTTAAAAATATACAACAACCCCCGATTTATTTTTTATTAATAAATCACACTTTGCAAAGGAACTGAAAAATCATATTAAAGTTTGTTATTTAAAAGTAATGTGTTTTCAATTTTGTAGTTCGTTTCCTTTAACAAAGGAATTAAAAATTCTTGATTTAGCAATATGCGATAGATTGATTTAGATATGTTCTTTAAATTCTATATTTCATTTAAATTTACAAGCAAATTTTAAATGTAGATATATTACCAGATTTAAACCGCATTTCATTCAAGAAAATAAATCAAGAATGATCTTTTCCTTCGATAAATCTTTCTCATACATATTAAACGCATTTATTAAGCTTAGAAATAATTTGTCAAAAGCTAAAATTCCGACTTATGAATTACTTAAGATAAGTGAAGCTTAAAATTACTTAATTATAAATTCAATGCAAAATCTAAAATTTAAATTAGATAATTATTTTTATCTCTTACAATTCATCATAATTAAACAGGACACATCGTTTATATTATATTAATTAATTTTAATTGCCATTATATATTAAAATTCCAATGAAGTTGTTTGTATAAAAATCTGTAGGTAATTCAAAAAAACTGTATAATAAAAATTAAAATACAAATATATATTAACATTAGCTGGAATGATAAAGACACACCAATTAAAACCATTAGTTAATATTTTATTAATATAGTGATTATTTTCTTAATATAAATTAATTCATTACGAAGAAACGTAAAATTTAATGAATGATATACTAAACTTTTTTTTAATTTTTTATATAATAATTGATACAATATTATTACTTGGAATTCAAAGGTTCGAAACATTCAAAGAACGAATCTATTAGAAGAAATCTAGATTAGTAAGATTGAATCTTGTATGATTATCTTAAAAATTACATAAATTAATTTCTTAAACATGAAACACACACATAAAATAAAAAGCAAAAAACTCTCTATTCTGCTCACGAGAGTCAAATAAAAAAGTAGCATACGTTTTTCGCTAAAATATAAAAAACGCTACATTTAACGGAAAAGAAAACAAACACAATTCTTTCTAATAAGTGAATTTGTTTTCTTCCACTTTTTCACATAATAATCACATTGTATCAATTATTTTTTTATAATGTGCTGTAATGAATGTGTTGTCAACACAAACCTTTGTTACTTTATTTCAAGACCCAGACAATTGATTATAACGTCAGTAGGTCCAAATGTTTTAGTTTAAAGGGCGGAATTAAAGACATATTGTGTCATAGTATCCCAAACGCAGCTGGATCCTCATAATTTCGAAGCAGGATGTTTTCTAAAATTATTTTAATTTTTCGCATATAACACATATCTAGATAATGTTACAATTAAGTTTATACATTTAAATATTATTATTTAAATTCATAAACTTAATTCTAATAATGATGTCTTTTTGTTATTTACTTTTCTTGATCAAAATTTAATTGTACTGTTGTCTATGAAAACATTAATAGCATTTATATGTTAATTCCCCCAAATTTTTTAAAGAAATTAATATAAAAATTTATTAATAATTGCTGATAATTTTTATATTTATATAAAAATCTATGGTATTGAAATATCTATATAATATTAAAAATATTGTAAAGTAAAATATTCTTAGTTCAATGCTTTTTGTAATTTTTTAAAATATACTGAAAAGAAATAAATTCCAAATATTGTAGAATGAATGTTGAAGAAATAAATTAGAAAAAAGAAAACTAAAACCCTGCTGTTAAAGCAGTATTCTAACATTAAAGTATCATTCTGAAACACAATTTATATATATTAGATATGTTACTGACATTGTGTATGTGTGGACAATAGAATGAAAGATTGTTTAAAGAGCAATTTCTTTTAAATAAATACATTAAATTATACAATTTGCACGAGTAGAAACTATTGTAATAAAAAGAGAAAATTTTCTTTTATATAAGAGTATATATATATATATATACTATATATATATATATATATATATATATATATATATATATATATATATATATATATATATATACAAGACAATTTCAATATTTTTCATATAATATTATCAAGTTATATACTCAGCTTCATTTAAATATATGGAAATATTATTAAACTATGTAAATATGCATTAAAATTAATATTTATAATGGATTTTCTAGAAAAATGCAAAAAGCTTAATGCACGCAACTTTTTTTACATTTGCCATTTACTAATAGAATTACTCTTAACATTTCAAGCTTTTAAACTAAAACAAATTGACATTTTTCATTTATTTTTCCCTTAGATCTTCGTGTTTATTTTTAATTATTAGACTGTTGGGGAAAACTAATTCAATGTTAAATCTTCTAACAGTCAAGAATTCTGACATGGAAGACTAAAAAAAAATTCTTGTATATATATATATATATATATATATATATATATATATATATATATATATATATATATAATATATATATATATATATATATATATATATATATATATAATTTATTTTGATAATTATAAACTTGATAGTTTTGGCTTTGCAATTGTAAATTCATTCAAAGAATTTTTATTTGATTTATTGTGTGTATCCATTTTCTTTTTGCTCTATATATCTTTTTAAACTTTCAATTATCTATTGGATATACGTTTCATCTGTTCTCTATACGTAAATAATCTTTTCTTTTAGCTTTATTGTTATTTATTTAGTATTTGTTTTAATATCGAATTTACGATTACTTATAATTTGGTAATTCGATTTAAGCTGAATTTATTGTTAAATCTATAATTTTTATGAGTTTTTTTAATTTATTTCAAATTATGCTAATGTTATTTCCAATTTGTGAAATCATAGATATTAAGTCAAGTGTTTAATTTTAAAATAAAATATACTTATCGGATAAAGGGATGAAGGAACGAGAAACGAATTTTTATGTTTCCCTTATAAACACTATAATGCAAAAATTTTGCATATTTGAATTGATATGTTTTGGAATTATTAAGTGGAATAAGGTAGAAATATTTTTAATGATTTTATGACATAATTAAATATTTACTATTTCCTCTTAGTTTTGATGTTTTTACTTTCAATATTAACCATCAATTTTACCCCATGTATTTTTAAAATGTTAACATTAATAAGATTTTGTTAAAGTATAGTAATAGAACATGCATTCATCAATATTTTGCCTGAATCTTAAGCAAACGCACATTTTCCGTCTACGTTTATTATGTGCAGAATAAAAAATTATACAAAACATTTTCATGATTTTTAATATTAAATGTATTGTGTGTATGCCATATTTTTACCATTACTAACTTACATTAGAAGTATTTAAAGCTTAGTGCTGTCAGTAATTCAAAAAAAGGTCATTCATTTTCCATTAACTCAAACAATGATTAGATTCCCGAAACTGGCTTTATTATTATATACCTCTAAGCTGATTCATAAAATATTATTTGAAACATAATAAATGTATTCAGCTTTTCTCATTTAAATATTATAATTACTTTAATTAAAACATATAACATCATAATTGACAGAAGTAATGATTATCTAGAAGCATAATATCTATACTTGATTAATTATTTTTATGAACTAAGTCATAATCGTGTAATACAGTACTTCACAAAATTAACATTCAACTTATTTAATTTGACTATTAAATACTGTCAGTAAAACCGGTATTGGATTGAAGTCTTCCAATTATTTATTTCATCATTAGTGTTATCTGCATGTATAACAAAGCTGTATTCATGTTCCAACTGTTCTAGATGTGTGAATTTATTCATTAGTATCACTTGCTTTTATATTTATCTTTAATAACAAATGATCACAATATGATTTCACTCATTTTATTCTGATTCATATCATTGTATTACATCGATGTTATCATAAATTTTCAAAACTTCATTCAAAATATACTAAGTTAAATTATCAATATCGGAAAGGTGAAAATGTTGTTTTAATTTTATGAATGATGTATACTGATCAATTCATGTTGTAAGATTAGATCATTATTATTTACCAAATGAATTTTATCTGTAATAAAGGTTAAGATAATAATTTGGAAGCTATTAAAATTAACTACAATATCCATTTAACGAAATTAGTAGGTTCATTAAAATAGTGTTATTTTAGTGAACTATTAATTCCTCTAAAAACTGTATCACTTAGAACTTTTTGATTTCAGGCCTAGTAAGTTTTTAAACCTTTAAAAAATGAAATATGTAATAGTAATTAAATAATATTAAATCATATGTAATAATTTTAATCAATTTCTAATTAAAGGTTGCGTATTCTTGTGAATAAGATTAAAATTACTCATGAACTTATTAATTGCTTGATTATAGAAATTCATTTTATTTGAAAATTTCTGTCAGTTTTAGATAAAAGCAGTATGTGTTGTTTTATTTTTTTTCAGAAAATATTTAATACGGATATGGTTATGAGCAAATTATTATAGTTAAGAATATAATGTGCGTATTATAAATATCAATACCAGCACATTTAGTTAATGATCAAAAATTTCTAAAATCAGGAAATATTATATTTTTTCATTAAAATGTATACACATAAGTGGTAAGTTTTGGATTTCTTAATGTTATTACTATATTACATCTAGTTTAATATAAGCATTATATTCATACTAATGTTATAAAATATTATAACTCATTTAAAGTATTTTATACACTTGTGTCCTGATCGTTTTGTCTTTTAAATATATTGTAGCAAATATTTTGACCTAAAGCTTGATAAATTTAACCAAATAACAGCATAAATAAGTTTCAGCACAAAAAACAGTTGCTTACAATACCCTGCATTTATTTATTCAAATGGGAAAGCATTATTTTCTTATTTATTTCTTAATATAATCTTAAAAATCAGCAAAAATTTTAGAATTATTAAGATGCGCAAAGATAAAATTTTATAGTGTATATAACCTTCAAGTTAATTCAATCAAATAAAAGCGAACAAAGCTGTTGTATTTCCACACGAATTAAAAAAATGACATATCCTATATGACTTAACTATATGATTTGCTATATAATAACTATATAACTATTAAATCCTATATTTATCTTATATGACTAAACAATCTATTTTCAAAAGTACTTAGAATATTTGATATTTTTTTGTTAATTAATAATTTTTTGAAACTTTTTTAGTTTATTTATTTATTTAAAGCTTTTATTTCATATTCATCAATTGGGATTATTACATACAAATACTTTATGAGAAATTTATATTTAAAAGATTAACATTTATATTATTTAACTTTTCATTCAAGTAACCGTCATACGTACTTTATTGCATTTAATTATGCTCTAAAACAATTACATGTTAATGTAAGCAATATTGCAAATGTTCCATTTTCTTTTATTGTAAACATAAAATTTATGTAAATGGGTATGTAAAATATTCATGAAACCTTTAATAGGTATACAAGAAGTAAAAAATTTACAGAAAATTGCATTAAATTTATGAACAATTATCAAAATAACTTTGTAATTCATTATGACGATTGTTAATAAATTCACGCATAGAATATATTTATGTTTGATTTTAATTGCAGCGGTAAAACTATCAATTAATTTTAAAATTAAAGTTTATTATTATTTAAATATCTTATGCTTTTATAAATTTTTACTTAAATATACGCCACAGATTTAATAATTAACTCAAACAAATTTCAATAGACCAAAAAAAAAATGCTAAATTAATTTCTTATTAATGAGTTTGCTAATTAATATCATAAATAAACTTAACTAAAATATTAAAATCTATTTACTATGTTTATTTTTTATCAGCATTTGTTATGAAAATGAACTGTTACCGGAAAACAGCATTTCATCATTGTGCTTTAAACAGCCACAAATTACAGCTTTAAAATGCAATATGCTATAAAACTCGGCTTCAAAAGTTATTTCCGTCCCTTATTAGCATAAATTCTCACTTACATATCGGCAGATCGCTTTCCTGGCTCCCTTCTGTGCAGATACTCTCGCCTTATCAATCTGGATCAGGAAAAGTTCTTTTTCGCCAAAGAAGTTAATCTTTCCACAAAATGCCGCAGGCATGTAATTTATTCATATGAGACGTTAACAGAAAGCTGCTCCAGTCCGGAGAGAGTACTTTAAAAAAAAAAAGGAATTAGTATTTTTATTCAAACCTTAAGTTCTTTTTCGCTTGGTTCGTGCCAGCCATATCCAAGTTCATTAAGAACACGTGATCCAGCAATCAATCAATTGCAAGCATTGTGTATATCACGTTAACAAAACACTGTCACAGTTTGCTGAAATATATTTATATGCATTTAGCAGACGATAACGTAATAAAACGATAAAAAAGAAAACAACGCAACTCTAATGAACTAATGTGGCTCCTTTTTTGTAGATAAAGTGTTCGGGAACTCATCTAAATGGGGCTTAACGAGCTCCGGGGCAATCATCAAATATTATAGTTCCAGAAGAGAGTGACGTATAAAAAATTAAGTGCTTTTTATATTTATATGATGCTTAACTGAAAAAATATATTTCAGGGTCTGGTAATAAAAGAAGGCCTTAGTAGTGTTAAATTATACCGCGTTCCTTTAAAGTGAAAATTAATTGGGTTTTTTGTACCCAAGTGCTTAGCAAATGCTCTCAAAAAGATAAATTAAGAATTTTTCCAATTAAAAAAGATTCTTATGAAATTGACTTTTCCACAATTCTTATCATTCAAATTTTTATTGAAATATTTTATTGATAGCTAGATAAGAGCTTAAATATTGAACTTAACTTCTATAAAATTAATTATAATATTTTGAATGAAATATTTTATTTTACAATCATATATATATATTATTCATAATTTTATAATTGCATTTTAAGTGGATTAAAAATTTAATGCGTTATTTTTAATCATTAAATAAAAATACTTATCAAAAAATAATTATTTACAAATATTTTTTTTTAAAATTACTTTCATCCATAACTTAATTTAGAAAATATATTATTGATACTTTTAAATGCCATTTGTACAAATATTCATTTAAATAAACTTTTTTTAATTTATTCAAAACTTACACATGTTGACAAAAACAAATATATAATCAAAATTTATCCTTTGTTGACATCGATTTGTGAACAATGTCTTCGAGAGAAAGAAAACTCTTTTCTCTATTATCTTGTAGATAATTATTTTATTTAATATTTTATTCAAAGACCTTTTACAATTTTTTTCTTACTTTAATTCAATTTAGATCTTACATCAAATCTGAATTACGTAATATTCAATTTTCTTTGCAGGTTATTCCGTCATATTAATGTAATATGTTAAGTAGCACTCCTACAACATTTTCTGTTAATATTTCGCATAATACATTAGATGTTTTTATAATTCAAATTCGTCTTATGTATAATTTAGAATGTTCAAGTTGTTTCAATTACTATTCATGAAGTCGACACCTGAGCTTTTTTACTTTCAATTAATATGGCATCGACTCTCCCTCAAGTTCTTTATGTATTTTTGATATTAATTTCCTTTCAAATTCATATACAAAATGCACCGCAAATAGCAATGCTTTTTATATTAATAGATTTTGTTTACATAGGAAAGTATTTTCTAGAATAATTTTTCAGAACATAAATATCAGAAAAATTCAAATCTAAACAAAATTTCAAAAATATAGGTTGCTTTAAGGGAAATTAAATAAAAAATTTTTTTTAATGTTTCACAATATAATAGTATTACATATGGCGTAAATGAATGCTTTAGCACTTCATGTTGATCAAAAACTTGCACAAAATCAAAATCATAACATTTGCCTTTTAAAAATTGTAATTTTCTTGTTTTATAAACTTTGCCTTACAAATTTCCATGTATCAATTCCAATAATAAGGAAAATTAAATTTTTCTGCTCATTAATTAGTTTTTTGTTATTAGAATAATTTTTCATATTACTAAACTTATTATTTTCAATACAAAGAAAGTGAAGAAAAATATATTTTTCGTTGGTAATAAACAAAATTGCCTTGAACATTTGCGCAATTTTACATTTTTTCTCTTTGAATGCATGCAGTTAAAATTTTGTATTAAGTAATAGTTTGCATTCCCAAATCGCATTTAATTCCCATTCGGATAAAAAAAAATATTCTTAATCAATGCATAAGTACTTAATTATCGAGGTGAAAAATTTACTACATTGCAAATAAATATTTTAATGTAGTATTTTTGAAGAATGTTACGCGGATGGGTAATATTAAGTTATATATGTAATCAGAGTAATTTTTCGCTACTTATCTTAAATCTTAATTTATTAAAAAGGTATGCATGATTATGTATTATTATGTTAAAAAGGATATATATATATATATTACGGAAGGTTATAATTCTTGTTTTATATAATTATGAAGAAAGTGTTAATTATATTCGAGAAAATTCAAGCAAATCACAACTAACTTTACAAATGCTTAAGCTCATACTTGCGTGAAAACTATTTCTAGAATTATAAACAATAAAACTGAAATCCCGAACCTCCTATTCATGAGTGTCGTGATTCCTTTTGTCGTGTGCTCTCTTGTCAAAAAGAACACGCAGATAAATAAATAGAATAAACGGAATTTCGATTTTGTCGGGGGGTGGTGCCTCACCGAAGACATCGAGTACAAATTCTTTTGTGATTGATCTGTACCCAAGAAGCAATTTGTCATCAGACAAGCCGACACTTGGAAGATCGAATATATTCCCTTCATGTTTCTGGAAGGTCCCGGATATTTATATTTTCCTCCCACCCCCCAATTTCAAAAATAAAGTGGGGGTGGGGGGAGAAGCATTTTTCTCAGAATAAAGCGCCCTCGCAGATGGCGGTGGGTGTTCTTTCAACTCAAAAGTTTGGAGCAATAACCGAAATAGATGGTATTGCTGTCTTCCTTAATACGATTCGTTTGTTTACATTCGATTGATTGAACTCAGCGTCCTTGCATCTGGCAACAAGAAGAGTCAGTTTGGCTCTTCTTGTTGGATTGGCGAGGATTTGCGAAAGAAAAACAGGGCTATTGGATATCTCTTCTTCAAAATAACTTCTATTTTTTTTCTTTCGTTTATTTTTCTTTAAAAATTAAAACGAATACTCTGCAATTTTTATTCGAAGATATAAAGAAGTTTAAAGAATAGTTGAAAATATCGAACAAACTGGAAATATGCTTTTTTTTTTTTGGTTTTAAAGAGAGATAGTGGTAGAAAATAGTTCTTATCGAACTTTCCAGAAAAGCTCAACAAAGATCAGTTTATTTAAAATAAGTGACCACATAAGCAAAAAATAAATCAGTTTCTTGAAAGAGATAACACACTAAAAAGTGGTATATCTACAGAGATAACAGGAAGATTCAATCTTATTACAGTAAGCTGATAAAAAACAGTATGAAAAATTTTACATAATTTTAAGATTAAATGTAATTTAATTTTAATTTGCGAAAGAAAAATAAGAGTATTGGATTTCTCTGTTGTTCAACATTATCTTTTGTTTTTCGGTTTCTTTTTTTAAAATCAAAACAAGTAGTCTGCAATTTTTATTCCAAGAAGTAAAGAAGCTTAAAGAATAGTTGAGAATATTTAACAAACTGGAGGATCACCCCCTTTATTTTCCGACAAAATAATTCAGTCAACTATTCTAAACAAGTTTAGTTATAGTTAATTAATTTAAAATAAAGAACTATAAGCAAAAATGAGTTATTTTTTAAGAAGAAACAACAGAAAAAGTTAGTCTTAGTACAGTTATCTAGTTTAAAATATGGAATTATATTCACCATAAAAAGAAATAAAGTGTTACCTAATTCTAAACATACTTGATTTTTCCATTTCTTATAAACCATGTTCCAATGCCAAATAAAATGTCTGAAGACATGAAAACAGTTTGCTTATAATTCGAATATTAATATTTTCTTAAAAATTGCAAAGTATATAAGTACTTCTACTGTCGCAAATAGCTTTGAAATTTATATTTGTATACTTCTATAAAATACATTAATTTTATGTAGATATTTCAATAATTATACTATACATAATACAGTCAGATCTAACTGACTACGTCTAACTATAATTATACTATAAATATATTATAGTTAGATGTAGAAATATTTATTTCATAATTAAAATGTATTTAAAAAGTTAGTCTGATTTATAAAATAACCTCAAAATATGCATTTATTTTAAAGCATGTGCATTTCTTATAATCACAATAATTGTGATATACACGTAATAACCATATAATTTTTGCAATTTTCCAACTAATAATCAGTTTTAATAAAAAAGCCTTTTTTTTATATTAGCTATTTAACTTAAATTATGCTCGACATTATACTGAATATTTTTAAAACGCATTACAGTTTTTTCGATGTTTGAGTAAGTAATTTTAAAATGCTATTTAAAGTAAATATTAGTCTTGTTAATGAATGAAGATACTTTTACTCCTTTCACTGATACGTCACATCTTCATTTCTACATTTCATTATGCACTTTTTCCTTCATTAGTACTTCGTTTCTTTCAGTGTGAAGAAGCGAGACCTTGTCATCCCCAATCTACTTGCTTAAACTTGTCTCCTGGTTTCCGGTGTGGTCCTTGCCCACCAGGGTACACAGGGCGAGATGTACAAGGTGTGGGAATTGAATACGCTAGGACTGTGAGACAGGTGAACAGTTATTCTTTTACTTCCACTTCGAATTGTTTTGATATTAATACATTTAAAAAAATTTATGTTTCACTTTTATGTTTATGTTTCATGTTTCACTTTTGTTTTATATTTTTTAATAAGAATGTTTCATTTTAGGTCTGTTTGGATATCAATGAATGTGATGACCGCAGAAATGGCGGATGCGTCGAAAATTCCCAGTGTATTAACACTATGGTAAATATTTAGATTTGATAATTAAACTATTAATAAAATCATCAATTATTAATAAATTCATGTGTAACATATTAATTTTATATTAATTTTAGTTTTTTTAAGCAGTTTTTCAAAAGTATTCTACTTTTAATTAAATTTAGTATAGTTTCTATTTGTTTTTATAAAAGAAAAATTTTTTAATTAAACTTCAACCCATATCACATGTTAATATTCCGTATCATATAATATAACCAATTCATACCTATATTTTTTTATAAATTAGAAAGAAATACTTTTACAAACCTGATTTAACAATCCGAAATTGGGATTTATGCACATAGCATTTAAAAACATTTAGTAGATTTTGCTGTATTTAAATAACAATACGCACGCTGGCACACAATATGCATGTGCATCTGCAGAAATATGTATAAAACATTTGACACGTAAAATTAGGTATTAAAGAGATTAATTCTTAACTAATATACACATTATTAAACAAGTCAATGAATTTCCTAATATCTAAATAAAATTATGGAGCCTGGCACATAATGCGCATGTGCGTTTAGAGAAATATCTATAAACTATTAGGCGCATACACTGGTCACATGACAAGATTTGATGTCATATCACGTGACCATTAAGTAGTGTTAAGTTGTCGATTTCGTTTTTCTAATGCTTTTGCTCGAGTTGAGTTGTTTTGTTTATTTTCACGCATTTCACGTGGTTTGTAAAGTTTTTTACTCCTGGAAATGGCAACATCATTTCAAAAATGCATGAAATCAATAGGATTATTTTTATTACAGTTATTTGGAGTTACACTCTTAGGTAATTAGTATAGATGACAAAATGAACTATTAATTAAATATACCATTTTTTAATAATATTTAGCAACAGGTATGAACATATTATAAAATTAGCTTCAAAAAATTATCTCACTAAAAAAAAGAAAGAAAGAAAGAAACAGATATTCTAAGAGTTCGAATGAAAGAGCAAACGAATAATCTTAGAAATGAGATTTTTGACTGACTTCGAAATCAATAATGGTAATTCAGAGTTTTTATTCATAGAGATAAATGTTAGTCATGATCTCTACTGGAAGCAAATGTTGTTCGGGAAGATATGGTCACAAACACAGCTTAGATGTATTAAATGTCTAAGCCAGAGACAAAAAGATGACAAATAATGATAATGTTTTACTCAAAGTCATGTTTACGCAAACTTTACATGATAAGAAAGTCATGTTTGTGCACAAAGTTGAAACCTTAAAATGTAACACCGATCACTTAACAATCCGCCGCATATTTAAGAATGCTCAATGAATTGACAATTAGGCCTCTTTCAGTAAGAATTCGTTCTACAAAATATTCCGCATTACACAGGAATTTCCGAAAGTATTTTTTGATGCATATGAAAAATTAATATGTATTTGAAAAAATAAACTTTTAAAATAAGTTTCAGATACGATTTTAAAATAAACTATGTTAGCAAATCATTGTTGTGTCTGACCAGTGTTGTTGCAATTTATTTCACCCTCGTGAGTATCTGCGTTACTCATTTGATCATGTGCTCCTGTTTGAATTTGGTCTCCTTTTGTGTTTCTGGCATTCTAAAAATATTAGGCCTCTGTGTTAATAATGTTAAAAATTGATGTTGAATACGTTATTTAATATTAAGTTCTAATGCATTTGGCTTAAAGTAGAACTCTAATTATTTAAACCAAATGGGTCCGGATAGCACTGGGATAATCAAACTTTAGATTAATTAGATTTTTTCACTGTATGTTGAAAATAGGAGAAAAACATTATATATTTTTAAAAAAAGTAAATGGAAAATCAACATTTACATGTTAAAATACTTACAAGTGTTGTACATTAATACAGTATGTATGTACAGTGTTGTAAATGAAAATTGCTTTTGTTGCACTATCTAATACATCCGAAAACCCATAAGTAAATTATTCAAATTTTGTAAGGCATTGGAATTTGTAAGTATTATTAACAAATATTTAATTCGATTTAAACCTAATGGATCGTAGCAGCAATTTCACCCTTTTACTAAAACTACTTTCTTTCTAAATTATATTGAATTTTCCCAAGACGTCCCCGCGTGCGAATAGTTGATATGCAATAACGATAATTCCCATTGATTAATTTTAATGCACATGAGTGTTGTGAAAAAATATTCATATGTTAAACATTTGTTAATTAAACAAGTGTTAAACATTTAATTAATACTTGATAAGTAAATAACTGTTTATTAACATACAAACTATGCACTAATAAATGTATTTACTTTTACTGCGCTGTTATGATTCAATGCCTGTGATTTTGACACTATAGTGAACAGCCTAAAGTTGTTGTAAGCACTTTAGCCCCCACCACGTAAGTTGTCTTTGTCAGATGTGTTGTTGCTACACGAACATGCTTCCCTGTACCTATCCTTGAGTTGGGGTCTACCAGTTAGATAGAAGCAGCCGGGTGGAGTCATCATTATTTTGAAGCAGGCACCAAGCAAAAGACTCTCAATACTTGGCTACCACCCCCAGAGGTATCATTTTACTTGCAGGACATTGCGACCACGGCCAGTTTTTTGCCTTGGCCACCATTAGTGAATATGATGGATCTTCGGTCAAGCCGAGATTCGAACTCACTATTTTTCGATAATAAGAACGACGTCCTAACCCACCAGACCACCGCGACCTTGAAAATGAAAGTCATTGTTTGTTCAACATCTCAGTGAGAGTAATCTGTTTCACTGTCTTCGTCCATTTACGGAAATCAAATCGCGTATCCTTTTGACAGTAAGTATTTACATATGATCACACTCTTGGCGCCCCATCCACACCAATGGAGTTTCAGAACCGGCAAATGCTTCACTAGCTGATGGTCCCATGTCTGCTTCAACTTAGACATTAAGGTCATCTTCCTCCCTCGACACTTGAAATAAATTGACCATCATTTTCAATTCGGAATCCAATGTCTGACTCATAATCTATTCTCTATATCTTCAACATTAAGTTCTAAACATTCAGAAGTTTTTATATATTAAAGAATGTTCCTGAATTCCTCATATAACATCTCATTTTCATCTTTTCTATCCTCCTACATTTCCTTTTTTCTTGTGCTTTTTCTCATTTTCCGTCTCCTTTTCAGTTTAATTTATTTTTCTGAAACTGAATCAGGTACATAGAGCTCAGATAATTCTATTATACTTCTGAATATGTATTTATTAATTAAAAACTTATTTACTTTCACAGTTTTCAAAACTTTCCGGTTATGCTCTAAGCCTCATTAACTTCATTTTGCATTGAAAAATACCAGAGAAAATCTCCTCAGGATTTTATAATTCGATAACGAGTATTTTATTATGTCAATCTTACCTCAGGATTTTAAACCAAATCTACTTTATTTTTTTTTTAAAAAAAGCACATATGAAATTTCAAGATATGTTTAAATTAGCTATAAATGAAAGAAATCTAATTTAGTTTAATAATGGATAAGAAAGATTTAGTTAAGAAATTTAAAAAACCAATCTCAAAATTTATTCTGAAATAACGCAGAATAATTTTAATCTTTATCTAAATATTTTTATTTCCTCTTTTAACTAAAATTATACAATTTTAGTTAAAAGAGTAGCGACACCTATATTGTGTTTAAATGAAGAAATTGTTCAGCCAGTTCCTCATATACAAATTGCATTTGAACGTTGTTTCCTGGTGAAAAATTGTTGTGATGCCTCGTGTAAGAAGGAGAAATGCGTACCAGCACGTTTCTGACTTTGATAAAGAACGAATTGTAGTGTACCGGGATTGCTGTTTATCTTATCGCAATATTGCTGCTCGCGTCGGTCGAGATCCAATGACTGTTAGCAGAATATGGAATCGATAGGTTCAAGATGGTAATACGGAACGCCATGCGGGATCTCAACGGACACCTATCACTAGCAGCCGAGAAGACAGCCATATTATCCGCATGGCCTTAATAGATCGTGCAACCACGTCACGAGCCGTGAGTCAAGAAAAGGGGTCGTTTCGAAGACAACAAGTGTCTGCACGAACAGTTTGACGACGTTTGCAGCAGCATGGACTCTCAGTTCGGAAACGATGGCTGCGGCTTCCCTTGACGCTGCGTCATAGACAAGAGCGCCTTCAATGGTATGATCAACCACGAACCTGGGCGCACGAATAGCGAGACGTCATCTTTTCAGATGAATCCAGGCTCTGTGTACATTGTCATGATGGTCGCATCCGTGTTTGGTGGCATCGTGGTGAACGCACACTGGCAGCGTGCATTCGTCATCGTTATACTGGCCCATCACCTGGTGTGATGGTATGGGGTGCCATTGGATACACGTCTCGGTCACCTCTTGTTCGCATTGACAGTGCTTTGAACAGTGCACGTTACATTTCTGGTATGTTACGACCTGTGTCTCTACCCTTTATTCGAGCCCTGCGAAACCCTACGTTTCAGCAGAATAATTCCCGACCGCATGTTGCCGGTATTGTACGGACCTTCCTTGATACGGAACATGTTCGGCTGTTGCCCTAACCAGCACGTTCTCCAGATCTTTCACCAATAGAAAACGTCTGGTCAATGGTTGCTGATCGATTGGCTCGTCACCAAATGCCAGTTACTACGGTTGATGAACTGTGCCATCGTGTTGAAGCTGCATAATCATCTGTACCTGTACATGCAATCCAATCTCTGTTTGACTCAATGCCCAGGCGTATAACTGCTGTTATTACTGCCAGAGGTGGTTGTTCTGGGTACTGATTTCTCAGGATCTTTCCAGCCAAATTTTTTGAAAATTTAATCACTTGTTATTTCTAGTATAATATATTTGTCCAATAAATATGATTTTGTTATCTACATTTCTTCCTGGTGTAGCAATATTAATGGCCAGTAGTGTATATACATTTTAAATATATACTTCTTTGGGTTTACATTTCATATTTAGTCTCTTTTTACACTTATATTCTCAAAAAGAGATTTCGCATTACTTCAGTCTAAAACTAACGTTTTCTACGAGAAATAGCTTGATAGTTTTTCTACGTTCTTTTGAAACTTTTATATGTTTATACATATTCATTCAATTTGTGAATCCAACCAAACTTTTTCCAAAAATATTATTTTGAGTTTCGTAAGATTTCTATACACATTCAATGGCAGTTCTTTGAAAACTCCTAGTGAAATTTCAAATCTCAAGAAGTTTCTTTTTTTTCTAATTATGTTGAATCTATTCTTAAGAATTCATTTTGGAAAAGTCCATATTCTATGGTTTCAATAGCTTAAGCGAAATTATGTAGCAAAATATATTTACATAAAAGGAATTTCTTCCAAGTTGGACACACACAACTCACTTTAATATTAAATTTATATAAATTATATTACAAGGTGCAGGCTAATTAGAATTTAATTCCTTTAGATTATTGCTTATAGTATTAATATAGAAAATAAATTCCTTGATAATATACTAGTACACGAATATACTGGTAAAATACTATTCAATTATTGAATTAATTTATTATATTTTTGTTGATGTCTGTATTTTATTGAAATATAAGTCTCATAGTAATATACATTCCATTATTATATAAAAAATATTTAGATATTTATATATGAAATTCGAGAATTGTACATAAATAGAGTGAAGCAGGTAGTCTTTGTATTTATTTGTTTTTCCTGATCTTCATATTTCAATGTAATATAGATTTTTAAATTAGAGTACATGGTAGAATTTAAGTTTATTTTTCAAAATATAAAATAATTTCTGAGAATTACTCTGATTTTTACGTTTTATAGTTCATAAATTATACAGTAAAAGAACTAATGCATCACGTGCTTCCTAATTTGGTACATGTATCTTAAATGCATTACTTCATTTGTACAATTATAATATCAACAATTACAACTTCCCTTAATTAAAAAAACCAACATAACACAGATTCTTAAAAAATATAAAATGAATGTTATAATCAATAGTAGTGTTACGAAATATATGTAGAAAATTTCCGCTGGCGTTTAAATATTGAAATTTTTCATGAATGTTTCTTATTAATACTTAAATAATTAACGCATGGAAAATCACGAATACAAGAAATAGTTAAAAATTAAAATTACACTTTTGAAAACAGTTTCATTGGATTCACAATATATTAAATATCTTAAAAATATTCATATTGCTTAATAACTAAAACATTTATACATAAAATATCTCAAACGATTAGTAAAAAAAGAAATTTTTAACAAAAACATTGAAAAAAATTAATTTTATGTAAAATATTCAGTTGAAAATCTATTTACACACACATTTTAAATTTGTATGAAATATCTGAAACATTTATATATGAAAAATTTCAAACATTCATATATGAAATAAATTATAAAATATCTTAAGAATTCAAATAAATAAAGTTTTTTATAGAAATAAAGAAAAAAAATTTAATCGAATCTAGAATGTTTCGTTGGATTCACAGTATATGAAATTTCATAAATACTTAATACAAATGAAATTTAAAAAATTTAATTGAATCTAAAATATTCAGTAGGAAATGTATTAATGTATTAGGTTTCTATAAAATACCTTATTTATTTATGAATGAAATATTTTAATCATATATGAAATAAATAATAAAATAAATTAAGTATTCAAAGAAATGATGTTCTTAATAGAAAAAAAGAAAATGAAATTTAATCGCGAATCTAACATGTTTCGTTGGATTCATAATATATGAAATATCTTAAATAATTAATAGAAATGAAAAATTTTTAAAAAAAATATTGAAAAAAATATTTAATATGAGCTAAAATATTCTGTTGAAAACGAGTTAACATTCTAAATTTCTATTAAATGCTTTAAACATTTATATATGAAATATTTTAAATATTCCTTTATGAAATAAATAATAAAATATCTTCAGTGTCTGAAGAAATGATGTTTTTAATAGAAATTAAGAAAATTTAATCGAATCTAAAAGAAATCAGTTTAAAACGACTCAATTTATTGTATATTATTGTGAAATTAGATGTAAAAAATATGATATTTAGGCTAATCCTATTTCAACATACAAATATTTTACTGCTAATTCTTTCTCAAAGAGAATTGCTTCTTACTGACTAACTTTCATGTTCTTTTTGGAGATTTTTATATCCCATCCTTTTACTTAAATTATGTGTTCATAAAATTCTTTTGGGTTTTATAGTAAGTTCTGTGACTTCTTGCTCTAAGCCTTGTGAAATTTTGTTTTAGGGATCTTTCACCTGTGGGGAGTGCATAGAGGGATTTGTAGGGAATCAGACGAGTGGCTGCCATCCACATCCGGGAATGTGCCCTGATGGAACAGTGTGTGATGGGAATGCAGACTGTGAGCTGAGAAGAGGACTTACAAGATATCAGTGCAAAGTAGGTTTCTCCTGAAAAACCACAAGATTTTCAAAATGACTTTTTTTTATCACAAAATTTCTATAAAAATCCTTATATTCCTGTATAAGAAAATAGTATTGCTGTAAAATATGTTAATAATTGAATAGCATTTATATTCTCGAGAAAATATAGTTAAAATTAACAAAATAATGTATGAAAACCTAGACTAGTTTAAAATAAAATACTTTACAATGTAATAAAAAGATTTTGCTTAAAAGAATTTCTTTTAATCCCAAGTGAAGATCAGTGTGTGTGGGTTTGATTTTCCCTTCACAAGAATGAATTCTTTGTACAATTCAACATATTAAAATGTATTAAAATAAAAATAAATTTCCACTGTAGAATTTTCAAGAGCAAATATTCGACAGTGGAAATTGAATAGTAATACGTAAGTGTTTCGAAGTTGCAAAACAGAGGAATAATTATGAAGAATTTCTTGAAAAATACAAAGGAAAATGATATTTTGATATATATATATTTTATATATTAGTGAAAAAAAGATATTTCTTACTTCCCAAGGTTAAGCACTTCCCTTTGGTGGATGTTTTGTTTTTTATTCCTAATGACAGATTAGAAGACAATTGTAGTCAGAGAATAATAAATATAAAACTATATCAAAAAAACAAAGGTAATATGAACTAGATAAGAAAACTGACATTTACTTTCCTTGATTTTAAAATTAACAATAGTAGCAAATGCAAATATAATTACATAATTAAAAGAATAGGTAAATCTATAAATCGTTCGTTTTGTGACGAGATCACCAGTATGCCACTCCAAAGTGTCCCGAGTTCAGTGCGACTCAAACAGTTCACCTCCATTTCTTCTCGTATGTTGCACAATTGGTAAAAGTATTTTTATGTGATATAGATTTAGAAAGACAATCGTGTCAAACAGCGAGGTGGAAAACGGTATTTGATATGTTTCTTGACCAAATTGGAATATTTCCGATTTCATCGACCCATTCCTTGTTTTCGTTTGCCTATTTTATGTTTTTCGAAAAAATTTTTTTAAATATTTTTGTAATCAAATGTTTGGTGGTATAAAAGAGGAATTGGTTTATCTGTTATTTTTGAAATTTTGCTTGCTTTCTTTGCCGGGGAATCAGTTGTGAAAAATTATTCCTGCGATAATTATTATAAGTAACATTTTTTACGAATTAATCTGATAACGAATCGTTCTGGTCTTTGATTTAACAGTTAATTTATGTGACTTTCCCTGTTGTGGGTTGTTGTGGATTGGAACATATTTAAAAATCTCAGATTCTGGTTTAATCATTTCTTATATCCAAAGAATGATTGATAAACAACAAACCAAAAAGACATCATTTACCTTAAAATGCTTCAGCAAAATTTAAATTAAAGCTTTAATGTAATTTTAATAAATATTCGCAATTTCAAATAATATTTTTTGGCTTTATTTGAAAAAAAAAAACTCATTTTTAAATCAATATTTATTTTACAATAAGTTATATATCTTAGAAATTTAAGCCTATCGCTTAGAAAATACAACATTAGTTTCTTTACTGTTAAAAACAAATACTTGGAAATTTCTTTATTCGTTATTCATAAAAACATTTATTTCATTTTCTTTATTTTTACTATCTTAATCTTCAATAGTTGCAATTTATGGTTCTTTTTTTAAGCCTTTATAACGTTAATAATTGTATAAATTTACATAAAATAAATGAGATCATTATTTTTTATTTTTGGAAACATTTCTCTGTATTTCAAAACAAATTTCAACTAAATCTCAAGATTTTAGATCATAAGATCAGAATGAAGTTCACGTAGAGAAATGTTTGTCTAAATTACCATATTACGTACATAGAGTATTTATGTTAAATTGAGGTATATTAGGTTGAGAGAGAGAGAGAGAGAGAGAGAACGCCAGCCATAAAGATATCTTACATTCCGTTCGTGTCTTTTGAGAATAAATAGATCTTTTATGCTGCACTCGAATTAATGTAAAAAAAGTTCTACAATTATTATTGTAAGCTTAATTTTAAATAAAAGTTTTCAGTATGTGCACATTCACTGTTCCTAATTTTAAAATTAATACTTTTAGTGAATGCAGATAATTATATAAAAATAATCTCTTCAAAACTTTGATTCGATTTTAAAACTTAATATATATTTAAATAAATATACTTATCTTACATTATTAAATCATTTTGTATTATTTTATGTCCCTCTTATTATAATTTATTGTGCATGTTTATAAGTCATACAGAAAATGTTATTTACAGATGATAATCCCAAAACGACATTTAATTGACCAATAATTAAACTCACGATTTTTCATTACCAAATTGACATTAACCAACATCTCATACATAATAAAATATACAATCCACATATAAATAAATATAAACTATACTACAAATAATAAAGCATACAAATTATGGATAAACAAAAAATAATTAAATGTGCAATATTTCAATGGAGGAAATTGTATCTCATATTTTATTACAATAATCATATTATATTTGTGCAACACAATTTCTTATCAACAAAAACTGATTTTTTAAATATTGATATTTCCCATTTAGACATTCCTTAACAGAACATTAAAGTACATTAATCTTTACAAAAATAAAGTTGCAAGATTAATGTGTAAGTGTCACAGCTTATCACTTTTATAACAATGAATAGAAATTAATTTCCTCACGCTATTCGGTAATGAAAGAGATAAAGAAATTTATTACATGATTCAATGATTCTAATTTCTTTATAATTCTATTTATCGGAGACGATTTTTTTATATATATTTCACAACCAAACATTCACATAGAAATATGAAGTACCAATCGAAACATTTTTTTTTTCAATATAAGAAAAGTTCCAGCAATAAAATAGATATAAATCTTCTATTTTATAGAGAACTTATCTTTCAAATATATCTGAGTAGACAAAGTCCCATAATGTCGAGGAAAAAGTTGACTTTCCGAAAGAAAGCAACCGATATCTATATAGTTAGCGATATCAAGTAAGTGCCAATGATTGATCTGTAATATGAAAGATTAGATTTCTGATACCTTTAAGAAACTTCAGAGGGAAACCAATCAGAAGCACTAACTAAACTAGTTACGAGAAGTCAATTTTCCCGAATGGCGTCTCATTGAAAAAGAAAGTTCTTCACAATATTTGGCACAATGATTCGCAGGCTAAGGAGTAAAAAGAATCGGGTTAGGTTTCAAGAAAGAGAAATCATTAAAGGAATGGAAAATTAAAGGGGAATGTATGTCCTTCTTATAGATGTTTTTCTAAATGTGAAAAACAGCTGTGCTTATTCAATGTTAATACATAGATATATATATATATATATATATATATATATATATATATATATACGCCATTCAAAATTCGAAAGTATTTTAAGAATACTTTCGAAACAAAATCAAAATATTCAATAAAAAATAAAATTTTACGCAGAACCTTTTTTTAAATTTCAAGATAAATTATTTTCTATATGAACATTAAATCAAAATTAAATTTCAATTAAATTAGAGAAATATAACACTTTATCTTGAAAAATTCAAGTATTCTGTATAAATCTTTAATTCAATGTTTTATTTCAAAATTATTTCTGGGAAATATATCAAGAACATTTTAACTAAGTCGAATAATTTAATAGATTGTTTCATTGATAAGTATATAGGAAGGCATTTATATAATTATCTTGCTATAACACTGTGTGTACTTTTACAAATTTATAAACATTGTTACTTGATAACATTGACATAAAAATACAGCAATATTAGTTATAGAATATCAAAGCTTATATTCAAGCAACTCCATATTGAAAATATTTATATCCTTGAATATTTAAATTTCGATATATATTATTTATATTTTCCACACAATTATGAGACTACTTTATTCGTATAAGAAATGAAATAATATTCGTATAAAAAATGAAATATATTTCTCCAAAGTGAATTGCGTTTTCATAGTTAATAAATGAATAGCAAGTAAAATAAGTTATACGAAAATTTCATCACAATATAATGATTACAATAATATTTTCCATATTCAAAAGATTATGTTTTTTTACACTTACTATGATTACTAAAAATCTGGTTTATAAATCCCAAACTGTTTATTTTTATCATATCTTTTAATAAATATTTAGAATTATTTCTTAGGTATTCAATTGATCAAAAATTGACATTTGAGGGACTTTATTTATTTATATTCCTTTATTATGTAGAATACAAGAAATTACTATTCCTTATTGTACTAATTTATATTGTGTCATGAAACAACATATTTTAATTATTTTTTAAATAATAGTAAATTATTTAATGTATATTTACTTTAAATCTAAGAAGATTTAAAGTAAATATACATTTAAAAATAACATTTTTTAATATAATTTTATTAAATAATATTTTTAATAAAATTTTGTTACAAAATTTTAAGTGGGACAAATTATATATAAAATACATACATTAAAGTCCTATGGCTTAGTGGCAGCATTTCACTGTCCCAGAGCACAGGTCCGAAGTTCAATACTCGGTCCGGAAAAGGTCGACTCAGCCTTTCATCCCTTCAGTGGGTCGATAAACTGAGTACCAAGCATGCTTGGGAACTAATCATTGGGAGTTTCCTGTTAGGCTGACCACTTAAGTAGGACATATGCTAAGCCCCCAAGGGTCCTCGGTCATGAGAACAGTTATATTCACCGTAGGCCTTGGCCCACTTGGGCTGTCGTGCAACGGGTTTTAAGAGCTTAGTTTAGTTAATACCTACACATTATATATATTTAACTTTAATCTTTTATTGCACTAACTTAAAACAATCACTTGTAAAATTTACTTTACATTTTAAATTGTATTTGAGTCTTTAAATTCTTCTGAAATGTATAAGCATATGTATTGTACATTTTTTTAAAAAAAATTGTTGATAAATATGTAAAGTTAAAATTCATTTTTTTTAATATTTTATAAAAACTTAGGAAACAAACACATCTTTAATAATTTAAAATATTTTTAATCTATTTGCATTTTTACTATTTCTTAATTAATTAATGAAACAAAAAAATCAAGTTCTTCAGAAAATGAGAACACTTTTATAAATAATTGCAAAATTTCACGAAAACTTTTGCTGGAATTCTTTTAATAATGAAATTCTCTAATTACTCTTTTGATAAATTTCGTTTCAATCGTAGAAGTCAGTTTCTTAGCAAACTTTAACGGCCAACTTAATAAATCTTAAAAATGATGTAATTTTGTATTTGACAGGTAAAATTGCTTTAGCGATATTTCTTTCATCTTTTATGAAATTGGAAACGCAGCAATTAGTGATATAAATTAATAAACAAATATATAAGTCCACATTTAAACTGGAAGACGAAAGATATTATTTCATTTTGGATAGAAAACTTTAATTTGTTCCTTGAAACATATATTGAATTCCTATACCTTTGCATTTTGAAAAGTTACACTCCCAAATATTATTTTTAACTCTTAAGAAATTTGCAGTTGAGTAATCTGGAAGAAATAAATAATCTTATCAGATGGAGAGAAATAGAAAAGTATTTTAGAAATATTTAAAAATATTTGAATATTCATTTTAACAATATTAAGAAATAAGATGCGTGTTTAATGGATTTTTCTTTAAAATATACTTTAAATTGTACAATGCATTAATTTGTACGATCTATTTAAATTTTTATCATTCAATTATTAAAATAATAATCCTGATGTTATTTACTCTGTAATTAAAATAGTTTTATAAAATATTCCATTAATATGTTAAAATAATAATTAATTTTTTTAAATTATATTAATTTTTAATTTTTATTTTAACAATATGTTCTTAGCGTTTATAAAAATAATCTATGAACTCTGTGTCATCAGTCTAAGTACAGAGTTGAGTAATTGGTTTATCTCAGAAAAAAGTTATGACTTATGTTTTCTTACGCTTGTTTAAATAATATTTACCTTGGGTTATACAATAAACATTTAAAGCGTAGATGATGAGAAACTAATTTATCCTTTGCATATCTCTTCCGTTTTTGATGCATTTAGCTATTATAGATAACTTATACTTTTTATAAATAAGTTATGCCAATGCGGCACTTGCAAATTTTCCGTTAAATGTGAATTTCCCATTAAATGTGAAGGTCAATGATTGCTAACCGAATTTAAATATATTTCGAATTTAATCGATCCTAATATTTTTTTTCCAATGGCAGATTTTAGACAGTTACAACTGCAACATAGTTTATTAATCTATTGTTCCCTGATACCCAAGGAACCAGCCAGAAACAGCGACCTCTTAGCCGCCGAAGCGTTGCCCCGGGTGCACCACAGGGGGTGGGCCACCATCGCACCCTCACACATGCCATAGGGACCCGTTTATAGGGTAGGCATTATTTACACACACAAGGAAAGACAGGATAGAGAGAGAAAAAGTACATCCATGCCGGAATCGGGATTCGAACCCAGGACCTTCCTATCCGTAGTCAGGCACGCTGACCACTAGACAAATTGGACGGCATTGAATCTAATATTACAATAGTAATTTATAATAGCTGTTTCTTTGGCATTGCAATACTGTTCTTGTTTATACTTATCATGTTTATGCTTATTTTATTATTTGCTGACCTATAAATTATATTAAAATTTAAGTAGGTGTTCTTATTTGGAACTATTTTATTTACATAAACATAGAATTTCTTGCTTTTTTCATTTTATGTAAGCATTTTTCAAATTTTTTATTCCAAATTTTTTTAAATAATTACTTTTTAACCAATCAAGTAAATAAAAAAGCCATTTCTTTTAATAATCCTTTAGCGAAATTTCAAATCAGAATATTGTATTGATTTCACAATTTTACGAATTTTACATACTTTTATAATTTTTTAACGCGCTTTTAAATTATTAAATTAGTTTCGTAAATAGTTTTTTTTTCTAACAATGTTGCCTGGTTGACTAATCTTTCGCTACAATAACCCTCAGACACTGCTGCTCATTTATCGTTACCTAGTGGGCTACAGTGAACTACTCCCACAAGTTTACTTGTGGGAGTTATATTACCCTCATCACTCCACCACAAACCCATTTACAAGGTGGTCCACATTCATTGATCATCACAGCAGAAAGGACAAGGAAACACATACAAAGAGAAAACAACATCATTTCCCGAACCGGGATTCGAACTTGTAACAAAAAGTTTAGGAGCCAGGATGGCTAGACACTCAACCATAGGCAGGCACTTCCATTTTTCATAACAGAACATACAATTTGAAGCTCTAAAACTATGTGGCACGACCGCCCATGTGGACAAATGCTTACCCTCCCTCCTCGGTTTCTCAGACCGAAAGGCAGTGCATATGTCTCGAATAGGTGGTCAGCCTAATGCTAAAAGTCCCAGCGTTTAGTTCCCAAGTATGTTTGGTACTCAGTTTATCGGCCCACTGAAGGAATAAAAGGCAGAGCCACCTTGCCGAGCCCTATGATCGAGAACTTCGTATCTGTGCCTTAGGAGCTTGAAATACTACCACTAAGCCACCGGGATTCTGAATATATAATTCGGTAATCTTTAACTTTTAAATAGAAGCTAGTCCCCCTATAAAATCAAGACATCAATTTACACTTAAAAATAAGCATTTTCAAAAACAGAATTAATTTTTCATTAAGATAATTATAGGTAATATGTCATTCATCTCAACATTTCAGATACTACGGTGGCCTGGTTAAGAAAAGCGACTTTATTTCAGTCGGAAGGTAATGTGTTCTACACCGACGGAGCCGATGACCAGTCATGTTCATTAATGACCACTGAGGAATATAAAATAGATGGTGGTCGCGATGTCCTTTAAGTGAAATGATAAACCTTGGTGTGGCAGACTAAATTTGAAAGTCACTTGCTTAGCCTTTGCTTCTAAACTAAGAGCATCCAACTATTTCGGGATTACGACGGTACACTTAGCTGTATGCTTCACTTTATAAATCCACAAAACCTCGCTACTGCTGCCAAAAGGCCGTCATAGTCAATTTTTCATGCATTTTGAAATAAATCTTAAGTTAAATGTTAATATATTTGACAAATAAGAGACTTGTATTAGAATGGAGATTAGTATTTTCCGTCACTTTCGTGTTCTCTATGTCTCTCAGCTGGAAGTCAACTCATTCCAATACAAAATATTGCTATGAGTTGAAACATATCTAGTTTGTTGAATTCTTATGCTTGTGATCAACATCAGTAAACTAAGGAAACAAAAAATCCAGAACAAATTACAAAATTTATTTAAGGAGCTATATTTTATTTAAAAATAAAGTTCATTAAAAATTTTCAGTTGAATTTTTAAATTTCATATATGGTTTTCATATAAGTGGTGAGACCAATTGTATATAAGTGGAGACAGGTATGGTCATAAGAGACATCTCTATGTTAGAGAACGTGCCTATGAGTTATAAGACGAGATGTCTTTGTTCTGTAACTGGCAAATATTAATGTCACTAGTAATACCTTGAAAATTAAACAAGATAGTGGAAAGAAAGTCAAATACAAATTTTTTACAGTTTTCTAACCAGCATACTTTCCTGTACGTATCCCAGATTTGGGACCTACAAGTTAGGTGGGAAAAGATTACAACGTGACGAATTATACTGATTTAATACCAAATAATATACTGCACTCTTAGTGGTGATTTTCTCTTTTATTCTCTTTTGTGGTGATTTTTCTAAATATAAATTTATGCTCTGGTTAAATACAAATGATATTTCAACTCATACTTTTAAATTTTTTCGAAAACATTTCTTTAACAAATGCAATAAATACTAGTTTTGCATACATTTCTGCCCTAATGATGATATTATGATTTAATTAATGAATTACAACTGCGTATAGTTATCATTATGCAATTAATGCCACAGTAATTACATTCGTTTTATTATAAGAAAAGCTAAAAAAAATATGCATTAATGTAGATTATTTTTATGATTTTTAGTAAAGTGATAACATTTCCATAGTTCACATTTACCTCTCTTCATAGTTTACTTTAACTTTCTCTGCTAAATGTATTTTAAATACTGCATTAGATATTTAACGCCATGTATGTTTTAGCGTTAGATTTTTCATGTAAGTGCTCTTCAAAAATTCGGCGTTTGCCTTCGATTGTGTTTTGTGTTTAATCTTCTTTAACTTACGTTTCTGTTTGAATAAAAATGTAGCTGTATTTATGATTTTTAAGCAACTTTTTTTTTAATGAAAATATTCTTCAATATCAATGATCAGTTTTATACTCATGTTTTTATTTCCATAAGTGATCATTTTTAAAAAAAAGAAATTAGGGGTGAATTCGATTTAAGCGATTGATTTAGGGAAAATATGTGGCTTTTTGGTTGATTTCTTCCTTGCTTAATGTCGGGGGGTTGCTTGGAACTTTTCATGATTTTCTGTCTTGCAACACGTGAATTTGATTTACTATCAACAAAAAAAGTCATGACGAGTAAGTGCATACGGGCATAATGGATGTTTAAACGCTTATAGGTCAAATGTATAATAAAAGCGCCATGGCAGCTTATTGGTTAGGGCATCGACCTTTCGTCCGGAAGGGCTGGGTTCGATTCCTAATGCCACCTAAGTTTATGTGATACAGTGCTCGTTAAATCTATGGAATCGAAAGTCCTGTTGTCGGTCGTTGAATAGATACTATGGGTGTAATGGTCCGAAAAAAATTTTCTCCACCTTCAGATCAATGTCAACATTAAGGGAATGGATCCTCTTGTGGTGCCATCTATCGGAGGGCTCTTAGATCAAATACTTGCTTTTACCTTCGTTTTGTTCTGTTTAAGCAAAACATATAATTTAATTTCCGATTTAATTTCGCTTAGCCGTCGGCTAGCGAGCTTGGCTTGTCCAAGTGTCTAAAATAACAACATAATAAATGGTCAAATGCTTTGCAGAAATTTTTGGCTACTTAATTACGTATCATACGATTTCCAAAGAAAATAATTGTGATAAAAAAAATACTGAAAATGTTTTAAAATATTATGATGTACTCCAAAAATAAAAACATGTGTTTCATTGCATCTCAGTCAAAACTTAATAATTTCCTCAGTGCAGTATTTAAGCCATATATCTTCAATAAAATTTCATTAAAACCGTTGAAGTAGGAATAAAAGTGCTTTGATGTTTATGCACTTCTAACTCAACAAAATATTCAACACAATGCCGATAAGATAATGATCGGGGAAACTCATTTTTATGACAAAAGAGATAAACAAGCTTCTTTCGATCCATTACGAAACCATTGAAAAGTGGCCTAGAGGAACAGCTCTCAAAAATGTAGTAACGATTGGTCGTTATCGAAAGGATTTGCATTTCAATTATAAGAGGGAAGAATTCTTGCGCGCATTGTTCGTTAATTTCCCTCTGCAGAAATATTTATTTCCCTCTTCAGTGTTGTTATGTTGGGGATTTATTTCGGCGATTCCCTGTTTTGATGAACTTGATAGTTGCCAGGATGGCTCTTGCGATCCACTTTAGATTCGGGAAAAAGAATCGTAATGATCGTGAAGATGGGATCGTTGATGTCATTTCTGCCTCCGATTGATTGTAATTTCTTTTGTTTCTAATTTAATGGCAACGATTTGACTGAGAAATTGAGTGGCGTGCCTAATTGAAGATTTCCACTTAAAATATTTGACTTAAGATGGTATCTACTCGGGGTAAGCTTTTGTCTGAAGACTTCTTCGAAGCAAGACGTTACATGAAGTATTTTATCGAGAATGTTAATAAAGTAATTCGTATTAAGTCTTTAGAATTAATTTTGAATTCATGTTTAGTATTCTATCAAAATTGTTTATATTATTTTAATAACTGCTGAAAGAGTGGTTGATTATAAAAAAGGAAATTTCATATCTTACTGAAGCAATACATATGGGAAACGGAAAAGGCTTTGGAGTGCATTTAAAGACATCATAGAACAAATAGCTTCGTAATAAATTATTAAGTGCTGATTTCGACACAGTGTAACTAACAAGTCGATAAAAATAAAATTTCATTTATCTGAATAGCCATCTCCTATGGCTCACATAGCAGGATTTTTGAAATTAAAATTTCTTGCATTTAGAGTCATAAATGAAAAAAACCGAAATCTGCCAAGGATTCAACTTGTTATCTTGTTTAGGATATTTAGCTCTCATTCAAATGCCTGAGAGTTCGATTTTCGACGTGAGAATTTATTTTTGATTTATCGTTGTCTATTGTTTGGACAGCATCCTTTACAAAGAAAGGTTCTGGGTTCAAACCAAGCGCTGTTGAATTGCGAAGGATACATGTTTCCCTTCTATCATTTTCATTGCTGAGTACTTGGGAGTTTTCTTCCTTGCGATGTATCAATATAACTCACAATTTATGGAAACTTTTTCACTGCGTATGCCAAAAGCACTTAGCCGATCTTCGCCAAGTAACAATAGAATGTTCTTTACAGCAATCGATTGTAGAGCTATTGTTGAACAATTGGAGGCATATAAAATATTTCTACTTCAAACAAATCCATCTGTCAGATTAGGTGCTATAGATTTTCCTGGTTTCTTCATTTGCGACACGTAAATATGACCCACTATTTGTCAAATCACCTCCTGTAAGGCAGTTTATTCTGCCGATGCTACAGTTTCTTACAACGGCCTTCATCCGTTAGGCTATTCACTACTCAGTGCCTAAAGCTGCATGAAGTAGAGAGAGAGAGAGAAGCGTAATATTAGCTTCTCATTCTTCAATATTGAAGGGTATGAAGCACTGGATTTTCAACACCCCAGAGCACGGCCATGTTGTTAAACAAGGATGAAAGTTAAATGGTAGTAATTAGGATTAAAACTATTTTTCATTTCTTCTAACAACTTTGTTATAACAATAGATAAGCCTTAAATTACGAAAAGTGGAAATGCATAGTTATGAAAAATTTAAGCTTATAATTGTAGTAATATTTTAATGTATCAGAATTGAAAATTTCTAATCTCACTTTTAACAATCAGACTACTAGAAACTCTCAAAGAATTTAATATGTCAATGAAATGAATATTTACTATATTTTCCTTTGTATAAAAATTTTAACTTATAAAACTAAAATAGGACGTAGCAGTTGTTCATTTTATGGATTTAAAAAGCATATGTAGTTCAATAATTCTTGGAACAGGAGTTCTAATTAAAATATCATATTAGAAATTGTTAGGCGGCATGTTCCCGAGTCGCAATGGAGGAGACCCGGAAAACTCGCTAGCATCCATCCAGTCACATTTGAGTTCAGAAGTTAAAAACACAACACTTCCATCTCCCACTGCTAAACAGTGGCTAAGGTTCGAATTCTGACGTCATGCTCAACTGCTGGAAACGGTGAGCCCATACTCGAGCTCCCATTGACTTATATGTTTTAAGAACCACCTAGATTTAATTTAAACACATTCTTGAATGTAAATCTAAGAATTTTTATGGTGACATTGTCTTACAACTCCAAATCAAAAACGATACTTAATGTATATTAATCTATCAAATATAATAGAGGATAAGTTTTCATGGCATGCATAGTTCTATTAGTAAGATTATCTTTAATTCAACTGAATAATCAGCCACTTATTTATAACTTAATTCTGTCCAAACATAAATGCATATTAGAAATTATGATTTATCATAAGAGTTATATCTCACAAATAAAATTTAAAAAATTCCATACAGGATCCTTTTCTGAATTTTTCTTTTTAAAAAATAAGTCAATTGTCTTTGTTTGTTTGTCGCTCAACGGTCATTTTTTGCACACGAGGGCTGATTAGATCGGGACGTACGGTTTAAAGTGGAATCCTAATCACTACAGTCATCCATGCCCAAGGTGGGATTCGTACCACGAGCTGTTGAAACGAAGGCAAGAGCGCTAAATATTCGGCTGCCAGCTTGTCCAATTGTCTTTACGTAAGCGAAGGCTGAATCCCTTAATTGAAAGATAAATAATTCATGCATTTCT
The DNA here is from genome assembly GCA_030067965.1 of Latrodectus elegans. NCBI lineage: Eukaryota > Metazoa > Arthropoda > Arachnida > Araneae > Theridiidae > Latrodectus > Latrodectus elegans. Next base: position 24,859,210 of record CM057820.1, on the reverse strand, counting down.
CAAGACTAAAAGAAATTTTGTAAACATAACGTCTCTGAGAGAGAGAGAGAGAACTGACTTATTATATATATAAACTAAACAAATAACAAACCCGTGAAATTTCCACATTATAAATTAGTAATGAGACCTTCGTTTGAGACATAACTTAAAATTAAACAAATTGATTTTATTTCTTTTTCAGTGTCGTGTCGGATGGGCGGGCGATGGAAAAACCTGCGGACCCGATAAAGACTTGGACGGATGGCCGGATGTGGAATTACCATGTTCCGGGGACCGATGCAAAGCTGTAAGGATTTAATCATTTTATATTATTGTATACTTTCATATGCAATTTAATTCATTTATGTATTTAAAAACAATCTTAAAAATTATCTGTAATCTAGGATTTACTATTAAGAATTTACATTCACTAATTTGCAAAGTCCGAAAAGGTGGCTGCAATTTATGTTGACTATAACTACCATTTTGTCTGGACCATCATTCATTGAGAAATCATCCTTTTGTTTAATATATATATATTATGCACGCTCATTTTTTGAACTCGTGTGTGGTGATGGTATTCTGGTTCTCTTAAAATCGAAAAATCATAAAATAAAAATAATAGGAAAGCTCTCAAATTTTATCTTTTTGCACACATCTGTATATAAAAGAATAGATATAACTCTGATGTTTAGCAATGCATTCAGCTCGAAAGCAGCTTAAATGGATTTACTAAAATATAATTAATAGTAAATTTTTATAAAATTAACCAAAAACTAAATGGAGAAAAAACTAAATACTAGGTGGAGAAAAATAGATTGAAAATACGAAATATAGTAAATAGATGGGAAAATGTTCATTGGATAGTTTAAAATTTCAAAGAAAAAGAATAAAGGAAATGAAACGAAGTTTTTTTTCCTTTTGGCTTTGGGGTGTATTGGCTTCTTTAAGACTAAGTCTTGGGTCAATGCTGAAGAGCCATTCTTTGCGCCAATATGGTTAACACCCTCTGAAGAAACTGGCCATGTTGGTACTTCGTTCCATTTTCCATAAATCTATTTTCTTTGAAATTTTAAACTGTCCATAGAACATTTTTCCATTTGTTTACTATATTTCGTATTTTCCTTGTATTATTCTCTATCTAATATATACATATATTTGTAAATAAAATATTAATAAAATTATTAATTGCACATATAATGTGTAATATATGCAATATAAAAAGTATAAATTTAAAAGCAATTTTACTTTAATTTTATTGATAAAAGTCATTCACATGTCAATGTTATTCCAGTCATTTCAAAATTACGTTTTTAAAAACGTGTTTTTCCATTTGTTTCCATGTAGTAAAACGTTGCTTTTCTAAAACAAATACCTCAGTCATAAGCAAATAAGTTACTTGTTTAATTTCATCATTTGATATCTCTTTCAAACAAATGCATCTCCATTCAACATTCAAAAATCCATGGAAAGAAATTCTGTTTATTTATAAGATATCCATTTCTTTGAAAGAATAATCTTTACTCAAGCCACCAAATAAGTATTTTTTTTATTTTCTCAGTTAAAGTTATATCGTTAGTAAGGCCAGTATCAGAAATTTTCTCGATGTCGTCTTCATTTAACATCCTTCCTAGCATATATTGACAAGTGTATTGTTCACAAAATGTCAATTTTTAAGGCCCCTTCACTTCTATAACATCCTCTGTAAAATTACTCTTTCGCTAGAAGCTATTGATTATGTTTTGATTTATGGTGATTTTGCTACGAAAGTGAAATTAGACATGTTAGGAAAATTTCCAATTAAGTTGTTTCAAAAGATCAACCATCAGCATGCAGAGTGCATTCATTCACAATTAACAGAATTTAACGATTCTATAGATTTTCAAATCATCGCTGTCTCTTATTTGTTATATCATTTAATGTAAAATTTAATTTAAACTGAAAAATCAGGTAATGAAAATCCAAACAAAAATATATGATAATATCGCAAAAAAGAGATTTTTAAAATTTTTAGTTTCTAAATGAAAATATTTAAAGTAAAAAAATTTAGATATATCTATAGAGAGAGAGAGAGAACCACTTCAAATGACAGCCATTAGATAATAAAATTGTGAGTATGCGAACCGGTACACCAGGGATTTTAAATAACCCCACAGCCAAAAATCAACAGGAGTCAAATCTGGTGATCTTGGGGGCCATTTGATCTTACAGACTCGACTTATCACTCGATCTTCACCAAATGTTCGAAAAAAAAAATGTTTTTACTGAGGGGGCGGCATCAAATAAAAAGTCCATGTCCATTCAGGTGTTTTATTGTCAACCTGATTTGCATAAATCAGCTTCGTGTAAGCACCACAGTGCCACCTATCGGCTATGTTTTGAATTAATTTTTAAAGTTTGCACGAATTTATGGCGCATTCTGTGTATATATATATATATATATATATATATATATATATATGTATATATATATATATATATATATATATATATATATATATATATATATATATATATATATATATATATATATATATATATATATATATATATATATATATATATATATATATATATATATATATATATATATATATATATATATATATATATATATATATATATATATATATATATATATAATATTTTCCTTGATATTCTAAATTATTCATTCTTTTTGGGAAATGAATGGAGGATTAAAGATTGTGCAATTAAAATTATGCAATATTAAATTTATATCCTAAGAGGATTAAAATTTTTAATTGCATAATTTAGCTAGCATCAAATTGTTTTTTACATTCTACCAAAATTAATATTTTTTTAAAGTTATGTATGTAGTTAATAAGAAAAAATATTCTATTTTTACTGTGGAAAAAGCAGGATTTATTTTAGAAATCTGACTTTTTCTTTAATAAATGTTAAACATTTTTCCTTATTAAAACTATTTACAATATTAACTTATTTAAAGTTAATTGAATTAAAAGTTTTTCCTTCAAAATTTATAGTATTCAAATAATTTGTAAGATTATATGATAATATTGTTCTTTTATGAATTTTTATTTTCTAAAATGTTAACAGAATATATTTCTTTCAACTTTTTCATTGCTATATTTATTTTTCCCCGTGTATTTGTATAATTATTCAACTCGGATGCAGTAATCTTCTTTATGCGGTAATATTTTATAATTAAAACAATTTTCTTCCCTAATTATATAATTTTCTTTGTTTTTCAACATAATGTATTTTTACAATTCTTTTGAAAAAGAATCAAGACTGGAGTAATTGATTTGTGGAAGCTTATTTCAGGAAATATCAATTTCAGTTTCTAACAAAAGAGAAAAAAAAATCTTTATTGAATAACATATTACTTTTTGCAGAAAATTCAACATTATTAAAAAGTTTAATCTGTTTTAATTAATTCTTGCAGCTTAATATTAATTTCCATTTCATAAATTTCTATTTTTGTAAAAATCTTAACTTTAGATTTTCTTAAATTAGCATTCAAAGTTCTTAATAATTTAATGAATTATGTTACAATTTATGGAGTTTTTTAAATGAAATTCATTTTTAAAGAAAATAAAAATATTTTGATTTTATGATGAATACTGTAAATTAAATCTTAAAAGAATTTAAGTTTGATCTTTATAAAATAAAATGATAAAAAAAATAAGTTTATTGCTTATAAAGTATTTACATCAAAACATATATAAATTTCTTTTAAGTTCAAAATACATATAAAAGAGAGTTCGCTTAAAATCTCTGTAATTTACGATAAAAATTTTGAGAATCTGTTTGTTTTGTCTTTCAACTTTAAAAAGGATTTTAAGAAAAACTTTTAAAAATTCTTTTTCGTTTTTGTTTCTAATATATCTATCAATGCAACAATAATTTAAAAAGCAATTATTTAAATGGATTCCTATTTAAAGTTTAATCTTTTGGGCATAAGCAGATATTTTTCTTTTATGGATTTTTAGTTCCTTAAAAAACATTGTTTTCTAACAAATAGGAATTTATTCTTTTTATAAAAAAAGATACTCATCCTTATATTTCATTTCCAAAAATATAAAATACATACATTTCAAGATCATTACTTTATTGACTCTATTTCAAAAATTGGCGAAGCTATTTTATTTTGTTTATTTATTTATTTATTTTTTGAGATTTTGAGTTTTGTAAAATATATTTGTTTGAAATTACTTTTGCTAGTGTATTGAGGATTAATGTCTAATGCATGTTAGGTATGTATATGGTGCTACAAACAGTGAGATATATTTAAGAATAAATGTTGAAACAGCTGGTTAAATGAGATACATCTAATAAAATCTATCAAAAATAAAGCATGTTATGTTTGAATATTTGAATATTAAAAGATATACACTGGTAAATTTTCTATACAATGTTATTGTGATATGGTGTATACGAAAGCATAATAAATATGTATCTTATATTTTATTCTGAAAAATATTTTTATTATAATTCATTATTAAGCATTTTTGCGGAAAAATTCTAATATCACCGTATCTCATTTTTCTCCACATCAAACGCTTCTTAAAACCATCGAACTATATGATTATTTATTGAGGGTTATAATTTTTTTTAGAATTACATTTTAATAATTCATATCATTTCTTGTATGTCTTCTCACTTAAAAATAAAGTTTCCCAAATATCGTGCATACTATAATAAAATATTTGTTTTAAAAAAATACAATATATTTAAGTGAAACTTTAATAGACATTAAATAAAGTATAGGAAAATGCATCAATCTTTTATGCAAAATAATCAAATATAAATTATAATACAGAAAAAAATAATTTGTTGTTAATTTTTACAAATCATTATTATTAAAGAGAAAAATCATTTTTTCTCAAAACGTTTGAAATTGCTAAGGTAGTTTACCCTTATGCAAACTAAATGAATTAAATGGAGAATCTTACTGATTTTACTTTTCATATAATATTTTTATTTAAATACACTGAGCATACAACTTACATTATATAGCTTACATACTCTGAACTTATTATTTAAATAATAATCTTTATTTTAAGTTGTTTAACTAATATATAAAAATGTATGTTTTTAGTATATATTTGTAATTACCACATGTAAATAATGTAGAGTGCATTATAAAATTATAGACTTAGTCTTTATAAATGATTCATTCATCAAATTCCTCTAAGGTTCCTTTTAGCGAGAATAAAATTTGTCTAAATCGAGTAGTTTACATTTCAAAGTAATTATTATAGAAATAGATGTTTTGTGGAGGTCAGCAGACAACGTAAATAAATTGTCATGTTAATAAAAAAAATATAGTGTCATAATAATAAAAAAATATTTTGTCGTATTTCATGTTTGTCACGTGAAAAAGAAAAATTTGAAAAGTGTTAATTAATTTCTGTAAAGAAAGATTTCTGCATTTTTTCTCTTCTCTTTTTCAATGATTTCCTTTTTTCATTCAAATTTTATGTCAAACTGATAGAAGAATAAGGCCATAACTTTTATTTTAGTAATTTATGAGTTAAATTTAATTTTAATGTAATTAAACTAATATTTTGAAATTTAAATGTCTCTTTTAAAATATTAAAAATATCAATACTTGCTGGTGCTTGAGCTTGAAAATATTATTTAGTATGTGTCATAAGTTTCTTACAATATACTAATTCTTTTTTCATATTTAATTTAAATTCATAATTATGCTTAAATTTCTTCTTAAATATTTACTTATATATATATGTATATAAGTCACGGTTCTCATGAGGAATTATTTCAAAGGTAATGAGAACGAGTACGATTATTGGATCAAATGAAGATCTAACATTTTCAATAAGCGTAATCAGACCACCTCATTTAGACATGTCGTGTCACTTTTAAATTGGGCGTAGTCGCAATGTCCTTTAAGAAAAGTGGTGTCTCTAGAAGTGGTAAATCAAGCTTTGGTGGTCTTAAGCTTGTTCTTGCTTTTGGATGACGAAAACTGTCTCCCCCCCTCCCAGCATCTTCCACCCAACTTGGAGAACCTAAATATGGGCTGAGTACAAGGGAAGTTTGCTGGGGTTTACTCAGGATTTAATCTATTTCATTATATCAAAAAATGAGTAATTTATTCTACCATTTATTTTTATCTTCGTTTATATAGTTTTGTGATACCGAATTACTTATCACATATAAAACTGCTTTAAATCTTCTTATATTAATCTTTCATAATCATCTGTAGGAATTTTCCATTATCCATATTGCCATATAAATCAGTTACTCCTGCTTAAAATATTTCTGCTTAGGAATAAAGTAACTTTTCTTCATCACTGAAGATGGTTATATGCAGTACGAGATAGCTTATATAGCAATTTAACTGAATTTCAATCATTAACCAACCTTAATTACTGATGGAATTCACTGAAAATTGTTGGCACAGATCAAAGGAAATCGTCTGTAAATCAATCACTCAGTTGAAGTGAAAAGCATTTCCAGAAGCTTCCAGTAAGCAATGGCTCAGAAAAGTCCCAAAGGGGGATTCGTAAAATGAATATCGTAACACGATAATGCTTTACTTTCCTCGCCTGGTTTCAAAATATTCGCTCGTTTGATATTTTAGATTAAAGATTGAAAACAGTATCCGTTTCTAATAACTTTCAAAAATTTTGGTGATGATTTTCACAACTCATGAGAAATTGAGAATCGGATTAAAAACATATTTCATGGGTGAAAAATTAAGTTCCGCTGAGACTGATAATCTTCTCTGCCACCATGATTGATATTCATCTTTATAAGACCCTCTCCTTTAAGTTAAGAGGTTTCACGTGTGAAATGCTTCTCTGGAGTATTTAGATATTAGATTTTGATGACCAAGATATCTGAAAAGCGATAGTCCCTAAATTTATTTTAAAGTTTTCCTATAACACTCGCAGAAAAGCACATTTTAAATTCCATTTATCAGCACTTACATAAAGTCTCATGTTTTATATTACTTTAATGATATATATATTAATTAATAAGTCTGAAGGACTGTTATATTTTTGGAAGCTATTTGATTTTACGATTCATTTCTACTCATATATAAGACGTGTGGCTGAGATGGCTTGGTTAGTTAGGGTCACCTTATCAGAAGATACTAAATTCAAATTCCAATCGAAGATCCGTCAAAGTCATTAATGGCAGGTGAGGCTCGTTAAATATGCCGTGGTCGCAATGTCCTCTCGGTGAAATAATACCGAGAGGTCTGGGAATGACAGGTCAAGTCTGGAAAGTCTTCTGCTTTTAAAAGACGAAGACCCTCTTTCAGACCTATAATGGCACATCCGCTGGGTGCTCTACTATATAAGATATCATCACTTCTGACCCTTGTACTGGAATAATCCTAGCAGCCAGGCATTATACAAGAACATACATGTGACATAATATAAAAAATAATTCATGATATGCAAAGCCTTTTGTTCAGAGTAAACCACGTGCTCAAGATAATATAATGTATGCAATAAACTTATAACAAAAGATTATTTAACATATACGAAATGTACCTGATAAAGTAACATATATTCGAAATCGATTATAATTAAATTGTGAGGTTTCAATTAATGTCTTCGTAATTTAGCTGTATGTATAGCTAAGCAATATCCGAACGTTGACTTATTTATTTATTTAAAAGGTTATCCCCATGTATAGCACAAAAAGATAATAATATCGTATTTATTTTGAACGTTTTGTAAATATCAGAACCAATATAAAATTATCCTCTTAAATATTTGAGATGGCTGAATAAGAAAAATGTACAAAAAATTTAAAAGCAATCATTTCAGTATTGCTGCACTTTCATAATTTTTAACAAATATTTTGTTATTTATCTATATAAATTTAATTAATTATAAGAATATATTTATTTCATGTATATTGTAACACAAATTGGCATTTAACACATTGATTCCTTTATTGTTACTTAACGATTATAACCATATGTAACTATTTAACGCTTGGCACATGTCACCAGATTTCAAGATAAAATATTAACATTAAGATATATATTACTGTTTTCTTCCTCTTCTTTATACCAATATTTTTCTATTAGCTCATATATATGTTCAGCTGTTATAATACATGTAGTATATTACTAATCATTTTCTTCTAACTTTTTCAAGCTATATATATATATATATATATATATATATATATATATATATATATATGTATGTATATATATATATATATATATATATATATATATATATATATATATATATATATATATATATATATATATATATATATATATATATATATATATATATATATATATATATATATATATATAAACATCATATTCGTGTTCTACTATGCCGAAACAAAAATATCAAAAGTATTAATGACAAAACTGCCATGTAATATATCAATAATATTGCACAATAATACATTATAAAACTACAATATTACATTATAACTAATCACCGAAACATTATTCAATGTTTACGTAAAAGTATACTTACGGGTACTTCTTGTTTTGACGAATTTTTTGACAACAATATATGAATCAAGATCTGATTAAAAAATGATAATCCGAAAATAATATTAGTTATTGCAGTGAAAATACCAAGGTTACCAGAGATAATAAATTTTATTTCTAAATTTTCTGTTAACCAAGGGTTATCGTATCTTCACCGAACCTAATATTTATTTTCTACCCAAAACTATTCCTATAATAGAAATTTTTCTGTTGCTAAAAACACACACTTCTTAGGCTAAAAATTGAGATTATAAAATTATTTACACCTTAAAAAACCCTTTCTTAATCTGTTTATTTCATCACAATTAATATCTGTATTAATTATTTTATTATATACTGATTTCATTCTTTATTTTACATTAATCATAATGATATTTTTACCCTATTTGAGCAATTTTTATTACTTTGTATATTTTCTTATATTATTCAATATTTTTCTATCTTCTTAAGAAAATATTTATTATTTTATAAGATAATATTTACAAAGATTTCAAAATTAATGAAATGAAACTACAATAATCTAATAAATTTTTATTAACTTTTACCATTCAAAATATAAATAATTTAGAATAATAGTTTCCAATAATATTAATAAATGTAAAAAAAACCTTTTCTCAGAACACATTTCTTCAATCATTAGGTATTTATTTTATCTTCATAATAAACAAAAGTTTATTTAAAGTAATTTTTAAATTTCTAGAGAAATTCTCACTTTGTATATTTTTTCTTAGTTTTTATCTATCATATTTTTGCCTATTATTTCTTAAACTAAAAATAATCCTTATCAAATATTAAGACTAATTCCTTTGCTGGTTAACGTTATTCTTATTTATTTTTAAATAATAAATTCTGTAGTCATGGGAAAATATGTTTAGTATATACTTTGGAATGATAATAAAGCCATAAAAACATTTTTAGTGGAAAAAAAAATCAAGAAAATATTTGCTAACATATTTTTACTTTTAGCAAAAAGTTTATTAAATAAATATTATTTAAACGTGTTGCAAATATGTTTCTCACATTTCAAAAAACTATAAAACCTCTCTATGGAATATTGATTGAAACATTCATAACTTCTTTAAATATATTAATAGACAGAAATAAAGCTCTACGATAACGTGCTTGAGTATACTTTTTTTATAACAAGTATATCAGATGCAAGTAGATATTTTTCACATTAAATAAATAATGCATCTTTTATAATTTACGTATTTTACATTTATTTTTGTTTTGTTGCCAATAGTAATTCCTCTTAAGTAAATTCCATTGAGTAAATAAGATTGTTTATCTTTTAGATAAAACTTTTATAAATTGAAAGAATTTCTAAAATGAAGTATATCAATAAAAAATAAATAATTAAAACTCTATACTCATATTGCTCTCATACATTCATACGCTACATAGCTTATTTCAATTTATATATTTTTCAGCTTGTATTCAATAAAAAATAATACTTTAAATCATATTTTGTAGAAAATTTTTGAAATAACTTAATTCTGAAACCCCATTGGATTTTTTTAGTGTATGTGTTACATTATTTCTTATATAATTTTAGTACGCGCACTTAAAATCCTTTAAATTATATTTATCTTATATTATTTTATATCAAATATAAATTAAATTAATAACTCAGATTATTTATAGTACAAAAATTATTTTGTAAAATTAATATCTTTCGGAATTCAATAACAATGTAAGAATAGTAAATGTCTCACTGAAACCTCAAACTATATTAGATTATAAAATTAGCATAAAAAATAATTACACAAATTTTATTTTATTGTTTAGTAATCAAAGTAGAATAACACAATTTTTATTGATTTTCACGAAATCTTTATTTTTAATAATTTAAAATTTTCATTTTATTTAGGAATAATGCGTTATCTCGATGGAAACTTTAAAAAACACAGAAATGTGAAAGTAGGTTATTCACTTTTGTTTGTAAATATCTAGCACATAATATTTAAAGTTCGAGAACTAGTTTGATATTCTCCATCGGCGACAATTGCGACTTTTTACGTCGCCAGGATAAGGTTGATTAATTTGCTACTAATCAAGTATAAACTAACAAGATCCACTTGAATCTAAGTCCTTAAAATGACTTGTCAAATTAATGAGATATAAATCTTAAACTAAGAAGTGTCATTTGAACACAAGAAAACTATTAAATGACACTTGATTACTTTGTTACTAATCAAGTGTCACTTAATAATTTTTTGTTAGTTTACTGCTAATCAAGTGTTTACTAACGAGTCACTTGTACGAAGCTTCTACTAGCGCATGTCAAGTGACACTTGGTAATTTTTTATATTCAATAAACACTTATAATACAGCGTTAGATATTTAAAAAGTAAAAATAATTTTCCGAAGAGAAACTGATTTCAGTAATTTAATGCTTTAAAATTACAATTCACAATAATTAAGTAATTCACAATAAAAATTCAAATTAGTATTTTTATTTTTATTTGAATTCTTTCAAAAAATAAAATTAATTAATACTTCTTGAAATTTCTGAACGATTTCTTTGACGGCTTAAGGGTGCTTTTATTCACAAGATTTGTACAATAAAAATACGGTGTTTTGAATATTCAAACACTGTGTGAATTCATCAGTAATATACCTAAGTTGCCTTAACTCAATATAATCGAATGTGTCAAAATAAATAATTTCTCTGATTACGTCATTCCATTTATTTTTTTATGTTTAAGGAAGTATACAGCATAGTAGCCTATAAAAATTGTTGTAAGTAAATTATTACTAAATATTAATCAAGGTGTCAATCACGTCAAAGTAAACTTTATATTTGAGTTTTCTTCCCTATTTTTGAAGCATGTTTTAAACTGAGATCTTCTTTAAAAACCTCGAATTTAATTGGTTAAATTTTGGGTTTTTCTAGATCTTATTAAACATTTTATCTATGGAAATAGATAATTAGATTTAATATAAAACGTTTACTTGTTGAAATGCCGGCCAACTTGTCCAGTGGTCAGCATGCCTGGCTAAGGATAGGGAGGTCCTGGGTTCGAATCCCGGTTCAGGCATGGATGTACTTTTTCTCTCTCTCTCTCTCTATCCTGTTTGTCTTTTCCTCCTGTGTGAATGGTTGCTTACCCTAAACGGGTCCCTACGGCATGTGTGTGTACTGAAGAAGTCTGACTCCACACCAAATAGAGTTCAGTTGGAAAAGTGGACCAGCGCACCTCAATTTGCCAGCCAGGCTGGCAAATTGAGGTGCGCTGTGAATAAAAGCACACGAGAACAACAACTTGTTGAAATAGTTTACTTTCATAGCAAAAATTGTTAAGAGAAATATCTTTCAGATTACTTGTGTGATGTGTGTTTCAATTGTCCATTACACAAAATCTTATAAGTTTATGCTCTAAAATGATTAATCTTATTCTAATATATAAATATTGCATGTATAGACATCATATATCTATGAGTGTGTGCTAATTTGCAACTTATATAAACATATAAAAATTAGTAAAAACTGTTATCCTATCCCTTTTTTTTTAAATCACACTGAGAGAGTTATCTATGATTAAAATTAAAAAGAAACGATAAAAAGAATAATGGAAAACAAAGAAGTAATCTTAAAGGCTTAGAAAAACATTTAACTTATAATGAAAAATCTGCTGTAAATATTATGTGTTGTTGCTTATGACACTTGGACAAGCCAAGCTTATTATGCCTTGGCTATGCGAATTTAAGTCAATAGTCTTAGTGCACCAAGAAGGTGAAAGTAAGTCTTTGCTCTTTTTTTTAAATCCTCAGATAGATGGCACCACCAAAGTATCCACTCCGTCAATTTTGATATTGATCGGAAGGGAGAGGAAATTTTTTATTGACCATTGCACCTATGGTAACTGCTCAACGACAGGCCACAGAACTTTCGATTCCACGGATTTAACAAACACGTATATTGCATGTACTCAGTTGGTCTTTAGCAGCATTGGGAATCGAACCCCCTTCCGGATAGAGGGCCAATACTCTAACCTCTAGGCTACCACGGCCCAAATATTATCTAAATCATATTAGTTTTCAAGTCTTGCTTCAATATTTATTATATTTTACGGCAGAGTACAGTTTTATATTCATCGTTACCTGTATAATAAAAATAAGGTAGTAAATCTAAATTTATGTTTCTTGGAGATATTTTATTTTAGTATTAATGTTTATTACATTCACTGAGTTCTTATACTAAGCATATTCTAATTTACAACGCTTAAAAAGACAAAGTAAAAAATATTGGTTTCATAAATACATACATTGTGTATATTTTGCATAATTTTATCATGTGTATTTTGTATAACATTATCATGTACATTTTGTATAACTTTATCCGCCTTCGTTGAACAAGGAATACATAGCACAACTGATCAAATTTTGATCCGAAAATAAAATATCAAAACTTAATATTTTCTAACACTTTTTTTCATGTTTTAAGACTTTTCTTTAATATAGAAAGAATATCTTGGGATAAATTTTAAAAAATTATTTTCATTTTATGTTATATTCATCATTGCTTATGTCATCTTGGATCAATTCACAACTAGCAAATTTAGATTACAATTCGCGCTTTCTTAAATATAAATCGTTGAAGTTACTTATAAGAAAAGGAAGGCAATATAATTACCTTTAATCTTTCTTTATTTTATTTATTTACAAAATATTACATAACAAATTAAAATTTTATATTGATAGCAAATATTTTTTGCATATTCATGTTTATTATTATGAATAATAACATTCTGCTAAATAATATTATAGTTAGAAATGTATCAAGTAAACAATAAAATTCAATTTTGTTAGATTAGATTAAACAGTATTTCATTACATTAGATTTGACATTATAATTTAAGTGAGACATTTATCAATACATTGCATATTTTTATCAAATGTATTGATAAAAGTCTCACTTAAATTATAGTGTTAAATACATTTATCAATACTTTTGATAAAAATATACAAATGTAAATTTTCAGTCCGATTATTTAGCTCATAATATTTGCGGGCATATTTTATATGCATATTTTAGACTTAATAAATTATGTTTATTCTCAAGAATAATTATTATGATTTGAATAAATTGATCAGAATATATATATTTGTGTGTGTGTGTGTGTGTGTGTGTGTGTGTGTGTGTGTGTGTGTGTGTGTGTGTGTGTGTGTGTGTGTGTGTGTGTGTGTGTGTGTGTGTTATGCATATAATATTAAAAGTTTAATATTTAATAATATTATTTAGTTATAATATATTTAATAATATTAAATAATATTTAATTAAATAACTAATTAAATAATATTTAATAATATTATTTAATTAGTTATAATATTTAAAGTTTCAGATATATTATACATGCAACTTACATTATTATATAAATAATGAAGTTAGAAAAGTGATGCTTTTAAATATCAGAAATGTTTTGTAGTTTTTGAAAGTGTAATAATAGTTTATTTAAACATTGGGAATAATTACGATTTAACTTTTAAATTCGTATAAAACATTAATGGACGTCATTACTGTAAAATTTTGTACCGAGCAAATTTCTTTCTTACTTTATTTATTTTTATTATTATTTTGCTATACATATTATTTTACCAATCATCCTGAAAATAATTGCTTGATAATAAATTGTAAAAATTATTATGAACCAATTATCTTATGAATTTTATGTTATGCATGAATTAAATAATAATGCATCTTTTACCTCTGTCCAGGATGATTGTACATAAATATAATTTTGATCAATTTACTAACATCATAATAATCATTATGATCTTAGTAATTTGATCATCAAAAATTGTATACATAATATTTAATTTTGTAATTTGTATAAAACATTCATAATAAATATCTTTTATATAAAAATTTCTTTGTGAACAAGTTTTTTCATTTACCTTTTTGCTATTCATATAATTTTACTAATCACCATAAAAAATAATTGCTTGGTAATATATTGTAAAAATGAGTTTTATCTTACGCATGAATGAACTAATAATGTGTCTTTTCCTGTGTGCAGGATAATTGCCCCGAGATACCCAATAGTGGCCAGGAAGATGCCGATAAGGATGGAATCGGGGACGCCTGCGATGAAGATGCCGATAATGACGGCATCATCAACAATCCGGTACGGCACTTGTCAGATAATAATCTGCAATCCCCTTAAGCCAGATTCCCAAATTAAAGATGCTTGTCCATGTGGCACAGAGAGTCAGGCGGATAACATTAATAAAGCTCTCCAGCGCCGCTGCATGCTGAAATAAATGAAGCTTCTGGGATCAAAAATGAACTTTCTAAAGATTTATCATTTCGACTTCAGTTTTTTTTTTTTTAATGTTATTTCATTACTGAAATAAGTTTAAAAAATTGAGTTCTGAAAGTTTTTGCCAAATTAAAACGGACTCTATTTTCTTAAAAAGAATGCATATTTTACTAGAAAATTTAAATTTAACACAGAAAATATTTCAAAAATATATATTTTTGTGTTCTTTTCTACTTTATTTGCTTACATTTTTTTTCATATTGTAATGTTTAGTAATCTATTTCCTTATAAAAAAAATCTTAAATGGAGTTACAAGGGTATTATTAAACTACATGGAAAACAATTTATTTTCTTATTTCAGTATATGTATTTCTATAAAGCTCCTATTTTAAGGTTTGAAAAATATCCTCACCGTAGTTTAAATATAATACTTTTGAAGGTATTTGTATATTTAAAGTATATTAAGTTTCGAACAGCTATATAATATAACTCTATTAAAGCCTTTTATTATTGTGATAGAAATTAGTTTTATGAAATTTAAATTTAACGACTTAACTATTATGTTTTTATCTCAACTTTAATTCTCTCAATCATGCCAAATACTAAGTTATACTATACAAGGCAAAACTATCACTCTATTTGTCCGGCAAAAGTTTTATAATAATATTAAAAATTATATGTTTAATATAATAATATATAAATTATGAAACATTGCAATGTATATTTTTTTGTAAATATATATTAAAATTTATATGTATTTTATGTAAATATGCATTGTAATATTCTATACTTTATCTATTTAATAAGTAGTAAGAACAAAAAGTATAAAAAATCTTATAATTATGTAATATTCTTACCTTTAATAGTATTTAAATATGTACAATCAATACATGAATAAATTATAAAATTTAACTTTGTTTTAAGCATTTTGACATATTTTTTGCTGCACTAGATGGGCATTTACAAATAAAAAATTGCCCTTAACAATGTTATGACTTCTTATATATAATTTAATTACTTCTCTTGTGTAAAATTTTTTAATTGTATTTTTGATCAACTCAGCAAAAGTAAATTCCTCTTATGTAAATTTATTAAAGGTTACTATCTTAATTACACTAAAATTAAAGTTACTATCTTTAAAAATAAAGGTGATTACTTTGTTAAAGTTAAATATATTTTTAATGAACAAAATGAGCTAAATGGTTAATATCAATAAACAATTTCATTTTTCGAACATTTGACTTCAGTCTAAAAGGAAAAATTTATTATTGATAAAATAACTTTTTTATATTCAAAACGTTATATTTCTCCATCGATTTAAAGTGTATCCTACTAGAGATTTATCTTTGATGATTGCTAAGGTATATTTAAATATTATTTTTTTCTGTGATGGAAGTCTTGTTTAGAAATAAAGTATAATAATTTGTAGAGAGAAACAAAATTATTTTGCAAAACTAAATCATGATTCTGTAACATAATCCTTTTTACATCTATTAAAATAAATTTCTAAAAAGATAAGAAATTTTGAAAATTTTAAATTTTTTTATTACATTTTGTGTTAGTTTAAAAGCCTATAAATAAAATCACTCCAGTATTTATCCACGCAGTAATCTTTTATGTATCCAATTTTTTTTCCTTAATCATAAACATGATTTCCTCGTTCCTAAAAATTACAATACATTCTTTTCAATTTAGTAAAAGTATTCAAAGTTTTGCAAATATATTAACTCTTTTTTTTTATTTTTACTTACAAATAAGGCCATTATAGTTGAAGGCCTAAGTTATCGAAATTTTTTCTCTTATTTTCAGTAAAAGTTTTGATTTTCAATCTAAAAGCAGTATTTAGTTCAACAGTAGTAAAACTACTTTCGCCGAAATTTTTTTTGCTCTTTTAATACTCAAATTCCACTTTTTCTAATGAAACTACATCAATAAGTTTTAAATAATAGTTATGAAATAAGTATTTTCATATAAAACTCTGAAAAAAATTCGTTTATTATTTTGATTAATAACTGTAATTAATATTTAAAGTTTAAAAAATTATTTATATAAAAAATGTTTCATTATTTACATTAATATTTTAATCATTAATTTCTTTATTTTTGCAAATTATAAAAAAATTCTGTTATTTCAATGTTGGTGAAGTTTATTAATTTCAATATAAGGTACACAAAATAAGGTAAGCACTCATCTAAGAAGATTCATTTTGAAAATCTCAGTATTATTCATCCATTATTTTGTGAGTATTAAGATTTTTTAAAACTATCATGACTACAAATATGTAACTTTTGCAGTATATATACAAATTTCTCTAAACTTCAAATAATCAAAAGCTAATATATTTTAATAATTCAGATTTTCTCAATATTTTAACCTAATTAATTAGAAATTTAGATTTATCATATATATATTCATAGAATAATGAATTTAAATCTATTCGTTAAAAATTAAATTGTTTTCTGTTAAATTTTCCTCATTTAGAAATTCAATAAACGATATCTGTTATTGTGCTCTTACTTATAATACTTGAACAAGCCAAGCTCGCTATGTTAAATGAAGTCAGTCTTTCGTTAAACCAATGTACCACGAATGCGAAAGTACGACTTTGCTCTAAGCTCCGCCGATAGATGGCATTCAGGAGGATCCACTTACTCAATTTTATCATTGATTCGGAGGGGGAGGAAATTTTCTCCAAACTATTACACCCATGGTGGAAACATTATTACTAGTTTTAATTAATCTTATCTATATATGGTTAATCAAAACTAGTAATAATGTTTCAAATTAGCTTTAAAAAGAAATCAAAATTTCTACATGATTTTACATATTATTATTTAATATTAAATTTTTCAAATAGATATATTCTTTAACCATATTTTTCTCATTAAATGAAAAATAACAAATTTGATTTACTGGAATTCATTAGGGATGAGTATTTCTTTCCTACCAACAGAAAAGTAATTGTTACACTGTTCAAGATGATAACATTTGTTTTCATAAAACATGAAACCGAAAGCGCTTTCCATACATTAAAATTTGCTCCAAGCGATTAAAAATGCACATTATATACTCAAACACAGTACATTTTGTTTTAAAAATGAATATGCTTTTTGCAGTATAAAAACATTTTGCGATATTAATACATAATATCACATATTTAACTTATAATATTTACTTTATTAAATGATATAATTTAGCGACAATTTTATGCATTAATTGCGACGAAAAGAAAACCCATTTTAAAAGCTGTTAATTCAAGAAAAAGAACAAAAATTAATTAAAATAAAAAACGTCTTAAATCAGCCAGTAAAAAATCTAGGGAAATTTTTTTTTTAAATAAAGGATAGAATTTAAATGACAAAAATCATAATAAATTATTGTTGGTGCTTTTCAAAGAAATATGGCAAGATATTTAAAATATACTGTAGAATAAAACTAAAATTGCTTTAAATTATGTTAAATTGGATTATTTTTTAATATTTGTTTTTCAAATTATCTTATAAATTAAATAAGTAATTTGAAATAATTATGCATCATTATGATATACCTAAAATGTCATGCCAAGACTATATGATAAGGAATCTTTCTCCTGTCTACAAGTCAGTAGGTTCAAATCCAGACCCAATTGAAAATCTTTAATACCAAGAGTATGCTTTAAATGTTCCATATTTTTCTATGTACTTTCACTAGCATGTTATTGGAATGAAATAACAGATAAGGTGTCAACCTCGTCTCTTGACTATAACTAAGAATTAAAAGATGGTTGACAATATTTAGAGTCTTTATCTAGTAAAAATAAGTTGCCTGAAAATCAATGAAAATTAGAAATGTTACTGAATTATAAATGAATATTATTTTTCATTTTTTCTTAGGACAATTGTCCCCTTGTTCCCAATCCGAATCAGGAAGACACAGATGTTGATGGACCTGACAGACTCGGTGATGTTTGTGACAACTGTCCAACCATCCCGAACTCTGACCAACTCGACTCTGACGGAGATGGTATCGGAGATGCTTGTGATGATGATGCGGATGATGATGGTAATCATATTATAAAATATGAAATGCTACTTCATCTTTGTTGCCGATTATTCTGCTACTCAGCAAACTTTAAATCCAATAAATTCTACTAATTCCAAATTCGTATTAGCTACATTAATAGCGCAATCTAGTTTCACTTTCAAAAAATTCAAGGCCAATAAATTATTTCTATATTTTTCAAAGATTATACTATAATAAAATTTACTTCAATTTAATTTCATTTACAGCGACGAATTGGTAAGAACTTCATTATTATTAGCTGTATTTTAAGGAATACTGCTATTTCAAAAAACACGAAAAATTCATTTTGTCTCACATTTTTATCAAAAATTGCAATTACAGTATTTCATGATAACTCATTTCCATATTCTTGTTATGAGGACAATACTTTTATTTTGAAATGCTTTTTTATTTTAAAAACATACACTGTAAAATGATTGTTAGTAAATTATACGATATAGATGAATTCATCAAGTTTCACTAGAATTTTCTGTTTGAATACACACAATAAATTCTAAAAACTGGAAGCATGTTTTTTTTTAAATTTTAACGGAGTTTGACTTATGTTTGTTGTTGTTGTTGTTGTTGTCGTGTGACAAGTGCAAAGAGAAAAAAAAGGAAAGAAAAGGTAAAAAAATACAAGTCATATGGGACCAAAGGCATGGAGCACTGCCCTTGCCACATCTTTTCTGTTATAGAGGGTGTCATGGCACCAGTTGGGGTCGATGCTAAAGAGGGTCGAGGCAACATAGATGCAGTTGAAGAGATGGCTCGGATCTAATGGAACTCCTGTGCAGTACTGCATTCTGCGTATGTTCTAGATCATGAGTTCCCAAACTTTCTTTTATCGTTGACGACTTTCAAAGTTTTACTATTTTCGGTAGACCCCCTGCTGCTACATTTCTACTGTATTCCCAAAACTCCTAAAATATATCACCCTATATTGGGTTAAGAAGAAAAAAAAGCAGCACATTTTCTTGTATCCCATTTATTAAAATAATTCTACGAAATTTTAAACATTTATTATTACAAGCAATCAGCAATGAACCTTGAAATTTAAATCAACAATAAAATATAGTCATACATTTTGTTCTTGGCATTCGTATTTATACTAATGTAGATTGCAAGCACAGCGCAAGTCGCATTTCATCCCTTTGCAGTTCTAAACAAGCATATCGGACGAGCGGGCACACGGGCGGCACTTTTCAAGTCTCGACATGTGGTGTACACATGTACTATTATCTATTGTTCCATTCAATACTGTGTTTGAACTGAGTCTTAAATGTTTTGTGTGCCTACCTCGTAAGTGACGCTACCTGCCTACGTTGATAGGTAAATCCAAGTCAAAATTTTTGTTCTTTATTATGAAAACCAGAAAATTTTTTGTGGACCACCATTTGCAACTTGTGAACCCCTGTTTTCTTTTCAGGTCTACGTGGACCTCCGTGTGGTCACCTATGGACCCTTGGGGGTCCACTTGGACCACTTTGGGGACCTATGTTCTAGATTAATCCGTCGGGCATGATTTTAATATCCCTCATGAGCCCAATCCTCATTTTGTTGATGGTAGAGGTGATACCACAGTCAGGATTAAGCTCCGGTAGGCACCATTTTTTTTCTTACTGCCCCGCAGAGCTGATGCCTTACAACTGCGTTTACATCAATTTTTGTAATAATGTTAGTTAAAATTGTTCCACCAAGCAGAAACAAAATTAGCAACATTCGAAAAATACACTGTGCTGGAAATTTAAAAGAGTTAAATTTTTACAAAATTTAAAAAGAAACATATCCTGAGTAATCAGTAATCGAAAAAGTACTTTTGAGTAAAATAGCAACACATATGAGTTTACAGGTTGAGTCAAACAAATGTTAGAGGCATGTTAACTACAGTTTCATTGCGATACTGAAATTAATAATCTAAACTGATTGACAAATGGTGACAAGTTAGCCACTGATGATTGATCAAATGTTTTATGTAGGATAAAGATTTGTATAAAGTGCCGTTCAAGGCAACAGAAGCATTCCTGTATCAAGGAAGATCAGTACATTACTGGCAATATAAAGTCATGCATTATCCTGCAGAAACAAAACATTCTGAAGTCCACAAAAAATAATCTTAAAATAACAGAAATTTTAACAGCTACTGTTTAAAGTACCATCAGTGTGAGTAAGTGGAGGTAGTCACTTGTAATTAATGACACTCCACACCATTACTCCAGGTAACAGCCCAGGGTGACAATATCAAATACATATTATCAACGTGTGACATCCACATTACTCTTAAATGTAAATGAAACCATCATGATGGTGTTAACAAAACCGAGATTTGTCTGAAAACAAGACATCCAATCTTGTCTCTTCTGCATTTAGTTTCGTCGCTGATCACAACGTAGGAGGTGTTCATGTTAATACTAAATTGCATTACTCAATTATTTATATTATGTTTAACAATTCATTAACAAATGTAGTGGTGTAGATTTTGTTGCTTCGTTAAATAAGTTGTCTTATTACACTTATATCTGCGGCTGTTTAATTAGCATAAAAAATACTTATTGAAAAGAGAGTGCATTTTGTTGAAGTACAGTACAGTTCAATTATTTAAGAGTGTTTGAAATTTTAAATTATTTCAGCATCAATTTGTGTATATCATACTAAAAATTTTTATGTGTAAATAACATAACAATATATTTTGTGAATTTCAGTGATTTTCGGAAAAACAAATCATCAGAATAAAAACCAAGTTATTCTATTTACAATGTGCTTCTTCTGAAGTAAAATGCAATCTCTTGTTTTGGAAAGAAAAAAAATGAACGGGAAAGAAAAATAAAGATAAATTAACCATATTTTGAATTCATTTCTTATTATTATATCACATATTATTTTTCGTATTAATAATTAAATCATTTTTTTTCTGTCAATAAAATTTCTATTGGAAAAGTTAAATACTTAAAAATTACATTTTTTTAAATTGTACTACAGAATTGTAGTTATAAGATATATTCTGTACAGAAATAAATATATAAACACACAGAAATAAGGCATATTCCACATATCGAAGATAATTGATGTCAAGATATCTCACTTTGTAGTTATTCAAATTAAAATTTCTAAAACCCTTATTTGAATTTTATAGTTTATGAAATATATTTTACTTCATTAATAAACCCTACCCAATTGTATACTCAAGTATTATTATCATATTTAATCAATATATTTGCACAGCATATCAACACATGGACTTC
This sequence comes from Latrodectus elegans, assembly GCA_030067965.1. Taxonomy (NCBI): domain Eukaryota; kingdom Metazoa; phylum Arthropoda; class Arachnida; order Araneae; family Theridiidae; genus Latrodectus; species Latrodectus elegans. Next base: position 24,837,194 of record CM057820.1, on the reverse strand, counting down.
TATTATATTTTCCAAGTATTTAAACAGAATTCCTAGTTCAAGTTATGGTATGTTTTAATCTTTTATAGTTTATAGAGAAAAATAATTTACGTTAGTAAACAAATATTAAATATTCAAACAGATATCGCATTTTCTTAATATGTTCACTTGCCATTACTATTACAAAAGCCTTTTGTTTTGAAAAATATTTTTTACAAATCATTGTAGTTAGCATATTCATGCGCATTAAGCAGGCAGGATTTACAATCTCGAACAAGTTACAGTAAGAATGAAAAGTAAAACAATTGCAGTTTTATACCCAAGTAAATTCCCCTGTTACCGAGAGAGAATGAGAAGAATTAATGCGCCTTCTCTTAATGGTGTCACTTCTCTATTTAGGTATTCCAACCATTGTGGACAACTGTCCGCATATCCCCAACGGAGATCAACAGGATTCTGATGATGATGGTGTCGGAGACGCGTGCGACAACTGCCCGTCCGTGGCCAATCTCCTGCAAGTAAGTGCAAAGCCTCCCATTTTCTTAAGAATTATTGCCACAAACTCATAAGACAGTTCCAGAGTAAAATTAGCATTTTGTAGTTGTAAAGATATTGGTCTTGAACGCTGAACGGCTTTAACTGATATTATTCTTCTGGGATGTATGCGAATGGCGGAAAATTACGTATTAAGGCTCATTTGGAGTTATTGTTCAAACTTTAATATTATAGTTTATAATATGGAATAGAGGAATATTTAACAATAACATCGAATAATAATATTAGTATAGTTTTGCTTGAGGTTTTAATGAAACAGAACAGCTTATACACACACACACATATATATATGTATATATATATATATATATATATATTATCATTCTCTCTGAAATTTTGAAATTTAAATTAAAATTAGAAGAATAAGAATCGAGACCCCCTTTTAGAATTATTGTTCAAACTTTAAAATTATAACTTAATATAGGATTGGGGAATATTTAATAATAATTTCGAATAATAATAATAATAGTATAATTTAGCTTAAGATTTTAATAGAGTCGTACAACTTCTCTCAGAAATTTAAACTAATACTAGAACAATAAAAATCAAGATTTACTTATTGTTTAAATTTAAATACTATAGTTATTATTTAATTTAATAATATAATATTTTAGTGATAATATAATATTTTTTCTTCGAAAATTCAATAGAATATTATGGTTTGAATTGATATCATTATTCTTTTCCGGAAAATTAAACGAATACTAAAAGAATACATATCAAGTGTTATTCAGAATTATTGTTAATATTTAAATATATATTATAGTTTAATATATAATTTCATGTAATATCGTAATAATTAATATCAAATAAAATAGTATAATTTAGCTAGATATAATTAACAGAATGAAAAATTTGAAACTGGTATAACTAATCTGAAATTTAAATTGAGAGAAAGCATCCAATCTCTGATTTAGAATTACAATTCAAATTTTAATAAATTAATGTGATGCTTTAATAACATGAAATAATATTAATAACAAACGAGAAATATTAATTATTGCTTCACATTTTCTTTAGTATTATTTACATGTTTACTTTCATGTTTCTGTGTAGAAAAGAATAGAATTAAATGATATCATTCTTTTTTTTAGTTTAAGTAAATACCAGAATAAAATGTGTATTAAAGCTTACTTGTAATCACTATTCATGTTGTAAATGATTTAATATAAACCAAAAAATATTAATTTATTGAATAAAAATAAGCATATTAACTATTGTTCTTAAAATATTTGGAAATAATCATTAATCATTTTAAAATTCAGTTGTAAATTCAATCCATATTGCAAATTCTCAAAAATAAAAAAACAAAGGGTGTAGTTCAAGATTACTTTGTAGTTTTAAACTCCATAAACTATAAATCGTACTTATTTTTAATACATTTTTTATTATTTCGACCTAAATATACTAAGATCCTTACAATTACGTCGACTAGTTCCTTTTTTAAAAAATTCAAGAAGATTCATAAAGCAAAAATCTAAACCTTGAAGCACTTTCCCTTCAGCAAAATGCTTTGAGCCTTGACTGAAAATACAGCATTACATGGAAGTAGAATATAGCTAATTCACACACACATTTTAATGTTTCATTTTCGAAGCAGTTGTTGCAAATAATATGTTAATAAAAAACAACAAAACATTGTGTCAATAAGATAATTGTAAAAATCTGTTACAGATTCCCTAAAAATTTCAAAGCATGAATTTTTAATTAATGCATACTAATAAAAACGAATAAATGGAAAATCAAATATATATATTATATAAATTTTCTTTTGAAAATATTGCAGTTGGTTTCATTTAAAAGATAATTTTTAGATTTTAAATTAGAACTGTTAATTACGTTTTTGATTATGATAGCTGATATATAACTTTATATTTATACAACTTTTAAATAATTATGACAAAATAATAAAAATTTACTTTTAAATTTATATTAATTTTGATTTTATTAGCATTACAAGTATTTAGAAAATTTAAAATGAGTGAAATTAATTCAGTTTTTTAGAAATTCACAAATGATTTTGAGATTCAGATTTAAAAAGTTGGTTTTATGTGTTAAAACTGAATTATTCATATTTTTTGAGATTCATACTTTTTGATGAGATAAAGATTCTATATTAATTTTGTATTAAACTAATACAAAAGTATCAATTCTAATCTAATGCATGATGTATCACATGTGAATAATCTAATGCATGATGTATCACATGTGAATAATCTAATGCATGATGTATCATCTGTGAATAATATTTTCATTTATAAATTGATTAAGCACATTTAACTTAAATATTTTCTTTGAGTTAAGCATAAATATTAATTAAATATTTATACGAAGCTAATAAAAATAAATGCAATTATAGTTAATGTAATTGAACAATTACAATTATATTGTAAGTTGAATATTAAATAATTAGCTATTCTAATTGAAATAAATTTATTTTTCAGTTAGATACCGATAAAGATAATATCGGGGATGATTGTGATTCTAATATTGATAGGTAAGTACATAAAAAAATTCTTATTAAAATTTTATTATTTTCAATACGAATTTTCATGAATAAATGTATATATAAATGAAAATATAATTTATTTTAATAAATTAAAATGCAAATTCCGATACTCTAAATAATTATATTTTATAAATTGTAAAATTAAAATAAAAATGTATCGCATGGGAGATATGTTTCATTTGATGCTCTTTTTTATCGTCTGCAAATTTATTTACAATTGAGTATTATTTGATTAGGGAACTCAAAGCCTTTTTTTTTCAACGAACGGTGGCAACAAAAAGAGAGTTTGATGATATCAAATTGATTTAGCAATCTCTAGACGATTGATCGCCCACTTATCTAGCGAGAAAAGCACAGAGTTGGAAAATTTCTCTCTTGGGGCAATATAAAAATAATCCATCGAATAAATTTCCCATATTTTATAAATACGATAAATATTCGCATAATATTTCTTTTTCACAATATCTTTTAAATTTTAATACTTGTGTCCCCTGCATTTTAAATGCTTTATTTAAAATATTGATCTTTTCATTTCTTAGTATGGTGTAATTTAATAATCGAATAAATTTAATCATTAAAATACAGTAAACTGATTATTATTCTCTAAATTAAATTGAATGTGTGTGTCTTGTAAGTAATATACAAAATTATGCATAAAGTGAGGAAAGTAATAAAAATCTGCATTTAAATAGTTTATAGGCAACAGATAACGAAACCTATTTATTATTTGAGGAAAAATAAATTGGTCACTATGCTTGAAAATGTAAAACATTTAACTTTATAAAAACATTTAAAGGTTTTTGAGAAGATAGTTAATGTTAATAAAGTTAAGCATACATTAGACCTTTATATATATATGTATGTAAATCAAATGAGGTTATTTGAAATGATGAAACATTGTTACATAATTATCTGTTTTTAATAACAATCTGAAATACAACAGTTTTTAATAACAATACATTTTAAATGTTTATCAAAAAAATATCAATTATTTTTATATTCATTTTGGAAGCGTAATTTCTACATTTAATATATAAGATAAACAAGAAAGTTCTTGCATTTTTTTAATGACCCAAAAGAACATGACTTTCAGAAAGTGTAGACTATTGTTAGTCCTCTGTTTCACCAAAAATATTAAATTCTCGGGTAAATTCACTGCACGTTTGATAACTGCCCTTCTAAATGGCCACCATCAGGACTTCGTCATCCAAAGCCTGTGGTCGTGCACTGTAATCTTCATTACAGGGACAAATCTCCCGACCTGAATTTGTGAAACCAGTGCCTTGTCGTACATTCATTCACAGCATTAAACGTTTGATTTAATCGGCGACTTGATGCAGCAGCTGATAAGCATGCTACGAAATCATAAAGCAAACAACACCAAACTATCTCCTTCGATAACATTTCTCTTCTCTACTGTATAAGTTACGATTGATGAATGTGCGCGGTGGACTTGCTTTTACAACGACTGATTTTCCTGCTCTCAACTGATGGTCCCTTGACTATGTAATGCACTAACTTGCATACTTATTCACATTTCATTCAATGGCAACGCGAAAACAGCAAGAACTTTCTTGTTTACCTGGTGTTTAAATAATCTCTGTAAGTTAAAAATAAAATAATAATTTTAATAAGAGGCAATTCAGAAAGCTAAGATTTACTTAAACATTTTTTTAGTGATCCATTGGAATTTACCTACATACGAGACTCTTACTCAAAGTTTAAAATATTCATAAATGTTTTATATATTTATGAATGTTTACATAATTACATAAACTTTCTACCAAAATTAACCGTTTTAATAATTGTGTTCAGGAACACTTATAATTAAAAAAATTGAAATTTAAAACAACTTCTTCGTACGGGTATATTTACTTTCTAAAAACTACCACTTCGAATAGCATCGAAAAATTGTATTTAATTGTGATCGAGAAGAATATGCATCTTGATATGAAGCTATTATAAATGGGAGTCTGAGAGATAATGTTAATTTTATTTTTTATTTCCACTACACTGAGAGAGAGAGAGTGCATTGAATGGAAAGCAAGATGAAACATAAATGTATATATTTATCTTGGAAGTCATCTTTTATTTTTTGCATACTTATTAAGAACTTTAATGCATTTTTCTCGTGCCTTCTTATCAAATAATCATCTCATTTTAAGAAAAGAGAAGTAAACAATCCCACCAAGGAAACGAAAGAATTATCTTCTTTTAAATGTAGATAAAAGGAATGCACTCCGTTACTCCAGCTCTTTTATTTTCCCAACCCCATGTGGAAAGAAAAAAAGTGTATTTACCCGAGGGATCATTTCCCCTGCCGGTATTTTAGCTAGTTTTTTCCCCCTTTTTTCGTTTTCCTTTTCCCTTTTACCGCGGTTGTAATCACGTGATTCTTGATTACTCTTGCACCCAGAAGGTTCAGTGGGCGGCCATCTTACCTGAACCTCTCTGCGTTGGAAGTGCTGTAACAATTTTGGATCTTTCCTACAGAAAGCTGTAGATCTTCCTCTTTCATTTACTTTGCAAAAGAAGGAAGTAAAAAAGAAGAAAGAAAAAAATATACTTCATTAGAAGAATACTTCCAACAACCATTTGGAACAGCCAACTGGTCTCTAGAATTGATTAATAAGAGACCACAAGATTCCTTGTTCTATAATCTTTTATAAATACTCAAAGGACAAAATTACTATTCGTAGCTACAATTTATTTTTCAATCTTTTATTTTGCATGCATTCTTTTCATTTTTATCCTTTCTTCCAAATTAAAAATGTAATTTAAAAAAAAATGAAATGGGTCCATTAATACAGGATGTTTTTTTTTAATTCGATAATAATATTAATATATTTCATAATATATTGCTTAACAGTATTATGAATATATTCTTTAAAATTTAAAATATAATGTTAAATAGATATTTTTAATGAATTATTCATATTAAACATTGTTTAACATAGTATTATTTGTTGTTAATATTGATATATTTTTATCAGCTTATTTATTTTTGTTTATATTTGAAGCTAAACAGACATTTTACTGTATTAGAATTGTAAAAGAATTTGAAATATTATTGACTAAGATATGTAATAATTATAAATCTAAAAAGAATTAATATCTATCTACAGCGTAAATTCATTTCTAGAAATAGTTTTAATAGAAAGTGGGTTGAATTCATGTATCACATAAGAGGAACGAAAAAAAACAATGATAAGCATATGTGCTTGTATAAAGCAGAGGTACAACATCCCTCTCCCATTGATCAAAACTAGATGGGATCGAACCTAGACTTCTGATTCTGAGAAGAAATAATACAAAACGTTTTGAAATGAACTCTTGAAAGTATAGCGTCATCCTTAAAAAGGAAACAAATATATTTTTAAATTAAATGTTTATTATATCGCTTAATGAAATAGCATTTTAAGAGCATATAATATATATATATTCCGTAGAACACATTTTTCACTGTTAGAAAACATTCAACACAATGTCATACTTTAAGCATCTTTAATGACAATCGTAAGTCTCAACCTAGATTAATGTTTCTGTAGTTAAGGAGAACCCATGTTTGATCTCAATAAATGTTGAACAAACGGGAAAAGAATTCTGATTTCTGATTACAAATTTGTCAAGGCAACTGATTAAGACTTTTCAGGCCCCCTTCTTTGGGATGCGTGAGAAAGCTTTAATATGCATTTTGATACCAAGTAAAGAGCACTCATACGGTCTAAGGATGCTATAAGCATTTTAATTGTTCACTATTTAAATTGAGGGGACTTTTTATAGATATTGTTCCGTATTTATGTGTGGTAAAAGAAGAACCTTAGAATACTCCCAAGCACTCACTTTTGTCGAAATACAGTATCAATCTCCCGATTTTTAAAAGTTTGCTGTGAAAGAACTGGAACCTTTTACTCTGAAGTTCATTTTCTTACGACTATAAAACAATAATGTATAATCCAATACATAGCTGTTAAAAGAAACCCTGGACTGTATCTGAAGGTTAACGGGACAGAATACTTGATAATCATCACCTACTATTTTCAACCGCAATCAGATGAAGAGGTTACACCTAAGTTGTTACCTTCTTCTCCATATCTGCGCCATTCGAGCGCCCTAAAAACCGCGATGGCCTGGTTTGTTAGAGGCGCCGTACTCATTATTGGAAAGTACTCAGTTCGAATTCCGTCTTAACCGAAGATTCGTCGTATTCACCCAAGGCGGCAGGGGCATGTTAAATAGGTCGCAATGTCTTCCAAGTGAAATGATACCTCTGAAGATAGCAGCCAAGAATTGGGGATCTTATGCTTGGTCCATGCTTCAAATCACGAAGACTCTACGCGGCTGCTTCTGTCTAACTGCCAATGCACAACTCAGGGTTATGTACAGGAAAGCATGCTGTTCCAATAACAACAGCACCAGCGCCTTATATCTCTCTCTGTATATATATGTATATATATATATATATATATATATATATATATATATATATATATATATATATATATATATATATATATATATATATATATATATATATATATAATTCTCCCAGAAGACATTATAAGGCGGAATACTCAAATTCCTAAACCAACAGCTGAATCTGTCCGCTGCATAGCACCAAATTATTGAAAAACATAAGTTGCTAAGGAAAATTCAATAAACGAAATTACTTTTATCTAATACTTTTAATAACCTCTTATTAAGTTATAAATTGATTAAAATTAATACAAATACTATTAACTACCATAATAAAAGTTTTATTGTTATTGTTATAAGATACATTACTATTAAACACGTAAATATAGCTTTATGAAATTTATATTAAACTTAAAATTGAGATTTTAACATTAACAAAAGAATTAGAAAATAATTCATACGAGTAAGATCAAAAGGTAAATGATATATCTTTACTACATCATTTAAATTTATGATATTTAAAAGCATCAAATGAACGCTTACAAATGTAGATAATTTCAGAGACCAAGATGGAATCCAGGACAATGTTGACAACTGCCCAGACATTCCTAACAGTGATCAGTTGGATACCGATGAAGATCGGAAAGGTATCTCTTCTTAGTGACATCAACTATTTTAAGACTTTTACTTATAATTGAAAGTATTATTTTTAATAATTTCTTATATATTAATTTTTACAAAGTTATAACTGAAAATGGTAGAAATAAAATAGAAAACTATTAGTTTTTAAATCATATTAATCAAAACTAAAATGAAATAATTTTTCAGAAATTAGTTGTTAAAAAATATTCATGGTATGTTACACAAAATAATTATTGCTCAGAATAACAAATAACAGGTGGTTTGCTTATATATATATATATATATATATATATATATATATATATATATATATATATATATATATATATATATATATATATATATATATATATATATATATATATATATATATATATATATATATATATATATATATATATATATATATATATATATATATATATATAACTCTTTAAATAATTGTTATAAGGAATCGATATTGATATATTTTCAATTATTTCTCCCTCATAAACTTAATTAATTTTATCTCTCGTGTTAAAATAGTTTAATAAGGATGAAAAAACATATTTTTAAATAGATCACGTATAGAAGTAGTAGAATAAGAAGAATAACTACATAATTTTTTTATAGTGTTTAATCTATCTTAAAGTTATTGGGTTCATATTATTTAATTTTAAGATACTTACATCAATTTTTTACAGGTGATGTTTGTGATTTTGATAAAGATAATGATGGAGTACCAGACAACAAAGATAATTGCCCACTTGTGTACAACCCTGACCAAAAGGATTCTAATAGTATGTAATAATATTTTTAAAAATCTTGAGAATTTGTAATCTTGTAAAATTTGAGGTATACATACTTTGTATGTATATCTCAAATTTTACTATTTTTTTAAAAATATGAGATACTCTAATTAAATTTGTATTTCTAAAATAACATAAAGAAAATTCTTTAAACATAATATTATTTATTATGCAATAGTTTGTATAGTTAACTGATGACAAAAAAATTATGAGTGACTAATATGAAGGTATTCATTATTCGTAATCGTTATTATAATTGGTTATTTGATATCAGTTATTTATAACTAGTTATTGCATACTAATATTATGCTATAAAATTGTTATTGATATTGCAGAGGATGTTTTTGGTCAATATTATAATTAAGAGTATAACGAAAAAATTATGCAAAATTTTTAGTAAATATAAGTAATTAGTTATTATACAATTAAATACTTATTTTAATTATTTTTTAATATAGTTAACATCGGTTGCATTTTTCATATCAGTAAAATTATTGTTTTGCAAGAAAATTACTGATCTTTGAATTTTTTTCAAACAAACAATGAAATTGAAATTATTGATTTTGTTAGATTTAAGCCACATTAAAGCTAATTCTCTAAATTTTTTTACAAATATTTCTATTTTAGTTAACATTATCAATAAATTTTTAAAAAAAACAGAAAATCAATATTACAAAAAAATTTTATTCTTATTGTTTAAAACATATTTTTTATTAAATTTCATTTTATTTTATTAAAAAATAGAGAAATATCAAAAATAATATATTTTATAAAAATATGAAACAAAGTTAGAAATCAAAATCATATTACTGAATCTGAGTTATATTTCGAAATAGTATAGAAAAAATCTTGAATAAAAAAAAATCTTACGAAATTAACTGAAGATATTTTCGAATTAAAATTACATCAAGCAAAGCATAAATCAAAAACTCAAAATCATTTTTACATATACCCCTAAGATTCTATTCTATTGATTCCTATTATTTGATTATATTCTATTGATTCCTATTATTTTCATCAAATAAGAACAATGATTAAATATTATAAAGATCTTCAAAAGGGAATTCAGTGGAATTTATAATAACAGCGTAAGGTAATTGAAGCGTAATAGATTGTGCCAAGCATAATGGATTATAGAACACCACATATATTAGAAGCAGATTGAACAGAGTCTAATCACAATATTCTCTAGCGTATATTTCGACATAATTTGAGACTGTACATGTCACATGCTGTGTCCTAACTATCAAAAGTTTATTTGATATAGTAAAGAGTTTTATGTGAATAAAATTTCAAACATTTGTCTGTGATTGCATGTGTAGTTCAAAGAGCATGTATTATGTTTGATAACTGTCTTGTTTTCGAAAACGTTAATTCTCAAATATTATTATCGATTTGTTACCAAATTAATCGAGACATGTATGAAATCTTAGTTCCGTATACACTATTTAAAAACGGTGTGTCGAACATATATTTCCATGCAAAGAGCCAGAATTTAAGAATAAAGAAACTACAAGAAATATTCTTACAAAACCATTCTGATGAAATACTTTAGAAATTTTCACCAGAAATCTGAAACGATATTTATTATTTTTGTAAGCATTCTGGTAAAATTATTCAAAAATTTTTTTATCAGAATATTTGAAAGAATATGTATGAAAGTATATGTCAACAAGGTTATAGGTTTACGAACAAGAAAGGATTGAATTTTGTGTTGGTACAGACATAAAATTCAAGGAAAAAAAGACCATATATTACCTCTATGGATAAATATGAAAGCAACAAAGACAAACATTCAACTTATACCTAAAGAAAATCGATCTAGTAACCTCGAGGATGTAGGCCTAAAAATCTGACTATGTGGAAATTGGGTTATATAGCAACAATCTCAGGTATGTGTTTCGTTTCAGCAGTAGCAGAAACGTCGCATGCAAATAAGTTCTATGGTGCTCTCAATTGGAATTTCAATGCTACATACGAAGGTAAAGAGATATTTCGAATTCGGCTTTCCTATATGATTCCGAGTTTTCTAGACGAACTCTGCCTACCATCCTTTGAAGTTTGAAGCATCTAACTGTATATATATATATGTGTGATACCATTGCAGTGAGCTGAATAAGTCCTTCATTTTATAAAATACAAAGCTTTACCTATTGAAACGAACAATTTTACAAATAGCATTTTAATTTTTCAAAGCCTTTTAATTAATCTAAGTAATATTTGCACCAAAATTTTTATATGCAATTTATTTGTATCCCTCTTTCAAAAATCACGAATATGCAACGACATTGCTGCAAAAAGAAACTGTATTTCCATAAATTTATGCAACTCTTAAATTCGATTTGATGGACGTTTTAAAGAAAGTTATAATAACAAATGACTTTCATAATAAGAAAATAGCTTTTGGCCGAAATATGATAGATTCTCGCAAAAGAATGGGGTAAACTTCTATTTTATGCATTTTTAATGCGATATTTCACTCTTTAAATATTAAATATATTCTTTTTTTTTTTTGCAAAATGAAATATGGGGTAGATTTTTACATTTCTTTCTTTGGCATCACAATTTTTCCCAAAATATATACGACAGTCATCATGATTGATGAAGTCCATTACACTCTAAAATGGTGTTAACTTTTAAGGACACTCTAAACTTGACGATAATTTTACTTTCTACAAAATAGAATATAATTAAATTCGAGTTTTAGTATTGCAGAAGTAAACAAAAGCATTAAAATTATAAGCCCTTCTTACTTTTAAATTAATTTTTAAGCAAAGTTTTGTGATACAAATAAATCTCAAAATATATTCTTTGCTTTTGTGTTCTCATTTTATTTTTAATTGATATTTAGATTAGTATTTTATATAATGTTTTCCGAACTTTATTTTCAATGTATTTTAAAAGACTAAAATATAGACTATTTAAATCATATGTGGCGACTAGGTTTAAATAATTTTTGAAAAAAATATAAAAATCAATATTTGTTATAAAAGAACTTAATTTGTGGACATTTTTATTTCATTTTAAGTGTGATAAAAGTTATTAATTAATTTATTCATATCAGAGCTCACACACACATTTCATTAAAAATAACACAAAAATAATAAAAAATATGAGACACCATTGCATATCTTTTATAACTTTCATTAATTTTTCTTGATTTTTAATTCGATTTAGATTTATTTCTTAATTTATTGAATTTTTTTTATTTTTTGTATTATAAACAGGAAGTTTGATTTAAAAAGCTTTCAATAAAATTATGAAAAATAATATATAACTAATCATCAAAAATATATATAATGTATAACATACTAAGTGAAGAATTTTTGTAAAGTAACAAGATTTCATTAAAAGCTAATAATTACAAGGAATCAAAAATTAATCAATGAAAACATCAATCGATATAACATCTAATTTTCCATTACTACGAATGATGATAGTCTTTTTGCCTATTATATTTCAAATAAATAATAATGTCTCTTGGAGAACTTGGAGTTCTATATGTAGACCTGCATTCAATTTTACTGGCCTATCTGAAAACCACTTTCAATTTTATGTAAAAGACCACAACCGAACTATAAAGAATAAATATTAGGAATATATGTGTGAAACTTTCAACCAATTTATAAGATCATATAAATGTCAACAAAATAATAAAAACAAAATCGTCTCTTCCTTCAGGGACTGGTGTAGGTGACATCTGTCGCGATGACTTCGATGGAGACAGCGTCCCAGACCATCTCGATGTCTGCCCAGACAACAGGAAGGTCTACACGACAGACTTCAGGGCTTATCAGACAGTTGTCCTGGATCCGGAGGGCGACTCGCAAATCGATCCTCACTGGGTCATCTATAACAGGGTGAGGTTATTTCTTGTTTTGTCACGATGAAGAACATCAACGAAAATCAATAACCATCACTATGCAGCCTCGGGAAATCTTGAGATACTTTTAGAATTGAGACATTTATATGTGTGTGTGTGTGTGTGTGTATTATATAAAACTTGTGTGAAAAACAATACAGTTAGTAAGACAAAATTTGAAAATCATTGAGAATATACAATACAAAGAATAGAAGGAAAGCATAGGGATCACGTCTTCGTACAAGAAGCCCAAAACTGTATTTTTATCCCAATATTTAAATAGGTTCTGATTTGTTGGTATTGTTATTTTGAATCTATATGTGTTGCTTCCTCCACTGTGGGTTTTTTTACTTTTCTTTGATATATATATATATATATATATATATATATATATATATATATATATATATATATATATATATATATATATATATATATATATATATATTAATTTTTTAAATAAATATCCTTATGCTGCTTGTATGCTTGTTTCTTTTAACACACTCTTCGGGGGAATTGCTCGAAGATCTTTAGACATTTGTCCTTCGTGCATGTCAGAAAAGTGCTTTATTTGCATAGCTGACCATCTCCCTCCTGATGAAGACATTATCCCTATGCTTCTCTTCAATTATTTGTATTGTATATTCTTAGTGATTTTTAAATTTTGTCTTACTAGATTTATTGTTTTTCTCACTTTATCTAATTTATATTGGTATACTTCTCTTTAGCTTCTTTTGCGATGGTTAGATTTCCTGTAATATATGTTTTGTGTTATATTTGTTTTTGGTATAGTATTTTTTAAATTGTATATATATATATATATATATATATATATATATATATAATATATATTCGAAAATTAATGTTAATTGAAAAAGTACTTCTTTTTGAACAAGGAAAAAAATATTTGTTACTTAGAATTATCGAAAATCTTTTACATAAAAGTAAATATATATTTTCATCTACAAATTACAACTTTTTATGTGGTAAAATATTAGGAGGCTGCTTAGCAAAAATTCTAAAAATTTATTTACAGCATTTAATTTTTTACTACTATGTTTGTCATTAGCTCAATTTCAAGCCACTAAAGTTTATAATCTTAAAAATATTAATTTATAGTAAAATTTAAGGCAATAATCAAAGAAAAATTGAGGAATTCAAAATAAACGCATGTACAGAGCAATTACAAATAATTCATCGTGTTTCGGACAAATGCATTTTACACGTTATTTCACCTAAAAGATTGAATGCCTTTCATGAAGAGGCTTATTTTAATGCAATTCTTTCTATATACTATTATAAATATTCTATGAGTGATCTCTTCACGTAACTCTAAGAAAATCTGCTGTAATCCAATTTGATTTATACATGGTCGAGTATCGTATCGAATATCTACAAATCGATATTCCTGTTAATGTTCATTGCATCTCAATAATACGATCTATTGAATACAATTAATTCTGTTTGAGTACGTAAGCATTTCGTTTAATAATATTTTTAAATAAAAAAATTATAAGTTTAAGCTTATTATCAAGCTTATAATTTTTTTCTTATTTACTAAGCTTATATATTCTTAGAAACCATGGTGAAATATTTGGCTATAGCTGGTGCTAGCGATTTCACCACGCCTGCCGCTTCTCTTACTCATATGGAGCTTTTTTCTAAATTTAAGGCAACTACCATGGCTATCTGGATTGTCCCACCTGTACATCCTTGGTACCAGGTGAGGTGTCCTGGTGGCCTCCTTGGCTCGGGGCTGCAGTAGACGAGATCTAACTGCACTTGCACGTTTTCTTAGCGGCCATCTGCTTTCCATGACTTTCGTAGGTGGTAACAAATATTTGGAGACTTGCACTAAGTGTTTTTCGGTGCAGGCCTCTAATGACCACAATTTATCTTGTTTGGGGCTTACCTGATTCGTGATCTCCTTCTGGTGCTTGACATTTTTAGGGTGTATGGATTCATGGACCTGATCTAGCTATGCTGATCATGAGGATTTGGAAACAGCAACAACAATCCATCGGAAAAATGCAAATTTTTGTATTAATTAGTTATTATTTTCCGAAACTTAAAACCATCCTAGCATTTGATAAATTACAATGACATAGGAAATGAAGCAAACAACATTTAAGATATGATTTTTTGATTGTGATAGTTAGTAATAACTGCTGGGTGTTATTTATTTAAATTTGGAAAAAAAAATTAAACTTGTGACTCGACAATCCACACGACATCCAATGTGTAGACCAAGGCCTACGGTGCCCATATCTGTTTTCCTGACTGAGGTTCTCTGGGGTAGGAAAATATACGTCCCGGTTTGGTGATCAGCCTAACACGTAACCCTCAGAGCCTAGTTCGCAAGAATGTTTGTTAATCACTTCTTCGATATACTGAAGGGATGATCCGGCATCTATTCTATTAGAGAATTCAAAACATATTTTATAACTTCGTGTATTAAAAAGAATTAGAACTATCTTCTCTTAAATATTACAGATTACAGAGCTAAAGTAATTTGTTTTCTCTATATATTAAAGAAAATCAGAATTATCCTTTTTTTTTGTATCTTATAGACTAAAGAATTAGAAAAATCTCTCTCTTATCGTCCTGTATATTAAAGACGATTAGTAGCATATTTTTGTATCCCGTATAAATTAGAGAATTGAATAAATATGTGTTTAGATAAAAAAAATAATTTTCTCTCCTAGGGTGCAGAGATCGTTCAAACAATGAACAGTGACCCAGGATTGGCTGTAGGTAAGACTTATACTTTATTTAAAATTGTACATATGTAATAGAGGTAATTCCCTTTTAATTAAAAAATTATTATAAAACAGAGAAACATAAATGATTTTTTATGCTTAAGTACAGTACATTAAAAATTATAAGATTAAATAATGTTTTAGTTATATCATATGTAGTGTAAATATATAAATTACATTGACTTTATAATTTATTTTTAATTTTATTTATCATTCATAATTCATAGAAATAACGAAGGGCCGTGGTTAATCCAGTGGTTGTGGTAAGCATCGCCTTCCTCTCAGAAGGGCGGGGTTCGATTACCAATGCCTCTAAAGATCTACCAAATACAGATCCTTAATCTGTGGAATCGAAAGTCCTGTGGTCGGTTGTTGAGCAGTTACCATGAGTGTAATTGTTTGAAGAAAAATTTTATCCATCTCCGGATAAAAAGCAAAATTGAGTGGATCCTCTGGTAGTGGACTTTGCTCTAAGACTCCTCCTGTAGAGGAGTCTTAGCAAAGTCGCACTTTCCCTTTTTTAGTGGTCTGGTTAAACAAAAGATGCACCCTTCTGACTTAATTTCGTATAGCCATCGACTAGCGATCTTGGCTTGTCTGAGTGCCATAAATAGCAATAAAAAGTAACAGTTAAAATAAAATCTCGGAAATGCGATTGTAAGTTTTTGAATATGAATCATAATGATTAATATAATTTCAAATGTATGGTCAAAGATATTTTAAAATTAACAGTTTCCAATTTTATGAACTGTATAAGCAACTTTCGTACACCAATGAATTTTTGTACGAAATTCATATTTATTCGTAAATTCACTTGTCCCTCAGTTCACATAGATTACGACGTGACATTTCTCAAAAACAAGAAGTATCTTTCCATGATATATATGGGAATTTAATAAGACTCAAGTTTATTTCGGAAATTTTTATTGCAATTCTTAAGTGTACGTTTAAAACAGTCTTACTAGGGATATAATAAATAATTTTCAACTTATGCGTGTTATTACAATGAGCATTAAGCCTAAAAGGGTAACTCAAATCTATACTTTTAAGCTTACACCACTTAATAGTATAAATTCAAAGTATATATATCTTTGGTTTAGAATATGCCCAATATTTTTCGATTATGAATCATTTTTAAAAAGAAAATAATAAATGCATGCATGCATTTATTGATCTGTAAGGTAATGATTGGAGCTCAGCTCTTCAGCTCAACAGCTTCTGGGTTCGATTCTCTACAACGTTCTGGATGTCTGTAGCAGCTCAGAATTTTTTTTCAACTGTAAGACCTGTAACATAAAATTTAAAAAAGAATCATTTAGCTCCAATAAAACAAATGCAAATATATGATTTAATGTGATATATACACGTGAAAAAACAAGTTATGATACTTAAAATATATGACATTTTTTTAAATGTCAGATTCCTAAATTAAGATGTTTACAGAAAGCTTTAAAATAAATAAATAAATATATATATATATATATATATATATATATATATATATATATATATAAATATATATATATATATATATATATATATATATATATATATGCATTCAACTTTGTTGTAATGTCTGAGATAATACTTATTTGAATAACATTAATAACGAAAAGAAAACACTAATAGTCATGTAATACATATAAATGAAATAACATTTCTTTAAAATTAAAATAAAGGTGATTACTTTTTGGGCCATCTAGATTAATTATAGCAGCCTTACAAATAAAAATATGATTCCTCTAAAGTCAAAATATATTGAT
Source organism: Latrodectus elegans (assembly GCA_030067965.1). NCBI lineage: Eukaryota > Metazoa > Arthropoda > Arachnida > Araneae > Theridiidae > Latrodectus > Latrodectus elegans. Next base: position 24,819,921 of record CM057820.1, on the reverse strand, counting down.
TCTTAAATGAAAAATTTTTAAGCAGAGATTTTTACTTGTAGCTTTAATAACTTCTTGTGATTCCAATATAAAATTAGAAGAAAAAAAAACATATCTACCATGTATTCGATCGTAAAAAACTATAAACAAACATAATGAAAGAGTTAATATTTTTTTATGTAAAACGCTCAGCGAACAGAGAAAAACTGTCTAGGAAATTAATGATGAAATTTTCTCTCTAAAAAGAACTTGCGCTTGACTAGTTACTTCAAGATACCATATCTTGGCACAGAAAAAATTGCCAAAGTTTCTAACTACTTTTGTAGGATTTTATGGCTGGTAGAAAAAGTTATTCCTTGATAAGTTGAAGTTATTTAAATTTTTTATTATAAAAATTATTTCAAGAAAAAACTGTTTTCTGAAACTGTCAATAAATTTGCTTAAATAAATATAAGAGAATTCAAATTTTTTTTTAGAATTTTCTGTATCTTCTTTTTCTGCGTATCTTTTCCATACTGGTTATCTTTGTATTTATATATATTTACGAAATTCTCTTATTAAATGCAATTAAAACTGATTATAGATAGTAACATTAAAAATTATTTAGTTTGCAGTAATAGTGAAACAGTCACAAGTGAAGAAAAAACAGATTTAAAACTGAATTTTTCGAAAACATTTTTTAAAACTTTTGAAAATCGAACTTCATTTTCAAAAATTTATTTAAACATTGATTTATTTCAAAATAAATTCACAAATATGATCTGTTTAACAACTTAAATCAGACTTATCATTGAAACGGGAAAAATCAATCAAGTTACTTATTTCATCAAATTAACTTATTTAGCATATAAAAGATACGCTTCTGAAGGTTGAAGAGTCAATTAACATAGCAAAATAATTAAAATATTTCAATAATATGTATGCGTGGGTGTATAATATATTCTAAAAGGTCACAGGAATTTATAAATATAATAACATACTTCAAAAATTATTTCTTCTTCATTACTCAATGGCTCTTTATCGGTCTTGACTGTCTCAAGCATCCTCTCCCTTCCGCATCTTCTATCATTATTGAATCCTCTGCAGTTCTTCAGTTTTAAAGTATTTGGGTCTCTTTGAGTATCATCCAACGATCTGGTAGGTACTCTTCCTTTAGCCCGGGATCCCTCAGATATTTAAATGTTAAGATTTTTGTGAGAATATCATCTGGGCTTCTCAAAACATGGCCAAGCCATCTCAAGGTGTTACTACGGAGGATTTATGTAATCCGCACTGTTATCTATAGAACCTGCGTAGTTGAAAATTGTATCCGGTTCTCCAACATCCTTCTTCTTGCACTGGACCAAAGATAGTTTTAAGGATGTTTCTCTCGGACAAATCCAACGTTTGTTACATATCTTAATTTAGGATCCAAATTTCACTAGTATAGAGTAAAACAGTTCTTATAAGCTCAAAAATTATTAGTGACAGTATATAACTACCTTTACTTGTTCAGTGATTAAATTTTAGGTTTTAGTAAGTGTCAAAATTCTTTTGATTCAATTTTCTTTTATAATATTAAAAGAAAGTATCCGTTGGATTAAACATAAATTTGTATAAGGCACCTTAAAATTAAAAAAAAGTAGCAACTATTCTTATTGAGGTAACTTGTCATAGTAACGGCAATGGAAATGAGTTGTTTTTTATCGATCACTCTTTTAATCTGCTACAAAGTTTGCTATTTGAATAGCCTTCACTTTATGGAACATATAATTCATTGTTTTCCACGTAAAAAATCTTAAAGGAAAAAAGATCAAGGATTTCTCATAGCCAGTATATGCATGTTAATTTCATTTTATATTTATCAAAGAAATTCTCAATAAATATCTTCTTAGTATTTCTTCTGTACTGAATGTTGTGACCTGGTGAGAAATACACTCTTTCTTATCATTGGAAAGTTAGAGTGTTCTATTCCCAACTTATCCAAAGATCTGTCGTGTGCTCTAAGGGCAATTGAGAGATATAAATAAGTGGTAGCTACAATTTCCTCCCAGTGGAATGTTATCTCTAGAAATAGGGTAAGCCAAGTTTGGGAGATTTCTGTTTGCTCTTTTCACTTTTAAAATGTGAGGACTTACTTATTTTTAAAGCCAAGATCATCCATCCTCGTTCGGGGTACCCTACTCTATCAGATAATATAAGTTCTGCCTATTGAAGCTAAAAATTGAAATAATTCGTTATTTTTCTCATTAGTAGTAAGTAAAAACCGTTATTTAATGGTTATGTTCAATAAGTGTAATTAATCTTATTTATTTGTATAGTCAGGTACCCTGGTTAAATAAGTGAAATATTTTTTGTCGATTAAAATATAATACGTCAGTCTTACTTTCCTGACTTTTCTGAGCATTAGTTATTGAACCACAAACGTTTTTCTAACATGACCAAAATCTAATGGTTATGCCACCTATCTCAACTGTGAACGTTGAAAACAATCATCATAGATGTTTCGTAGTTTATTTGGTGTTTAGTTTTATCAGAAATAACATTCTCCGTTACGTCGTAAAAATGTATGAACGTAATAGCTAAACTTTAGAATGAAATAAAAGTTTCCGATATTTCAATAACTTCTGGCTCCTAAAGCAAAAAAATTCCGATAAAAAATCTCAATAACATTCTTTTTTTATGGTATTTAGAAAACGTTATGGGAAACAAAACCCAAGATTATTTGGATTCTTCAAATGAAAGGTAATTTTTTTTCTTACATTTAAAAGCTGAAAAATGGTATTATTTTTCAAGTGTTTTTAAATGAGACTATTGATTTGAGAAAATATAATTAATGTCCTTTCTACCTAATATTCTAATCTACAATTTTATGCAATAGAAAATAAGGTAAATATAAATAGCTCATTTTTTTTTATTACTGATTGGTTTCTATGGTATAAAATATTTACAAACATGCTTATTTTACAATAAACTGTACGATGAAACTTGCTTTCTGCTATCATTGAACTTTGGTTGTATCCAATTGTACACATTTAATAATGTCTACTTGAATTATCGAGGGAAGCATTCCTTCTGAACAATCCATTCCCTTCTGAAGAATTCCCGTTATTCAGGTAATCAATTTGGGAAGGAAGTCATTTGTTCAATTCCGGCTCATTCCTAAAGCAAACAAGTAGAGGAGAAAGAATTACAGAATAATGATTGTACAAAAGTTTCCTTTCCCTAAAAGTATTGAATCAGCGGCAATGAGGAATCTCTTCTACATTCAACATGTACACAGTGCATTCAGCATGAAAAAAGATAAAAATTTAAAGATTGTTCGAAACTTTCCGACGATTTAAGAAAAAGAAATTTTTATTCGAAATCGAAATGCTAAAAGATGCGCACTAAAATTAAAGTATGTTTATATATATTTCAGTGGTTGATTGCATATACACACATATTTTTAATGTAATTATCTAAACCCTAGTACTCCGTTCTTTTATTGTTTTTTTTAAACTAATTTATAAAATTAAATCTAGTTTAACTTAAACATAATTAACTTAAAAACGCAGAAAACTACGTACTTATACTTGAAACTGATTAAAGAAATTTTAGCTTTGTTCAAAGTTTTATTTATTGAAATTATGAATTATTGTGATATTTTTGAAATTTATATAGTTGAGCAAGTTTTTCCTTTTAATTTCCAGACAAAAGTAACATTAATTAAAATTATGATGCGTAAAATGATGGATACGAGGCCAAAGAAAATGTTGTAGATACATCTATTTTTATTTTCACAAATTTAACATAATCTTTGAAGATTAGTTAACTTTTCTATAAGTAATTCTGCTTTATCATTTTTTTCAAACTTTGCTTCTCTTATACTTACTTTAATCATCTTCAAACACATTAATGGCGAATCTATCAACTCAGAACCTGGCAACTAAATGCTTAAATTCGTTCAACAATTTGTCGTTTTGATTTTTCACCTTGAAAAAGAACATCATTATATATTTGTAATTTATTTTAAGCTGTAGATCATGATAAAATTTGTTCTCTTGAATGCAAAAAGAAACCATAAAGTATCAAAGCAAACTAAGAAAATGTTTTTAACTGTTTGATTACCAACAAAGATCTCTCCCTAGCTTTATCACAATCAATAAACCAAACTGAATTCCTTGCAGAAATAGTACCGAGAGTACGTGTATCTGTTGCCTTCTAAGTTGCTTCCTCATATGACCTTATGTGACTTACTGTGATTTGTTTCATTAAATTTATTGCTAGAAACCAGCCTTTAATATTTTCAGTTAATAACAAATTCCTTATTGCAATACTGGCCGAATGGTAAGAACTCTTGGCTTTCAATTCAACTGTTAAGTTTGCGTATCTAGAGTTATTTGTTATTTGTAGTGGCTCAAAATCCACTTTTAAACTGCATGTCCTTATCGAATATAATGAACATTGAAGGCAAATAATGGGCATTGAGTGACGAGCATCGATCAAATGTCGTTTGGATGACATAATGAATGTCTCAAATTTTATTTTAAATATGCCATCGTACGTTAAAAAATATATTCCTTTCTCAAAAGTTGTACCGTACTGACACAAAGCAATTGTAAACCACTATTTTGCTTAATCAAACTTAATGCAACAAACGCATCTCTAATTTTAAGAATTTCGAATTAATTTCTGATGATTTGTCGTACTATTTTTTCTCCTTTTTCGTTATAATTAACGTTATTACTTTACTTTTGCGTTTAGCTTAAAATGTATAAATCTTATAGTCTTGAATTAAAATTAATAAAAATTTCAAGTCATTGATTACATATAATATTTTATTTCTAATAGAAGTTAATATTCCATTAGCCGAGCATCATGATTCCTTAAGTAAAACACAACATTTTTTAACTGAAACAGAACTTTTATATTTTTTATTCATTTTAAATTAATTTGAACCTTTTCAGAAGTTTCTCACTCTCAAATTCATACAGCAATACTAAAATATTTTTAATTTTAAATGTTGTTAAATATCAGGTACAGTATCTTTAAAATACCCCATTTAATGTTCTTATATGTTAAATTCTGATATCAAATTAAGCTAAAAAAGTAATACGATCCACTAAGATATGTTGATGATACAGTACAATATTCTCAATTAGTGTTACAACATATTGCTGGATAAATGAGAATTTCAATAATGGTTTACCTAAAAAAAATCCCGCTAAAAAGCTATGAATACAACTTAATTTCGGAAAGAGGAATAAAGTTTTTAAATCTCCTATAACGAAAATCTGTTTTATTATTGTCAGATATCAAAACACATAATTTATCTTTCTAAGTTGGGTTCAGTCAGAAAGAAATTTTGTTCTTGATTTTGATGGTTTTTTTTTTTTTTTTTTTTTCCTAATGATTGAGAAAAATAATTTATCGAAGTATATTTGAAATTGTTTCGCTAACTATATAAAAGCTATTTTGTGTCCCCAATAAATTAGACATCAATTGATCACTACATTGATTTCCAACAGATGGCTTCTAAATGACTTCCTTAAAAATAAAAGAAACTCCGTTACTTTTATGTCCATCCAATAAAAGTAATTCATATTAATTGATTTTCTTACCTTTACAGTAAAATGTAATAACTGATCAATATTTTCTAAAAAAAATTCCAAAAATAAATGCAATATAAAGTGACTAGACTCTTATTTTATTACTTAAACACTATTCTTATTTAAGAAATTTCTGACTAGGTAATTTTGAAAAAGGTACTATTCCGTTAAAGGGAGACAAAGGTTAAATTTTTTATCTCGCTAATTTTGCCAAATAATATTCATTGTAAATTAGAGACAGAGATTCATGTGTGTAAGTCATATCAATAATCTATATGAAACATTTCTTGCAATATAGAAGTATTATAATCAAGATTAAATTGTAATCTATATTATAAGTAAAATGCAATGTACTTAAAACCTATAAATTTTTACATTTATTGTATCAATAAAGTAGCAGTTTTCAGTATGAGAGAGGAAATATATTTTAAATATCGGATTAAAAATGGCAAAAAAATTTAGAATACTTTTAGTGCTAAACATATGAACATAATTATTCACACTTCTCAATTTTTCTCTTTACTGATGAGTCTCAAACTATTTTTGAAAAATTTAAATTAGTATTATTTTTAATTGAGATATTAATTATATGAGAGTAAAAGTAAAATGATTGTACTTATTCATTACAAATAGTTTATTGTCTACTATAAATAGACACTAAATCATTTTCATTACTTTTTTAAACAATTTTTAGTTCCATATATTGTTTTTTAAGGCTTTAAATTTTATTTAGGTTTCCATGCATTTGGCGGAGTTGATTTCGAAGGAACTTTCTTTGTGGACACAGAAATCGATGACGATTACGTTGGATTCATATTCAGGTAAAGAAGAAAAATTCAGCATTTAAATAAAAATGATTATCAAAAAAAAATCAGAAAAGTAATTGAAAAAATAACTTTTTTCTAATTAATTCAATACATATACTCAAATACTCCTGTTAATTTCAATAAAAAAATACCCAATTATTTCGAATAAATTATTCATCAACTAACTATATTTTCTGCTTACAGTCTTATTTGCATTGTTAATGAGAAGATTTGCAATGGAACTGCTTCATAAAAACTATATGAAAGTTTTTATCCCATTTTCTTTACATTAAAAGAAATGATTAGAAAAGTAATACATTTTTTTATATTACAAGCTGAATAACTTGGAATATAAAGAATTGGAGATTAAGAATAAAAAGCGAAAAAATTCTAATCTTTAATTAACGTTTTTTTCTCTTAAGATCTTAAGATGATATATCACAATTATGGATTTTCAAGATTTTATTGTCCAAGCATTAATTTTATAAAAATGATGTAATCTATGTTTTTCCCAATTTAAGTCTTAAAAAATATTTTTATCGGATATTCAGCGGTAAAGTAATCAGGTGATAGAATTTTTAAGTACATTATAAATTTCAACACCTGTATTTACCATCAATACAAAATCTTTTTTAAAGTATAAATACTTTTATGCATAAATGAATATTATTTTTAAATGATTAAAAATAATATTCATTTATGCATAAAAGTATTTATACTTTAAAAAAGATTTTGTATTGATGGTAAATACAGGTGTTGAAATTTAAACGTATAATTTAGAACTATACATTATGATGAAAGCGAGCCCCGGACAATACTTAAGGTTAATGGGTTTGGAATACTCGCCTATCACCAAATGCTTGGTAATTGTGATCCATGTCAAATGTGACGATGTCACAACCTCAGATGGTACCCTCTTCTCCACATCCACACCAGACGAACGGAAGACTTTGGACGTCACAGATAAATGTGACTATGATCCCACCCCACAGAGCTCTAACAACTTAGTCCAGACAATGTGGTCAACCTCCCAATCGATTGCAATGGAAAGTGATACTGTACTTTGAACATCTTAAGGAAAATTGCTTGAAGCTTCTTAGCTGCTGAGGCTGATTACAACTATACATAATATGCAAGTTAAATTATTGATCAGTTCACAAATTATTTCACTCTACACTAATATTGAATTGAAGTAATCGTATAAAAAAAGAAGATATTCAATATCTTCTTTTTTGTTGTGATTTAAAAATGACCTTTACCTCTTTTGACTCTTCTACTATCTTAGGATCGCCGGATAGTTTGATTAAGTAATCAACTCACGTTAAATCATTGAGCACAAAATACCAATCTATTTTTTTATCTTCATCAGGCTTAAGAACTACTAGTTTTGATCGAATTTTCAACTAAAAAGTAATTAGATGCTTGCATATGACCTCACCGGATCCCCGCAGAAGAAATTGCCTGCTTACTTTCTGGAGGGAAATTGAAAATAAACATATGTTACGATTCATATTGCGAAATGTACACAGTAATCCTTGATTAATTTGTTTTAATCATCTGCATACTGAAATAAAGAGAAAAAGAAATTAGAATTGCAGATGAGTATACACTTATGGTAAAAAATCATTTCTTTTTATGCATTCAATTTTCGTAGGCATCGAAAAGTCTGCTGAAACTCATAGAAAACATATAAACGGTTACGTTTTCCGTCCTAAGTTGTCGTCTTCTCGAAGTGAAAGTAACTAATTAGCCACAATACGTTACGGGCAGCCCATTTTTGCCAACAAAAGCCACTAAAGCAATCAACCACCAAATAATTTTAAACTGCAGTCACAAAAAAAAAAAAAAAATGTATTTCAAATCAGCATTATTTTTTCATTTTATATAACGCCCACAGGTGGCGCTACAGTCACCCGTAATGTGCATATGCCTTGTAATTCTAATGACCTGTATATCATAATAGCCACAACTGCACAATGTAAATTTCATATGATACCCATGCCTCTTGTCAGGTTGTAACTTATTCGGTTGCCTGAAGTTAATTAATTTCAAATAGGGGATGTTGTTTATAATTATAAGTATTAAATTGTGTATTTAAAAATTAAATATTTAATTGAGAAAATTACTGGATTACCATGAAGAACTTTTTTTATTGCATAGATATTTTTCATCCAAACATACAAATACGTACGGATAAAAATTTTATCATTTTAAAATATGTATCCGAAGATATATACGCGAAACTTGTTTCTTAAACAGATTTAGCCCGCGACTCCAGATAATTCTGTTGATTAAGTTCTTAGAATACTTATCCAAATGGGATATTTTGGTTATTCATATAATGCAACAATACTGTAGTCCCAACTGACCGACTCGTTTATTATCCAAATTTTCCTATACACTGATTTCAAAACATTTCGAAAATATGGAAAATCTATTTTACAAAAATTTCTCTTGAAGTACATATAAATTAAGAGATTTAGAAATCATTTCGATTTGTGTACCCAAAGAAGTCAGTAAAACACACGAATTCTATTTATTTGACAAAACTAGAAATCGGACTGAACTAAGATAATAAGGCCTGTTTTCATAAATTTGGCACGTGAATGTAAATTCTACATTCAGACGAAATTTTTAAATAAGGAAAGTTCACAATCTTTCCATTTCGTAAGGAGTATTAAATACACGTACAAAACAAAGACCACCTTGCCTTCTCTTCGCATAATTAATATCTACCCTTCTCCCCCTTTTGTATGTTATTAACACTCCAATAATCGAAAACACTGCCACCAGAGTTTAACTTAAAATGTGCACTTTGTCTTCATTTTTAAGAATGCAGAAGTTAATTACAGTAAAAATTAGATTCTTAAAATAACTTTCTTGAAAATAATTTTGAGGATTTATTTCTCTGAAACAATTCTTTATTATTTTTCCCAATTTAAGAAACATGCGTTTTTTTTTTTTTTTTTCTCTAACCTATTATATAAGAACATTTTCTCACTTTTACGCTCGGTGTGATTTTCAACTTTCATTTCTTCTTGTCAGTATATAAAAAAGAATTATTCATAACATTAAAAAGAAAAAATGAAACTATTTCTTTTGTCTCTCCCGTTGGCAATGAAGAAGTTGTTATTTCCCATTAATATTAACTGGGCTCGTACATTAAAAAATAGAAAAGTTCTTTCTTTTAAATCTTTTTTTTAATCAATCACAACTGAATAAATAGTTTAATAACAGGGAGAACGCTAATTACACCATGATTATGATAAATTATTAACTACGTTTTAAACGAAAGTTAAGAAATCGTAGAAAAACTTAAAGTTGACTATATTTAAGTTATTTTTTTAAACAAGGAAAACACAAATTTGCTCTTAATTTTTCTTTTAAAATATTGAAAAAAACCATTTGTATTGAAAAAAATTAAAACTTTTTACATTTTAATCAATATTTTTATTCATATATTTGTAACATATTTGGTTACACTTACTTTCAACTGCATATACATTTTCGCACTCTCCCATTCAGAATAATTTAAATGCACTTTTGAATTATTATACAAAATTCCACGCACTCATCTTATCCAAAATATTTTTTTTAATTTTTTTATTAATTTTGCATTTAAATATAAACTTTAATGACGTTTACTTTTTTTTAAGAAAATATGTTTTACTGAAATCAGTGTATCCGACAGCCATTTCTAAGCTCACTAGGCTGCCAACTAAAAGGTTAGCTCTCAATTCAACAGTTCGTAAGTTCGAATCTCCTCCCAGCCTTGGATGTTCATAGTAGCTCAAAATTCATTTGCTACACAGCAGCTCTTGCGTACAAAAAGTGACTATAGAATGATAAATCAAAACCAACCTATGCTTTTTCCCTCTTATCTCGACATTTTAAGAAATAAATAAATCTACGAGATCTTTAAATCACAAATGAGCGATTCAGAAACTAAATAACATTAAAACCAGAGAGAGAGAGAGATCTTTGTGACCATCAATGTTCAAGCAATACATTATTTCAACTAAAAAATTATATTTTAAAACCCATAATCGGAAAAGAACATACTGACAGTTGTTACGCTATTACGTCCCAATGTTTCTACATCGTCAATAAAACATCATTTTAAATTAACGTCACCAATCAAGGTGAAATAGAACAAACCCGCTCTTATTTTTCTCTCTCTCTCTCTCAAGATCTTAAAATAAAAAATTAGAATTGAAAATATTTTAAAAGCACTCATTTTTGGAAGACCCAATGTAAATTTTCCAAAAACATTCATTTAAAATAACAACCAGAACTCCAATATTTAAAAAAAAATAAATAAATAAATAATATACACTTAAAATAAGAATAATTAAATTAATTCAAATATATATTTTTGAAAGCAATTTTTTTCCCCTATTTTATAACAAATGAAACAAAATGGAGTTTCTATACAACCAATTTTCTATACCAGATATAAAATGTGAAATGAAAAAATAATCTTCTACAAAAACTTACTTCAAGATACTTTTAAATATATAATCCTCTATTGCTCTGATACATACATTTTTTAATAAAATGATTTCACGGAGTCTGAGAAATTTGTTATTTCTTTGTACAGTAATAATTTTCGCGGAAATATTTCTAAAAACAACACGACGTAATTTTTAATTTTTCACTACTCTATAATCTCAAATATCAATAAGGAATTCGTCAGTAAAGAAAATAACTTTCATCCCTTTGGCTTATCTATTGTATTTCATTATCGTTCCAAAAACACTTTCTAAAGAACAACTGTATATTTCTATCGCATACATATTTTGTTGCCGGCAGTTTTTGTCCCTTGTTGAATTAATCTGCAGCAAAGACAAAACACTGAAACGTGAAATTAATTTTTTATTTCTAAGTAAAAATGTCAAAGGAATAATTTAATCTTTCCAACACTAATCTTTTTCCGTTACATGAATCAATAAAATGCATAAAATTAACATAATAACAGTAAAAAATGCATTCATAATTTTAATCGTTGTTGCCTATATATTATCATGAGGATTTGAAATGTATTCCGTTTTTCTTTACCACGAATTTTTATTACCATGATATTCATACATATCAATTAGATGATTTAATAGGGGTTGGAATATTTAGCAAAAATATATTGAAGTACATGTAGAATATTTATTGAAAAGAGTAAAAGTTTAGTGCAAGAATTCATTAAGTATCAGTTCAGTTAAACACTGATTGTTATACAAATTCTTATAAATGGAACATAAATATAACTATCATTCGTTATAGATTTAAATGAATAAAGTAAAACTACATAAACGTCATTGTAACCTTAAATATTTTTGCGCTGTCGCATTCTTCACTAAAGCCAACGAATAAAAAAAATTATTAACATAAAGTGATTCTTTCTTTCGTTCCAGTTCAGATTATGGCTACATCACTTTATTACAATTCTCATTTGTTTAAAATATCCACGACGTCAGATAACGTTTCATCTACGTCACCTCTTATTCAGACGGCATCATATATCCAGCTTGTCGAAGAATTTACTTATTGTCTGCCTTGAAATAGTCTGTCTTCAAGCGGCAGCATACCAGGCGAAGTTCATCATCGAATGTTTGAGAATATTGTAGAAGTGTTCGTTTCGTTAGTAAAACAATTTTTTTCTTATATAAAGATTAAAGTATCAATTTGAAAAATCGTTTTCATAGATTCAAACCATTAACACGTTGATAACAGAAGAGAAGAAAAAGCAAAATGAAAAAGACAATACAAAACATCTACTTTAGTGTTATTTTAAATCAGTAAGGACAATTTAAAAAAAAATTTAATTTGAAAAATTTCATCAATTTTAATTATTATTTGTAACTTAGGAAATTTTTGATTATTAAATTTCTAACTTAAAATCGATTCACTCCTAGCGTATCTGGATTCCAATCTTTGGGTAGTTTTTTATGTCTTCTTCCGATTGGATTTTTCGACTTCAATATCATCGAGAATAATTTGTCATTGAATAATGATAAGATAACTACAGGTTAGAACTTTGGTATGAAACTTCTAAGTTCAGCAAATAAATTTGTAATTTTGACTTTCATCAATGTAATGAGATCGATCTAGTCAAAATTACACAACCTTCTGTAAATTACTACATATTTCTGGACATGTGAACTATATTATATTGAACAACAAAATATTGTTTGGAATTAAAAAAAAAATCATGCTTAACTGAATTTTTTTCATAACTCTGCCAATGTAAATGCATGCTATAAAAATGTTCTGGGCGAATGTACATCTAGTTGGATTTTTAAAATTAACCGGCAATCAGCATGTTTCTTTCATCTCTGTGAATGCAATAGTCATTAATTTAACAACAGTTGGCATTATTTTACTTTTGTTATTAAGTATTTACCACACATGTGAATAAATAGATATATTTTCAATAAATCATATAATTGTCTCTTATTAAAATCTCTTGATGAACATATATAATCTCAGCGTAAAATGCTTGATGGATTTTCAGCATGGAGCCCGCAGTGAATACGATAATTACTAATTTAATAACACAGTATTTCATTGTTCTCTTGTTATTACCTAATTACCATCTAAATATATTATACTATAAATTATTTAATCAAAACACTTATTTAGCTGATTGCTTTCAATGCTAAAAAAAGCACATTTCAAAACCCAATCGATCAGCCATAAGATTAATCTCATTCTTTAATCAAAGTGAAAACACCAATTTTATTGCTTTTCCATTATTAAAAAAAAAAAAAGTATTTTTTTAAGCTAATGCAGTGGCTACACTTCGAAATTAATAATTTCATTTGCATCGCAGCGGTAATAAATCTGAACGGTAAGCAGGCAGCTGCAAATCTTAAGCAAACACATACCCCCAATTAAAGGCTATTAAAGCGAGAATTTAATTATAACTTCCCACAAACTACTGTCTGTTACATATACGAAGAGGTCTTCCATTTCCCGGTAAATTGTATTATGTTAAGATAATTTCAGTAGCTTCAAACACCATACTTTAAAATAATTACTTTCCGAACCAGATGCACTGGAACCCGTTTATTGTTTCACTGAACAAATTCTATTTGGTTGGGGAAGGGGGGCATGGCAGGTGATTTTTGTTGTGCATATACCTTTTCTTCCCCCCTCCTTTTTCGAGATCATGATTTAAGCAAGAAGCGTGATTCTTTAATCAGAGAAGAATGGGCGGGTTGTTTTAATTATAGTTCAAGAAAATAAGAATTAATGAGCTTTCACTTAATGAATGATATAAAAAAAAAAACAGCAGTAATAAATGACGATACTTCGAGATTAAAAATAATTTTTTTTTTCTCGCGCCATTTAAATACTTATCTTTTTTCGTGCATGCTTATCCAATCTTTTCTACTTCACGGGAAGGCGGCGAAAATTAACTTCTTGAAGAGGCACTTGTTTGATAAGCGATTAAAAATTTCCCCCAGAAAACAAACTAAGCGCGCCGAGGTATTACTTTGATATAAAAAATGAGTTGCGATAAATATGATGTTTCGAAATATTATAAGAAAGAGCAAAGGTTGAAAGAGAATTAATTAATAAAAAAAAATAAAGATGTTAGTGATTAGTTACTATGCTAAGAAAAACTAATTAATAAAAGTTCATTTCGATGTGAGGAGCTATAAGAAATGTAATAAGTCAACGTTATTGTATATACCTTGCACTCAGCATTTAGAGATGTTATTTCTTGGTTTCTTTGATCTTTAAAATAAGCTTCTGTAAATATACAATTAAAACTCATTTCTACACGCTGTCTTCGATAAAAATAGAAGATATTTTTCTACCTATCTATATATGTGTATGTATATAAACACACATATACATGTATGGTTATGCTCACGCTTGTTACATCCGAAAACCCCATGAGTAAATTATTCAAATTTTGTAAGGCATTGGAATTTGTAAGTATTATTAACAAATATTTAATTCGATTTAAACCTAATCGATCGTAGCAGCAATTTCACCCTTTTACTAAAACTACTTTCTTTTAAAATTATATTGAATTTTCCTAAGACGTCCCCGCGTGCGAATAGTTGATATGCAATAACGATAATTCCCATTGATTAATTTTAATGCACATGAGTGTTGTGAAAAAATATTCATATGTTAAACATTTGTTAATTAAACAAGTGTTAAACATTCAATTAATACTTGATAAGTAAATAAATGTTTATTAACATACAAACTATGCACTAATAAATGTATTTACTTTTACTGCGCTGTTATGATTCAATGCCTGTGATTTTGACACTATAGTGAACAGCCTAAAGCTGTTGTAAGCACTTTAACCCCCACCACGTAGGTTGCATTTGTCAGATGTGTTGTTGCTACACGAGCATGCTTCCCTGTACCTAGCCATGAATTGGGCTCTACCAGTTAGATAGAAGCAGCCGGGTGGAGTCTTCGTGAATTTGAGACAGGGACCAAGCAGAAGATCCCAAATACTTGGCCTGCCACCCCCAAAGGTGTCTATTCACTCGAAGGACATTGCGATCACGGACAGTGTTAACGAGCATCGGCCACCAATTAGTGAATATGACAGATCTTCGGTTAAGCCAGGATTCGAACTCACTACTTTCCGATAATGAAAACGACGCCATAACTAACTAGGCCTCTGCGGCCTTTCGTCAGACGTGTAGCAAAGGAAAAAATTCGAAAAAAAAAAAAAACTCTCAAGCATCCACCGCGACAGATGTGCAGAAGCGCAGTATTTATCTTCAGTTGTTCAGCATAGTGACTGGGATCAAACCTTGTACCTTTCCATCTTTAAGATCCGTGATTTAGCCTGAGGACAGGGTGAGCCACAATGTATGGATTATATTAAAAGGTATTTCTAAAAATTTTGCATTCACCAAAACGATTTTCATTTTACAAAATTAGCATTCGTAATTTTTTCAATAAACAGCACACATAAAAGACGCTCATAGAAAAATTCTAGAAATACATTACTCATAATTACATTTAACACAAACCTACATTTGATTATACATTAATCTCTAATTAATAAAACTTCAATTAGAAAACACACAGTTAGTTCTAACATTAAAAGAACTATTTTATATTTAACTAAAGTACAGTGAGTGTGGATTCACGTATAATAAATACTAATTTCGTAAGTGGTATAGTTCAAAGAGCAATTATTAGTTTTCAGAAACTCGAATATTTTCTATTCATTTATCTTCTGGTTATTGAGATATGTATCCGGCTGCCTTTTTCAACCGACTGAAACCACTAGCTAGGATTAAGCGAAAATCCTTTGTGTTCTTTAAAATCGGTTCGAGCACGTTAAATAGGCCACAGCTGCGATGCCCTCATGTGAAATATCTGTCAGGGTGGTAAGTGGTATACTTGATCCCTATTATAAATGCCTAACTCCCACACAACAACTTCTCCTTACCTAACTGGTAAAACCCAACTCTAGGTTAGATAGTGATTAGTACTATGCTGGTGCAACATCTAATCATTTCACTATTTTGAACCCCTCTTATGCGATATTGACACCTTTTTGTCCATGTCATGATACCACATACTAGAACTTTCATTTCTAGTAATGTGCATAGATCTATTTCACAATTTTGAGTCGAACGGGTACTAAATCTGCTGCCTACCAAACAAGAGAGATACCTTCCCCAAAGCTACACAATGACTGTGCCAACTCATTAATATCAATGAAAACTATAAATAACAAAGAACTTTGGCAGGCTAATACAAGTATAAAGTGTCCTTTTTATTTGAATATATCTACCTAATGTATTTATAGTTTGTGCATTTCATTTTTTTTAAATGCTTTGATCGATAGATATTGTGAATCACTCTACTGTACTTTAAGCGGAATCTCGTTGCCTTCTGAAGACTGTTTTCTTTATTCAGCTACCAAGACAATGCCAATTTTTACGTCGTGATGTGGAAGAAAAGCACGCAGACATACTGGCAAGCGACGCCATTCCGTGCCGTGGCAGAGCCTGGAATTCAGCTGAAACTGGTGACGTCATCCACTGGACCAGGCCAAATGCTTAGAAATTCCCTGTGGCACACAGGAGACACAGACAAGCAAGTATGTATGAATAGTCAGAGTGCAGATGTAACTTAGAATAAAAATTCACACTAAAAATCAAATGTCTAATATGTTGTTTTTAGAGATGCACAAGTTCAGCATCATTGAGGATACATGAAGATATATGCAGCGACATAAATGTCGTGCTTAAGACACTTATCACGAACATCTTTAAAGTTTCCAAAAATGAGAAAATTGGGCCAAATGCACTGATGTTCAAAGTTATAAAAATTCTAAGATATCATGGTTCATCTTAAGATTTATCAAGCAGATGTCCATTAAATCAAATTTTAACATAGGTACACAAATTATCTTCAGTTTTATGAGCAATATAATCTGCTATAGAAACCAGCTTCTTCAAATAACAATTTAAATTGGAAGAGACAAGTGTATTTTTCTAAGATAATAGTAAAGGATTAATTATATATATATATATATATATATATATATATATATATATATATAAGTTCAAGATTTAGTTTATCATCCTGAGAATAAAAAAAAATTAATAACGACGTTCTTTTACATTAAATGCAGAATCAAGAATTTTACTAGTTAAACGTCGTGTTTATTTTCCAAAGAGTTTACTATCTAGAGTTAACTCCATTGTTAAAATTTAAGTTGCATTTATAGATTTTAAGTCTTCCTATAATATATAAAGAGAATGAATTGAAGCAATTCCTTTCTTAAAAGGTAAAACCGAATTTCGTCCAAATACACTTAAATTGAAAACGTCTTCCTTAATTGCATTTTTTTTAAAGCATTAAAATATTTTGCACTCTTAAAGCAGTTTATAAAATCTTGTTAATAGGGTAGGCATTGGTGCGGAACTTTTCATAATACCAAATAAATTATTCATCAATGAAAATAAGGCGGCCGCTTTAATGTTTCCATGAAATGTGTTATAGCTTTAGCAGTATAGTTTCTGAAAACAGTCTATGCAGGTGCAACTTTTTGTGTTTCGTTTCCTTTTATAGTTAGTTAGAAGTTGGGGTTTCAGATTATGACAGATTTTTATTTCACTGACATTTTTATTCAGTATCTCCTAAGATTATAGAATTTATCACACGGCATTTTTGCACTCATTCTTTCAAAAGCATTTAATTTCCTTTTGGAAGTCGGTGAAATATTAAGTGCTTTCCTTTTGTATTTTGATATGTATTTGAACACACAGCAACAGCACATGATATTATATTTTTTATTTTAAATACTCTTTTCCTTAAAATTAAAATATTAACATAGAGGCAAAATGAATGAAAAAGTATTGATCAAACACAAGCCAGCATAGATAATGCCAGTGACGTCCTCAAAACGATGAGCCAGCCCTTCACTTTTGCCTAGCCTTGCATGCATGGTTATGAGTAATATTCATCAGAGTGGGAAAAAAAATGAAACACTGGTTACAGAATAGAAAAACGTGTCAATATAATGGTCCCCTAATGCAGAGATACCTGCCTACTGTAATTTCATATTGAGGTAAAAAAAAGTTGAAAATACTATGATAGATAGGGTGCCACTTTTGTTCAAAACTTCACATTCAGATCTTGCTAACAGGTTGCGAATTGAAATATATTTCCTTAGAAGATCTCAAGTATGTTTTACAACGATTGATCAATGTGACCAATCTATTTGGAGAATAATTAGAATTCACTAGGAAATTATAAACCAAATGAGCTATATAAAATGGCGAACGTTTCCCCATCAAAATGACATCGGAACAAATCGCACATTTGAAAAGACAAATACAAGAGCCTTAAAGTAATCAAAGAGCCTCATTTCTATTATCAATGTATATTCAAAAAATATCGATTACAGATTTGTTAAACCTAAAGAATAAATAGTCATATTAATGTTCAGATAAGAAATTGAAGTATTTTTAGGATTAGAAAATAAAATTATTATTTCTATATGCTTAATACAGTGATTAAAGGAAGTCTAAAAATTGTGTTAACTTTTCTGTGGAATTTTTATCGTTTTTTATTTAGTTAACAGAACATTTTTAAAGATAAAAAAAGTATTTATAATGAAACATTAGTTTGAGTTAATTAAAAGCCAAAGCACTGAATTCAGACTGAATGTTAACATTTTTGTTACATTCAGTCTGAATTCAGTACATTTGACTGAATGTTAACATTTTTGTTAGGTGAAACTTTTGTGGAAAGATCCCAGAAATGTAGGGTGGAAAGAGAAAGTTGCTTATCGCTGGCTGCTTTTGCACAGGCCTCAGATAGGCTTAATTAGGTAAGTTTCAATATATTAATAAAGAATATGCTATATATATTCTAAACAAATTCACATTATTCAACGAAATATTTCTACCAATAATAATTTCTCATTTACATTTCTCAAATTTTTTTTCCTTGTTACAGACTCCGCATATTTGAAGGTGAAAACATGGTAGCAGATTCAGGAAATATATTCGATAATAAGCTGAAGGGTGGTCGCTTGGGAGTTTTCTGCTTTTCTCAGGAATCCATCATTTGGTCAGATTTAGTCTACCGATGTAACGGTACGTATAAATAGATCAGTAGTGAACTTTGAGTAAATATACTTCAAACAATTGAAATATTTTTATATAAGAGCATACTTTTATATTTTACTCTAATTCATATTATTCCAAATTTTATCATATTGGAATTTAAATTTGGACAAAACAAAAATGCTTCTTTTTTTTTAATAATTATGTAATAAGATTAGAATTGAATCTAGTGATAATTACTGTAAATTCTTAAATGCAACATGGGAAGATTTTAAAGTTTTTGAATTAAATTGCTTCTTCAAATTAACAGTTTTCTTTATCGAATCGGAAAACACTAAACAAATGAAAAACGTTATATATATAAATATTTAATGAAAAGTCAAATTCAATCAAAACCAAGTAATTCAATATTCTTAAATCAATAGTACATATTAAAATTATAGCTTCAAATTTTGATATTAAATTTTTAAAAAAATTATTGCTTTTTAAATCTACATTTTTAGTTACATTTACAAAATTTCTGTAAAAATGCAATCAGGAATCATTAAAATCCTAATATAAGTACTTTCTTTTAAAAAAAATGTAAGTTAATTCCCAGTGATTTGACTGAGAGATACACACAATTATGCAGGAAAGAACAATTAAATTTCTTCCTACTTTAAGCAAATTGTTTATAAGTACAAGTTTTAGTAAGAAATAAATTTAAAATTATATTTTCCCTTCCTGAAATTATAACTTTTAAAACATTGGTAGAATGGGTTTTAATAACAATCCTGACAATACTGGTATTTATTTTGCTCATAAACATGATATTCATTAAAGTGCATAATAGCAAGCAAAATTTCAAAACACATCAAGTGAAAGAATGCACTCTTAATTTAAGTGTCATGTTCTGATATTACACTTGATGGAGATAATAAATTGAAAATAATGCACATTAATGAATAATTGAAAATATCAGTAAGTTTTTGATGATTTTTACATATTTAAAATATCATGATAAAAGTAAAAAAGCATTCTGATTTAATATACTTAAAATACAAAAAATAACTAAAATACAGTACAGTCAATGAATTTAGATCAATGCTTTTTAAGATTACTCAGTATTGCCTTAAGAAAGGATGTTTCATTGGAATTCAACAAAATTATTGAACACATTGTAGAAGCAATCTTATAAAACTCCTAATTAGAAAGTTTAAATTTAGCCAGTTTGAAAGGTGCCTCATTTCTACATTACCGAGTGCAGGCAACAAGCATACAAAAGATGAAACAAATAAACTTTGTTGCAAAATATAGAATTTTCTGCAAAATATAGAATTTTCAATACAAATTTGATGACAACGAATATTTAGAATTTTGTATTCTTCGAAATTTTTATTTTATAAACTATAAAAGTTTAGAAACATAAATACAAAAAGAAATAGCTGTTACACAAAATAAAGATTACAAATTCTAAACATTCAAAAAATAAGAATCTTATAATTATTATCAATTTAGATGTGACAGATTTAAAAAATGGCGATCAGATTACAATGAATTCAATTAAGATTGACGAAGGAAATGTTAAGAAGCTTAAGTGTGGGTCAGATAAACAAACATTCCCTGAATTAGAGCAGGAGTGAATGGATTGATGACTGAAAAATAAATGTTTATATTTTCTCAGACTTTCATTTAAGATATTTTTGCATCTGTAAGGCGCTACATTCGACAAAAACACCAGAGGAATTTGAAATCTCAAAACAATTGCTAGATGGTTTCCTAAAATGAGTGTTCGATTTTGAAAACTTCTGAAACTATAACTGTTTACTTGCATTCGAATGTTTCATTGATGGCTTTTATTCTCTAATTACTAACTCTTGAACATGAAAGCTATGAATGAATCTGCAATGTGTCAAATGTTTATACTACTAGTCGTAGCATCAAAGTGACGCATTAATATTCATTTCCTTCCCCTGGGTTACGAAAGAACACATTAGATTATGATAATTCATCATGATAAAAAGAACTTTAATCGCATATAAAGGCAAGAAAGATAAAAATTGAATGTTTCTCAAGAATTTATTGAAAAAACTTGATATAATAAAAAAACTGCAACAAAAAATTGATAAATTGATCTACATCTACTACTCATTTTGCAAGGTGGCCAAATAAAAGATTCAGTCAAACTTTACGAATCTAAAACAAGGAAAACTTTCAGCTTGCTATGTCCAAAGTCCTGATAAAGCAATATTTAATTTGAGCAAGCAAATAATTAATTTGAAACTAAAATAGAAAGAAACCAACCAGGTTCCAACAAGTTAATACTTGAGTACAAAATGCATGAGATGGAATAAAAAAACAACTGTTGTCAATGTTGTAAGAGAAGAAATTAGCAAGAGTGTATTTGAGGAAGAGTTCGTTTGCTGAGCTTAACAAGTTGAGATCCACGGTCTTAGAGGAAGTAAAATAACAGAAAATTCGGGGCAGACTGAGATTTGGGGCTTTTGATTGAAGCTTTTTTAAAATAAATGATTTTGTCCATCTTTGAATGTTTCCTGAACTTAAATTTATTTCTTGAATTGACATTTTTTAACATGAAAAACTAAACATCACATACAAATGTTTTGCTTGAGCTTATTTTTAGGGGATATCTTATATTAGAATTTCATGAACACAGTAATTAAGAAATGAGCCTTGCTTTCTGGAAAAACAAGACTACCTTTGAACTAGATTTAAACAAAATAACATGCTTTAGAAATGATAACGGATGTTTCACTGCAAATGTTAGTGCAAAATTGCATCATTGATTTCACAGATCAACTAATTCACAGGGAAAAACAAATGCAAATAAAAATATTTGAATACAAGATAAGAAAATATTGTTGTCATTTGTTGCTAACATGATGAAATCATATTTGAAAAGCTAGACTAATGTTACTTGCAAAAGCCAAACAACTAAATGTAATAAAATTAAATGTCTTTATGACATTCAATAACTATAAAATATGCAAGATTTGAATAATTTATTTTTAAGTAAACTATTTCATCCAGAATTAATGTTTTTAATTTTCCATTATTTATATGGAAAATTTTACAAAGGAAACAATATTCCATACATAATAATGAACACGTGAAGAAAATTCAAAATGACATAAATTCACCTCTGTTCAAAGTACATTTTTTCATTTAAATTTCTTTACATTTACAGGATATTAATGTAAATGACTTTTCAAAAGAAAATAATTCTCTACATGGAAACCTTCTGTTGAATATTAATTCAACTCTGTATAATATAATTCCTGTCAGACCAATACATAATCTATTTTACAATTGTGAGAGTTCTCAATAAAAGTAATTTTAATGAATGAATAGTGATAGTAAAATCACTTAAGAATTGCCTTTTTGAACTACTATTGCTTCTCTTTTTTTCATTGATTGTATTGGCATAATTGAATGCTGCAGGTTATAACTTTAATATAAAACACAAATTATATATATATATATATATATAACATCATAATAAATCTCAGATAATATTAATCTTTTAATTAGTTCCTGAAAATATGCATTTACAGGTCAGTTTTTTGGAAACCAAAAGCTAAATTGTAGAATAAAGTCTATTTAAAATAACTCAGGGATCCCTTGTTTAACACGAGAAAAAATGAGTGCAACTCAAAGAAAACCTATTCTTTATTTGTTGTTATTATTTTACATTTGTTTTTCTGTATTATTGCAATAATCTTTTCATTTGATTCATTTCTGTTCCTTTAACTGGAGATCAAGAATTATAAAAAGACCCTTATCTAAGGTGATACGTTTGAATTCCAAGCAAATAAATGATGGTTTGGATGGTTTTAAAATGTGAGACATAACATCTTAGAATAAATTAAATAATTCACATTCTAATAATAAGTAATTTACCAATCTAACATGATAGGCTATTTTTTACTTATACGTGTTATTTAAATTTTTCTGCCACAGTAATATTTTGTTAATTACTTAGTGGAATATGTACTAAAATTTAAAAAACATTAAGCAAAACATAAAATTACAATACTGCTTATCTTTACCAATATTTGCAAAGTTTGTCTTTATTAAAAAGAAAAAAAAAGTTCTTTCCAAATTTAATTTTAATTTGGTAATAAGCTCATACAGTTACATGCATGACTGCTGTCATTTTCAAATATTCTTTTACTTATTAAACAACCTAATGATTTAAAAAAAAACATTAAGCTATAAATAACATTTTGAAAAGCCAACCTAGAAAACAAATGCTATTATTCTAAAAGTGCTTTAAAAAATATTTCAGAGGCAGTGCCAGCAGCAGTGTACTATGATTTGCCAAGATTACTACAAGGTGAGGTAGACATTGACACAACCAGACCATCAGACATTGTACAAGTGGGGCGAAGAACAGCTGCCTTCACTGCACTAACAGAAACTTCAAAGAAAAGGTACAGAACCCTTAGACATGGAAGATAAATGTATTAAAGATGGGACAAATGCAATTGTAAAAAAAAACTGTAAAGCTGTGTTTTATGAGACATATCTTTTTGTTTTGGTAAACAGCAGCTTAAAATGTTTTTCTTTAGCAAGTCTCGGATCCATCTTGAGATTTAAGACTTGTTCAAGAAATATTTGAATAATTGTAAAATATTTCACCGTTATAATCACTGCTTATCATCATTTCATAAAGATTCGTACATATTGTTTCAAACTGTTCATACAATTGTAAATCATTTAATGTGCAAATGTTCCCTATGACGGAGTTAAATTTGAGAGAGATAAATTTTAACATAAGACAAAAGAGATTTACATATATATTAGTAAATTATATTCAACATAAATATGTTTCCTAATTTAGTATAGGTTCTTTAAACATTTTTTATTATGTTTATTTTCTTCATAGTTAAATATCAATATTTTGAATACTTAATTTTATATTAAATTTAAACCAAAAATTGGTTATGTTATTAAAATAACATTGAAAGAAATTTAAAAATGAGAAAATGAAATTTTTGCTTTATCAAATTTTCAGAATGCAAATTACCCATTTCAACTCATAAAAATCTTACCCTTAAAAGTAAAACAATTATTAAATAATATGAACATTTTCAATATTAAAACTTCAGCAATTAATTTATAAATATTAATATTAAGTATCCAAACATTAATGATTAATGGTACACTTAACATAAATATTTAAGCTAAAATATGCTAAAATGTATTTAAAAATAAAACAAAATTCAATTATTTTAAAATTTTATTAGATTTCTTACATTAAATTTATTACATATATTAAGAATACACTAAAAAAGTACAATTTGTTTTGCCTGATTCAACAAACAAGAGCTATACACTTTTTAGTATAGCTTGTAAAAAATTTAATTTGAAAATTAAAAATATGACAATTTTGAAGTAAAAAAAAAATTAAAGACAATCCATTTTTAATAATTAACTACTAACCAACTTTAAATTTGAAACACTGGGGAAATTTAATCTGAATCATGTGTCAACATTGTAATTTGAAAAAACTTTTATATTATTTTTCTAACATTTTTATCTAAGATTTTAAGAAGATGAATATTGACTTATCATTTGATTTAAACCGAATTAACAAAGACAATCTAAATATTTTTCTTTAGATATGATAAACTGTAAATCTGAAAACTGTATTAACAACTCTTGCAAAATATACTCAAATATGAATTTTAATCTCTTTTTAATATTAAATATCTTAAGATTTAGAAATGCTTAAATTTTTTATGTTAGGATAATTATTTCACATATTTAACATAAATTAAATAATTTGTTAATGACAAATGCTTGAACAATAACAAATTAACTGCCATTATTATTTGAATATTCTAAGCAAATTTAAGATTTTTTTATATAATGCAGAAAATAAGGAGTTAATATTATAAAATTAAAAGTAAAAAAAAAATTCTTTTGCAAATAATAGTGTAATAGTTCTATTAATGAATACTAGAAAACGTTTTTATTCATTTCATAACTGGAGAAAATGAAACTCTAATTAAACTTATTATCATTTAAGAACAAAACTATTAATTTAAAAGTTTTTTTTTTTACAAATTCATTTTCTGTAAAAAAAATTTCCCCCAAAAACAAATTTTGATACCTTTCTGAAAATTACACTTGAAATTTAACTGATATTGCTGTTAAGATTTTAAAAAATTAATCCTCACCTTATGTTAATATCCTTAAGAGTTTATACCAGTTTATGAAGTAAGTATTTCATAAAATGATATTACTTCTTGATAATTACACAAAATTATATCCAGTGATTAACTTTAAAAAGTACTGAAAAATAGTTTTTGGAATTAAAATTTGATTTGATATGTTTGAAAAAGATAATATATATTTTATTAAAATAAATCAAATGGAATATCAATAAGTAAGAAATATTTAACCTATGAACTTTAATGCTTATTTTTCTAACTGCATGCATTATTGATAGCAAGAGACAAATTACTATCCTTATTTACCTCTTCCCGAAAATCATTAAAACAAACAAAATTTAATCCGAATCATGGCATCATGGAATACCGAACACATAGATAATAAAATGCCGAACTACATTTTGATTTTATGAAACTAAAAACATTTTGTAATTCACTAAAAGAAAACAAAGAAATTTTTCTGTTGAATAATTTATATATGTAATTGTGTTGAGAATTTTGAAGTTATTTATATGTAAAATAAACAATTTTATGAAGATGTTTTACAAGCAAATTGTTTCACTTGATGACAATAAATGTTTAAAATCATTAGCAAAAAAAAATGTGTTGTGACTTATTTTCATTAACAAAACTACATATGTGCCACTTAAATTTATTTCTCATACACTAAATGAAGCAAATTATATACAAAATAAGATACAGAGTGGAATGTTTTAAATGATTGTCAAAAAGCACTTAAGCAGACATGTAAGCAAAATAGAGTTCTTCACAACACAACATATTAAGACTTAAAAAATGTTTTGTTTAAGCTGTAATAAGAACAGCAGATAATCAACAAAGTATACATCAAGCTGTTTACAAGTACAAAAGATGAAATTCTAAAAACACACAACCAAAATATTTGATTATCTCTAAAAGACATTTATACTTTGGTTGCTCTTAAACTTATGAAAATTTCAGAAAGTTAAATGTTTTGCAATCCAAATTAATAACTTTATGACATTAAAAACACAAGTTCAATTACATAACACAGACAAAATTTAAATATAATCAGTCATTCATTATTAAGTATATATAAAAACAAAAAGTTCAGTTTTATCGCACTTACATGTATTACATCAAAAAATTAAGTTTCGATTTTCTTTAAATTAAATGTCAGGAAAATGTAGGCTGGTTAATTGCAAAATTTTAGAAAAAGGCTAGGAATTGGCATTTTATTTGTGCAGTAAAATGTTGCAAATCGATGTGCATTTGGCACAATACAATTTTTAAATGGGAAATTCTATCTTTACACCAGATAGAAGAATTAAAATGCAGTGCAATTAACACTCAATTGGAAAGCTATTGAAAGTATTTATTCTATATTTTGAATGTGAGACATAAAGCTTGAAGTATTATCACACAATTTATGGTTATGTTATTTTTAAAATTCACATAACAAGTTGCATATGTGTGTGGACAATTTAACTGTGAATTTCACACAAATTACATATTTACATAGACATTTACAATTTAAAAAGCCATCCAAAAAAATATTTTAACTCTGAAAAATTCCAGTGCAAGATATTTGAGCTTAATCACAAATAAGCTCTTCAATTAGAATAAAACATTAAAATACAGCAATTTTTTTTATATTTTTAGCTGAACAAGGCATACATTGTATTAATTTTGGTTTAGAATAACTTTGCACTATATAGATACAAATACCTTTATTAAGAAAAAAAAATATGTAGAGCTGCCATGAGTTTAATATTGTTATAGTGTAATATACATACAGTTTATATGAATTCATTTCAATTTAATCAAAAGTTAAATGAGTTAAGACATATGATGCAAAATACTGTCATGAAAAGATGAACACCACATTCAGAGACTAGTTTAATGAAAAGAATAAATATCAAAATAAACCAATGCATTGCATTTGCAAACAAAAAATAAGCATTGGGATTAAATCTTTGGAAAAATGAAAGAAACAATTCCACAGAAACACAATTGTCATACAATAATAGATAGATACTGGCAGATATATAACTGCTAAGTTTTATTTAGTGAACATTACAAAAATATGTACAATAACTGGAAGAAACTTGTCCTAAAACTTGAATTCATCAATATTCTGAAGATAAATTTGAATTACTTAATACTACATAACATTTATTGCTTTCTTTTAGATAAGAAGCAATGAGTTACTAGCATTAATATAAATGTTAGTGACACATTAATACTTTAATAAGAAAACTATTATATACAACTGGAGAAAGTAAGTCAAATTTAATTAAATTATCAAAAATATATAATGAAAAACGCTAATACATAAAAGGAATTATTTAATTTTAGAGATTTGTGTAAATGTATATATTACTAACAAATAAATCTAACACATCCACGTGATATAGGCATTATATTTTATACACTAGAAAAATACAAAGTCTTAACATCTAACAAGTATGTAAATTTGTAATATCACATAGGTCCTTATGCAGAGGTGTTAGACTTCAAAATTTTAGGTATAAAGAGTAAAAATGTTCAGAAATCACATCAAGATATTTTGAAAAGTCCCATACTCACACATATACACATAGTTTTCCAAAACATCAATAAAATATGACTCAATAATGATTCTCCACCTTTTATCAGCAAAATAGCATTAAATATTTCTTGACATTGAATACAGAGATGAAAAACATCGATTATATTATTCAGTGCACTCTAGATCTTAAGAAAATAAAAGCGGGATGATTCAGAACACATTAAAGTAACGAACCAAATGCAAAATAAAGTAGTCATATGTTTTTTACATGATGTGCAAATAACTGAGCATAAGCCCCAGCATAAAAATCACTGTTACATTCAAGACTACTATCACAATTTGCAAAAATAAGGAAATATAACTAGTAAAAAAATGCAAGAGAATTTTTCTGCAATAAGATAATATATAACTAATTAGATAATGTAATTTTATTTGCTGCAACTAAATATTTAAGCTTACAATAATTGAGAATATATTCTTAATAGAATTTTTAATCATAATAATATTAGATAAAACACAGAAAACAATTACATATTTAAAATGATTTTGACATGCTTATGACCACAAGACACTCTCAATGAGAAAATATTCAATCACACATATAATAACTGAATTGAGATTAATTACTGCATAAAAATATGAAAAACAAAATTATGAATTTTCCTAATATAAGCAAAAGACTTCTGAGTAAAACAGCAAAACTAGTTAAACTAAGATTAATAATTCATACATTTGAATTTGCTCAACATTTTATTGGAAATGTATTTAGGCAAATATGTATTCTTTACTGAAGAATGAAATCAATATTGGTAAACATAAATTGCAATTTAATGAGTATATAATTGGATTGATTGAGCTGAATATTTTGATAAGTATAGAAAGGATAAAAAGCAAGTAATTTTAATTTGAAGTGTCTTATTTTTCAAATTATTTGAAAAAAAAAGTTCATCAGGATGATAAATGCTATTTTTATAAACAATTTTCAAGAATGTGCAGCATAAATAAAGCTGAAAATATACTTATTTATAAACAATATAAAACAATTCTCAAAAAATATTTATACACACTAGATGAAGTCAGCATTATAAAAAAATAAGCAACTATGAAATCATGAATACTTGCACTTAAACAAAAGTTTAAAGTGCATTTCAAGGTAATATTATTTGTCAACAGGAGAAAAAACAAATTTCATAAAAATACATTTCTCTAATCTATTTAATCATCAATAACACTAAAATGAACAACCAAACTTCCCAACTGTAATAACTAAAACTATGCTGTAAATCATAAATCAACATCTGCAAAGGTGTAGTGAAAAATGCAGATGGAAGCGCTTGCTCTGGATTAAAAATCAGCAGGAACCAACACAATGAAGAGAAAATGTAAACAAAAAGCTTGTTTCATGCCCAAAAACGATTTGCCAACATTTTCTCTGAGAACCATAGGAAGGCACAGTTTTGAGATGGCCCATGGGAATGCATTTCTTTCCTGATACCTGTGCTTTTAGGGTACAAAATGACCATGAGAAAGAAGCTTTTTCTTTTCATATTGACATTAAATTAAGAGTGTTTAACACTGCCAGAATCATAGAAAATTTAGTCTTTTTTTATTTCACACATACTATTTGAGTCAGAAAAACTGACCATATCCAATTCCCAATAAGACAGAAAACAAAATATCTTAATCAAGTAATTAACTTCCAAATAATCTGACTCCATGCTCTTGATCATTTTATAGCTGCTTTCTGATTAATATAAAATAAATCTTATAATATCATAATACACAAACAATATTCAGCACAGAAAATATTGCTAAACAAATATGCAAAGTAATGTTGAAGAATATTTCATTAAATATAGTAAAAGCTTCTCATTCAGATGTTTTCAGCACTCATATTGTTAAACATTGATTTGAAAAAATGAGAAAAAATGTTTTGCATACAGTGAAATCAGCAAGGTGATTACTAATATTTGTGATGTGAATTTTTTAATGATTAAATTCAAAATTTTAAACTGAATGTTATTTTTTTTATTAAACATTTGAGTAAATGTTTCATAATAACAATTCCATTTAATCATTTACAATTTCAAAAATAAACTAGATTTCAATTTTTTTATTACAATCACTATTTTACCATACTTCCACAAAACTTAAAAAGTAAAATATCTATTAAATGGATTTAACATGTTTCAGGAAAACCAGATTATTTTGTTAAAAATATAAAGTAGTTATTTTCTCTATACACTTCCCAAATTAAGTTAACTCAAAATTAATTTAAAACTTAAATTAACCAGAGCTTAACTACTATGGTGATATAAAATGCTTATAGCAAAAATAATTAAGAACCCAATATACTTATTATAAATAAATTTTAAGGATGTTAAATATGATATAAAATGTGTCAAATCAATAAAATAAAAACTATTGTAAAATTTAGTTATGTAGATGTATTAACTAATATACATTTTTTAAACTTCCTGCCATCAATTAACAGTCCTTTCACTTATGATCAATTATTTTGTTTAGATTATTCTAATTTTTTTTTTAAGATTTAGTATTTTACACAATAATTTCCATAATGTGCAATGGTAAAAATTATCATTGACAGTAATTAAGAATCAAGAGTAACTAAAATTTTTTTTCAGTTTTTGATTACTAATGAAAGATAATTATATAACTGATTTTTCAAATCTATTTTTAATTAAGAAAATATTATTTTCAAACTGACTAGAATTAAAAAAAAAAAAATCTCAAACATATTTCTGAAGAAAAAACGTTAAATTTCAAAATGATTAAACTTTTAAACTGAAGTAAATTTTTGTAGAATTATAAAATGAATATTATAAAACATTTAAAATTAGGATATTTTCCTACCGAAATTCCATTCCTGATTATTTGGTTTGATGTGTACTGAGAATAAATTAAAATGCAAAAATCCTTTGAGATTCATAAATTTAGGATATAAAACAGATATCTTACTAAAGATTTATTATCATAGTGGCTGCACATGAGATGAAATTATTTTAAAAGCAATGAATCATACAAGTGCTAGTGCACAATGCAAATTTAAAAAAAAAAAAAATATTCAAGGATGGCGCAAAAAGATGATACAGAAGTCACTATGATTCAATTTTCTCACATAAATCAAAGAAAAATACTTTCACATTTTCTCTATTCTTCTAGCCATCAGGAGATGCTTTTGTTGGAGTAGATGGGTCCAGTCCCATTGTTTGGCAAACCCAGCCTGCGAAGTCTACTTTCTCAGTCTCCGATCTCTTTACAAATGCATGAGTCTAAAAAGCAATTTATAATTATGATATCAATTTATACAGGGATATAAAAAAGATTTACCAAACATAAATTTAATACTAAATTTGATAACTAGAAGCAATTTTTAAAGGGATATCTTTTCTTTAAATATTAATTGAAATTAAGTATTTTTTAGCTGTTTCAACTAACTATTTTCCCCTACAACAAATATCTATACTTTAAAAACAATTTAAATTTGTTTCTTAATAATCACAGACATTCAACTAAGCAAATGTTGAAAATAATTTTGATTCCCTTTACAATTTACTATTAAATGTTTGCCATTACTTAAACAGTAAATTGCAAAGTATATTATTGTATTTTCATTACAAATACATTAAATTATTGAGCCGGAATATTTTTTATTTTTAAAGGGAGAATAGATGAAAGAAATTAAAACATCATCCATTTTAAGAGAAATATTTTTATATTCACCAAATTAACACTAAAAATAACAGTATACACAAGACACCACTAGAATTTGTTGACAGACACATAAAAATTTTTCATGTATAAGGGAAAAATCATTCATTTAACTACATTAACCACTCCAACTGATTATCATTTGTTTGACATTCAACAATCATTTTTTTACACAAAGGCCTACAATTTAAAGTAGATTTCAAACCACTACAAGGACCCAAGCCTGAGGAGGAATTTCAATCCATGAACTGTTGAATCAAAGGTCAGAATACTAATTATTTGTCTAACAGATCGGACTTTACTATTATATTTGGTATCCATAACGGACAAATACAATCAAAAATATCTTTAAACTTTCACAATGAATTAGAAATATTGAAAATCCTGCACAATCAACACAGCTTGTCATATGGTCTAGACAAGAAATAAAAAATATCCAGATAATTAGCTGTCAGTTTCATAAAAAAAAAACTTTAAGAAATAGAATAACAGTAAACAAAAAGGAAATTTGGCTGCCTTGTGTTTGAAAACCTGCATTATATAAAATAACTAAAAAATTATAAATATTCACCTGACAGAAATAACAATTGCATTTAGTAAGGCTATTTCATTAAGAATTAGCAAAAACATACTTCTAGAAAAAAGAGTACTTCTTTATGCTTCATATTTCTTTACTAATAGTATTTTGTGATATTTTCTTTTAAAATTGTTTTAAAAAAACAAACTTCATATTTTTAATTTTGGCTCACAAGGAAAAAAGCGAATTTCATTGTTAAACATTAGTTAGCAATCAACAAGTTACTTTGCGTCACAAATATTATAGATTTTTAAAACACAAGTGGATAAATTTCTAACACATATATAAACTTTTATGAAAAATAACACTTAGACTTAGAAAAAATTCTAAGAATTCTTTGCAATTTAAAATTACATTATTTACCATTGAAAAATTATTGTTTTGTAGAAGTCATGCATTCATAAACTTTTGTTACTAAATTTGTCAGCTTAAAATAGTTATGAGGTATTACTAATTTAAAAATTAAATATTCAAAGCACCCATTTAGATAAAAATTAAAGATAAAACATGTTGAATATTAAAATAATAAATTTTACGGGCAAACTATCAATTTTTATATCATTCGTTTTGATATTAAATTTTAATTATTAAGATTCATATATATATATATATATATATATATATATATATATATATATATATATATAAAACATTCATAAGCATTTCAAAGAAAAGTTGAACATCCTTGTTTGGGATATAATTTTCTCTGGATATTAAATTAAATGTAAAAATAAACAGCTTTTCTGAAATTGTAAGAATTGTTCAATTCAGTATTTGGATTAAGAAATTTTATGGAGTGGAGAATTTTCTATAGATTATTTCCGAATGTTTGCAATAGAATCTCAATGAGTCAAAAAGCTATGTTGGAGATTTTTCTCTAAAATTTTAAATAAAGGATTTATAAATCCAAAAATTGTAACAAGTTAGTACAATCAGATTAAAAAATTAAATGCAGTTTCTTTTTCAGTTTTAGAATCATTAAATAGAATAACTTTGCTGTATATATTTTATACTATTCATTAAAATTCATGGTATAATATATAGCATCCCCCCTTTTCCTTTTAGGATTTGCAGAAAACATTTTAATACTTTCAAAAAAAAAAAAAGTAACCTTTGAGAATAATCAAAAATGATAAGATCAATTCATTTGTTTTAATTAGTATTGAAATGAAATAAAATTGTTAATGTGGTTTCACATATTTCCTAATATAAGTTTTGACCAACAGCAAATTGAAAAACGCTAATTATAATTAAAATAGAGGAAGATTTAGCTTTAACAGCAATTAACTATTTTCAAGCATGCAATTTTTCTTGAAAATTATTAGAAAAATTAAAAATAAAATTGTTAGAAAAATGTAATTTTAATGAAATAAATATGTAAGCATGGGAAATTTCTGCTTGAATTGTTTTGATTTATAGCTATTTGCAAATTTCTTCAAGTGGGTCTATGTTTTGCAGTTAACATCTGAAGCAGTAATCAAATTGAAAGAAGAACAGAGTGCTAGTTAGTATGGTTTTTGGTAACTTTTTTTTTTAACATGAAAGTTAATTTGGTTGGGACCAACAGATTTCAGCAGGTTTGAAATGAACACTCATCTCTGAAGTAAGAGTAGCGTCCCACAAACTATTGAATTAAAAATCAGAGCACTAGTCATTCAGCTGACAGTCATTTAATCTTGTGCAATCAATAACAAGTTGGCAAAATGGTAAGTTTAAGCAAATGTTTAAAATCAGAATTGATTTATTTATTCAAATCATTAGTGAAAATTACAAATTTTTCATGAAAATAGAAAGAAACTACATTTAAATTTAACTAATAGTTTTCCTCTAAAAAAAAATCACTGTAAATTTAAAAATATTAAAAATTTATCAAAAAATTACAGAGTAAAAGAAATTTAAAATATGCATAGAATTTCTGATTTTGTAAGTGTCTGCATGATCAGAAAATAGTGAATAAGATAATTTAATTACATGTGAAATGTCTAATACAAAAATCATTTGTAATAATTTACTTTATTAGTAACTGAATAAATAATAAATTTATAAGAAATTGTTAATAAAATCAAATACAAAAGTCAAAATATAAAGAAAACACACTTTAATTAATATTAAATTTCATACCACTAACTATATACTTACAGTTAAACATTTAAGATCAGCTCTTTCAGCAGGATTTTTTTTCAAACTAAAAATACAAATAACATGGTGTTATCAGACAACTAAATAAAAATTTTAAATTAACAACTTTAAACCAAGGAAATGTTGAAAGAGGGGAAAAAGATTTGTAGTACTTTGCAGTAATTTAAAAGATGATTGAAAACAATTCATGGTCAACAAACTCTGAAAAATATTTTATAACCCAATTGTAAAATTGTTTGTATTATAATATAATCTCTGATAAGAAAAAGTAATTTTTCAAAGTATATTAATATGCTACAGTAAGAATTTAACTCTTTAATACTTCTAATTTTAGATGTATTCAAAATCTGAATATAAGAACTGTTTTTTACATGAAGAGAAAATGCTCTTAAATATTTTATTGGGAGGAATATTTTTAGTCATAATCAAATATAAAATTTCACAAATATCTTATGAAAAATTTGCAATCATGGTTTAACAGTTTAGAGCATTTGGATACATCAAATTATAACAAAAATTTTGAAAACAGTTATATTTTAATGTAATAACTTTTTTGTGCAATGCTTAACTGATTGCAAAAATATGTAAAAATACTGATTCATTTATTCAAAAACATTCAAATTGAAGTAATTTTGGATTTTTTAAACCTTTAAATCAACAAAAATAAATTTTTTTTAAGTCATTCTGTTTTTTAGGTCTGATGAACACATTAACCATGTTTCTTGCAGTAATTGCTCATGTTAAGTACAGGGTTCATACCAATTTTCAAGGGTCAAACTCACAAGTTTTAAGGAGTTTTCCAGGAGTCAAAAGTTTTCAGGAGATATCAACATTCATGTAAATAATTTTCATTTTATTTTACCAATTAATTGTTCTTAACCAAATATGCATATAATAATGTATACATAATATTTTTCAATTATATTTGTAAATAATAGAAATAAATGTTTGTAAAAAATTATGAGAATACCATATTTAATGCTTACTTAAAAAGTCTCCAGTGAATTTACAACTACAACAGATTTTTTTTTAAATTTAAATAATTAACATATTCTTTACGCTACTGAATTATATAAAATAATGAGTCATTTTAGTGAAAATTGACCAGTTCACATTTGGATTATACATTGGCAACTGGAGTAATGAACTTGTTAATTATCTTAAACATTTCTCATTCACTTTTTCAAACAAAATAGTCCAGATGAGTTACCAAAAGAATTTGACAAATATTTTTGTGTTTTAATAGTATCATTACACCAAAATCTTACCTGGCAATACAATTATTTTGTCAGCAAATGATCATTTAGAATTTCATCAACAAGAAGTACATAATTTCTAATATTCTTAACTTTTCCTTTCAACAAGAAGCAAAAAAAGTAAGGTGCAATTATAAAAATTGGTAAATAAGAATTTTTCCTACTCCAGCCAAATTGATTTGAAATAGCACTGTCACATTGCTTGAAAGAGAGAAGTTAAATTGCTTCAATATCTGTAGCCAAATCCACTGTTTAAACCCATAAAGGCTTAAATTCTATGGACTTTAAGGACCCACAGAATTTAAGCCTTAAAAATTTTCTTTTGAAGAAACAGATAAATCTAAAATTTCAGAACTTTGAGCTCACATTTTTGACAGATACAGCATGTCTAAAAACTATGCTTTGTCCTCTTTCAAATATTATTTGAGACTTGACTTGGCCATATTTGAAATACAGAAATCTTTCTTGCAAACTAAATAAATTGCATGCTTTTTTTTTTTTAATAACAATGCAAAAGTCAATCTTCTAGCTTTTCCTGAATCTACTAGTCATTTAAAATATGCTTCCCACCAGGTATACTACATAATTTATTCCAGCCCTTATATTTCATTCATAAACAATCATATTCACCCTGATTCAATGAAATTATAAGCAATTTTCACAAGTAAGGTATGGAAAGTATATTTTAACTCACAAATTTTATGTTTAAATATTGATATTCAGTGAATTTTAAACAATACAAAGAAAGCAGAAACAATTAGAAAAAGAATACATTAAAATCGCGAATCTGACTGCACCATATGAAGATCTTTTAGGTGATTATTCTCTTCCCTTTACTACAGATGAATAAATCTAAATATTGCATCCAGTTCTGACTGAACTGGATCTTTATTTTAATCAACAGTTAAACTAAACTCTGTGGCATGACAACCCATGTGGGCCAAGATCTACAGTTCTATTTTCTTGACCAAGAGGTCATGTATTGCAAATTATATGTTCCGATCAGGTAGTCAGCCTAACATAAAACCACCATTGTTTAATTCCCAATCATGCTTGGTAATTTATTGACCCACTGAAGGGATAAAAGGCTAATTCCACCAAGTCCAACCAGAGGCTTGAACCTTAGACCTGTTCCTTGGGTGCTGAAATGCTATCACTGAGCCACCAGGCTTCTTAGTCAACAGTTATGAATACAAAAATCTAATGTTGATTGGGCTACCATCTAAAAGCTAATACTCAATTATATTTTCAGATAAATTCATTAACAATTTTAAAACAAAAACTTAAAAAATATATCATATTTTCTAAAAAAAAATTTATTGCAGTAAGCAAAAATTTCAAGAGATTTTCAAGTGCTCTTATAAAATTTTTCAAATTCTAGGAGTTTTCAAGAGTTGTACAAACCTTGTAAATATCTGTGTAATACCATACAATAGCAAAAGTTAATAAGACATATAATTATGTATTTTTTTAAAGTCATAAAAATTAATGCATTACAAAAATGAGCACTAACTGAATATAAGTATCCACACCCAAAGTGAGAGATAACACATAAACTATTCAGCTAAGCCAGGGATAGCTAACCATTCAGCTGATAATTTGAAACATCAAAATGAAAAATTAATGTGAGGAACAAACTTTTCTACAAAAAAAATTATTTCAAGCAAATTAAAATGCCATAATTAGTAAGTTAAAAGATAAATGAAAATAATACGATTTAAAAGATAGAAAAAAAAAGCAGAAATGGAAGAGCTAAGAAACTGCAAAAGTTTAAACTTAAAAAAAAAAGTATGGGATTAAATCAGTATATAAAAACATGGCAGTTTACTGTTCTCTATTATAATAAACTTTAAATAATATATGATTAATTTGATATAAAACATATAATTTAACCACAAAAATAATTTCAGTTTGAAAATTTGACAAAGCATTTTCTAACCATAAAACGTTGTTTTAGAAAAACAACTTTTTGTTTCATTTTATTTAATATTTGCAAACTATCATTTTTAGATAGTAAAAATTTTTTAAGTAATAGTCTTTTAGCACATTTAATTTTATCTGTTTACTGTTAATTTTAATTTTTCAAAACAAATAATTAATTGTGAAAATTTAAAAAATGCTATACTTAGCTAAAATAAAGTAAAATATTTTTAAATGAAACAGAGCAGAAATCATTTCAAATCTTTATAAAATAGAGCCAAATGCATTTTACTAGGGGAACTGGGATATAATATTCTAGTTCCTCATAAGGATATTTATCTTGTTAATATGTTCTATAGAAGAATTAAAAAGTTTATGCCTTCATAATGATTGTAGTGTTAAAATTTAATATAAATATTGTTTTTAGTAAGTTTACAACAGTTTTTCTAGGTATAATAGAAAATTTCTTAAATAATAAATTATTTTTCCAAAAATAAGTACTGTTAGCTGTTACAAACTTAAAACCAAAATGATGCCTGACAAAAGTTATTAGGCACAATGCTAATGAGCTGGGATAAATACATAAACAATTAAAGCCTTAATTTTGAATGATACTTAAAAATTTCTAACAATTCTAAACTTAAATTTGCCTATTTTACTGAAAGATTAAAATGAATGAATCAAAAATATAATTTCCATAACTATGAGTAGTAAATATTACCATCTATCAACAAGGTCTTTAAATTCAGGAGAAAATACACTGGCGGGCACCGAAGGTGGTGGCTAAAAAGAAAGATTCTATCTTAATAATTCAAACTATTAATAACTTATATAACATTTTATACAATATTTTTAGTAAATTTTAGAAAAACATATATTAATTTTTAAGTCAAAATTTGTCATTTCTACATTGAAAGTAAAAATATTTTCAAAATAAGAAAAATTATATTGAATTTTAAAAAATTAATAACAGATAATAAAAATTAATCATAGTTTTTAAAAATGAATAACAGATCAATTGATAAGTTGACTACTTAAGTTTTTATAGATGTGTTTGAATTCCTCAATTTTTGGTAAAATGATTAAGCTAATTGAAAGTATTAAACATTTATTGGTATCAACTACATTTTACAACATTCTTCAAAATTGATTAGTATCAGAAAATTCATTTTTTGACAATAAATAGAAAAAATAAGAATTCTCGATAAAAATTTGAATATCTTCATTAAGTGAGATGTCTGCCGCAATAGAAGATTTCTTTTACCGATAAATCCACTACAAAAATATTCTAATGTTCAATTTATTATATACTTTCCCAACATTTGCAAAAAATTTCAAATAAAAACAAGCACATTTTAATAATTGTAGAAATTTCTTAGAATAAAAAAAATGGTTGAAAATAAATATAAAATTAGAATAAATTAAACATCTATTTATAAGATAAAATTTTTAAGTTAAAATTCATGCTAATTTAATAAATTAAAATTAATGAAAAAATTTTCACATGCTCTACAGTCTTAAACCAAAAATTTATTTTTTTACCTCATTGACAATATAATCTAAAAGTTCAAATATGGACATAATTCTTGGTCCATCTCCATAGGGCAAATAAAAGCTACCTGAAAAACAATAAGAATATTACTTTGTAAATGAATTTAATTTACGATTTGTGCAACTTAATTATGAAGTATCTTATGTAAAGTTTTCTTTTCTTTAATAAGTAATGCAAAAACTGAATAAAATTAATTAAAGTGAGTTAAACCCATTTATAGCAGTTTTAAAGTATAATAAAAACAAGGTTTCCTCTTGATATTCGTACCTTTATAATAGTTAAAATACTGAAATTGAGTTTTAACTCGTGTCTCATTTTTCTTATTATTTTTAATGATCATGTTTTTGAAAATAAAAATTTCACCTTTATAATTTGATTAACATAGAAAAAAACAAATATTTATTTTTTAATTTTATTATCAGAGATTATTTAATCAAAATACATAAATACCCAATATTTTTAGGACATCTGAAACCTTACAGCCACATAACTGTACACAATATATGAAAATATAACTGATTTGGTTAATAAGGAAATTTTTTTTAAAAATCTCATTTTATGAAAGTCAAAATAATCTTTATTATCAATAAAACAATTTACCATATTTTCCTGTATAAAATCTATGCCAGAGCTGTCTAGACCAAATTTGATCATGGGCCAATACAAATTACTAAACAGATCATAGGGCCACACAAATAAAAAACACATTCTTTTAAGGAAAGGCTTAATAATGTTTAATACAGTGCCTGTGTAACTGTAATATTAAATTGTATTAGTGCTGCATTAATTTATCTTTTAGAATCCTTTAATATCAACATTAATATTAGTTGTTGCCAGATGCAATGCGTGTGTAAATGAGTTAACTGACTGTGAAGATCTATATTTAGATTTTATAAAATTTATTGTGGAATACGCACTTTCACAAAGATAGGTACTGCCCATCACCAGACCTATTTTT
Organism: Latrodectus elegans; assembly: GCA_030067965.1. NCBI lineage: Eukaryota > Metazoa > Arthropoda > Arachnida > Araneae > Theridiidae > Latrodectus > Latrodectus elegans. The sequence goes on along the minus strand of CM057820.1, from coordinate 24,780,157 downwards.
AAGCCAAGATTGGTTAATTTGGGGAAATGCTCGCCAAGAAGATTAAAAAAATCTATTCCAGACAGATTGCAAGTCACATAATTTCAATTGATAATCAGTGTTTACACTTTCACAGCTGCAATCATTAATGGATGAGTAAAAAGTGATATATTACTCTCTAATTCTTTGTACAATGAAGTTTTGAAAGAAATGCTATTTATATTATACATAGTAAATAAGGGATGGCAGCTCGACACTGCTGACTTATTTCAGCTATAATTAGTTTTGTTCAGTTATTTTTAAGAACGAATTCAGTTCCTCGAAAAAATATTACTGTTGCTATAGGCTATCATTTTACATTTTATCTTGACATGAGCTGTTCGCTCTTAAAATATTAAGTTTGCTTGTCATTATGTAAAAGGATACATATAAGTTAAGCAGATTTTAAACTAAAAGCTATAGAGAAGGGAAATAAAAAAATGGCGATACATGTTAATGTAGGATGAAAAACAAAGCATGTGCACAGCAAAAGAAAAAAATACATCTTAATGTGCAGTTTTCCATTTCTTTTATTTAATTATTAATGAAACAAATAAATTTTAGTTTTAAAATCTAACTTCATTTTAAAAGTTAACAGAAATTAAAAATAAATGTTTAATAGGAATTTTCTCATAATTATTTTGCATAATGATATCTCTCTCAATCTGGTGTTTTCACATCTCAGTTTATCACACTTTGCAATGGTGTGGATCCAAATAGATGTTTTTTTATAAATATTTTTTCTGTACAATTTATAAAATTTTTAACAGAATTTGTACAGATTTCCAAGAACCAAATACCAGGAGTTTTAAGGAGACAAATCAAAAATTTCAAGGAGGTATCAAACATTTGTATTAAATATTTTTTATTTTATTTTAAAGTTAGTTTTTAAGCAAATATATGCACAACATTTTCAATTATATTTGTAAATAATAAACAGTTGCAAAATTAATGAGAATTATAAATATGAATTTTTTTATTTAATTTAGAATTATGTTTAAAGATTACTTCAAAAGACTTAATGAATTTACTATAACAGAATTTTTTTAATAATATGATATAATTTTTTTTATACAAATAATTAATATACTTTATTTTATTGGATTTTACATAGTAAAAAAAGAGTAGAGTTTTTAAGTATCATCAATAGATTCTTATCTATTAATTTATAGAATATTTCAAGATACACTTTCATATCCAAATTCTAGCTTGTAATACTTCTTGGTTATATGTATACACATATTATATACATATATAGCTTTTTCGGAGTATATTGGTCAATGAAAAGATACTTTCCACCAGTCAAATTAAATTTATTTCAGCCTTTATTTTATTGATAAATAAATTCCAGATTCACTGATATTATATGCAATTTTTACCAAGGAAGACATGGAAAGTATATTTTAATTCAAAATTTTATATTTAAATATTAATATTTAGTGAATTTTATACAATATAAACAATACAAAAAGAAAAAATCAATTAAAATCACTCATTTGATTGCACAACATAACGATTTTCTCTCAGATTATTTCACAAACATAAATCTAAATACTACCGGTTCTTACTAAATTAGATTATCATGAAATTATCTTTATTTTAGTCAACAGTTTATGAATATAACAATCTAATATTGATTGCACTAGCATGAAGTGGTAACAAGAGCTAATATTCAATTAGGTTTTTGGACAATTATATAATAAAACAAAAATTTCAAAAAACTATATTTTCTAACAAAAAATAAATGAATCAAGGTAAGTAAAAATTCCAAGAGTAATTCAGAATTTTAAAGGAGTCAACTCTCAAAATTCCATGATTTTCAAGTGCCTTTAAGTAAATTTCAAGTCCCAGAAGTTGTATAAACCATATTTTAACTATAATGAGTATTATTTTCCATCTAAATTTTATATGACACCACATTATTAGCAGTACATATTTTCGACTTTTCACTGAAAATTACTATGCATTACATGCCATTGCATGCTATGTGATTTTTTTTTTTTTTTTTTTTTTTTTTTTTTTTTTTTGCTCAGAAAAAGTTTTTAGTAGATTAAATACAGGGAAATATGGTAATTAAATATTTTATCTAAAATTAATTTGGTTATTTAAATAGTTTACAAAATAATTTATAGATTTAATCTATTAATGATTTTTGTAGTTACATGAAAATTATCTATTGTGAATTTGATACTAAATTACACCTAATCTCTCATATCCTCATACGGCTCTTTACATCAATATATAGTTATGAAAAATCAGAATGAAATTTCTGTAAATTCATAATATTAAAAATAATATTAAAACAAAAATACATTTAATTTTCAAGGCTTGGTACTCCTATATATACACACAATGGTGCAGGCGAATTCTGGACTGCATTTTAAGGTTATGAGGTTTGGAATATATGCATGTTTGTAATAGGTCTTTGTAAAATCACTTTTTGAATCAATTTTTAAATTAAAAGAAAAGATGATGCAATACAATATTCTTTGCAATATAGTATTGCCATCAAATTTGTTAATCTTTAAATAATTTTATTTATTTTTGAACATATGAATAAAAAAAATTATAAAATAAAGTACAATTTGTTTAAGAATAAAATTATTACTCGGTCTGCTTTTAGAACTAGGAGAAGGTGATTCACTCTGGTCAGCACTAGCAGAATATTTTGGACCAAATACGGCAGCAAGCTCCTTGGGTTCAGGGGGTGGGATAGGGTATCGTCCAATTGCCATTTCAACCAAAGAAAGGCCAAGACTCCATATATCAGACTGAACAGTATAATGTGTACCTTGCAATCTTTCGGGCTAAAATAAAAAAATATTCATATATAATAAAGTCATATTTATATGCAATAACTACATTTCTAAATAATGATTACTAAAAACATCAAACAGACATTTATGGTGCATTTAATTTAGGCTCAGCATAATAATGGATATTATAAACATAATATATTCAATTTAGTCACTTAAATAAATAATAAAAGAAATGATTTCCTATATTTTTTATAAGTGCAATTCAAAATGGCTATAATTTTATACTCTAAATTGCTTTTCATATTTAATATTGCATTTTACATATACTACAGCTGGAAAACCTGAAATGTTATGTACTATGATATAAAAACTTATGATACTTGTAAATAGTAATATTTTAAAAAGTTTTTATAAATGAATAATTAACAGTAAAAATCGATTTCCTTTAATAAATAAAAGAAAGGTATTCAATGTGTTATATTTTGGTTGTTTTATATACAGGAAAAATCAATGATTAGATTAGCTAATATAAATTATTTTATTCAAGTAAGCAATCATTAAAAGTAGCTTAGAATGGAAGACTATTATTCTGCTATAGTGTTCTGATTTAAATTGAAAATAATGCATTCTACATCTACAATTATCATTTGAACATGAAAGTAATGCTACTATATGCAGACACATTTACTGAATTTCTTAGAAATAGTGATTCTCTTCAGAAAGATGAATTTACAAAAAAGCTATTGACACCTGGAATTCCATATAATGCCTCTAGTGTGTAAAGAAAATATTAATTGATGTACCTATCAAATAATACAAAAGGAATTTGATACTGGTTGGTTGGTTGTTTATTTATTAATTTTGTTTTTCTCCCACAATGATTTTTTTTTTCTTTTTTGCACACAAAACTTGGTATTTAGATCAAGTATCAAAACTTGGTATATAGATCAGGACCTATAGTTTAAAATGAATTCTGAACCATTACAAATATCCAATCCCAAGGTAGAATTTGAATCTACAAACTGTTGCATGAACCAAAGGCCTACCAGTTTGGCAGCCAGCTTGGAAGAATTTGGTATTAGATGTATCAGGATTAAAATAAAATTACTCATAAAGTGAATATAAATAATAGTTTACCATAAGGTTCTACATTAGTTAAACAGTGCATTAAAAGAAAATTAAGAATTGGTAAAAAAAACTTTAAAAATGATGGCCAAAGCATATTTAAATTTGTTATAAGCAGAGAATTATGGATACCATTTTTTGGCACTACTACAAATCAAGAAAATAAATTAATGGTCTTTGAAGATGATAGCATCCCTATAATTGTGAAAAGATAGCATGCAACTACAGGCATGTATGGAAAAGTACAGGACTGGCTAAAGCCATCAAACTAGAAAATAGTCACAGCTATCAGATATATTATTAAATGTCTTACCAGAAATTCTTCAAAAAATAAATGTTAGAGGATTACACTGACCATAAAAATGTGTCTTTTCATTCAGCAAGATTGACGGTTGATATTCTTGAAGAAGCATATCAAAGTGATAGAACATCCACCTTATACACCTAATTTAGTCATGCTTAACTTTTTTTTAACGCAATAAAGAATGAATGTTAATCCCAAAGATAAGATTGAGAGGCTCAAACTACACATTTTATTATTCAAAGAAATAAATAGTTTTAGATTTGGAAAAATTCACCTATAGAAGTGTACAAATACTAATAAAAAAATTTAACTTTTAAAATTTTATAAATATAACTTCAAAAATCTAATTGAATGAAACCTAGAAATTTGAATGCACTAAATTGACATTAGCTAGAAACAGTTTAGAACAGCAATTTAATTAATTTATAACAATTTTAAGGAATAATTTTGCTGAAGTTCAATATCGTAAATATTAAACAGAGATAACAAATTGTTCTTAGTTTGATGAAAATTAAGTTATTAAAACAATTATTTTAGTATTACAGCTCCTAAGAACAGAAGTATAATGTTGATTTTAGCCATAACATTGTCCTGTCAATTAGAGGGAAAGATTTGAAAAATAACATACCTGAATTCAGATACAGGAATTAATTTAAAGTGAAAAGGATACAAGAAATTTTTTGGCACACACTTTTTTGACGTTAAATAATTCCTAAAGCATTTGTGCAGGTTACACAAAGCCCTAATGAACAAAACTACTACAGCTGTACTTAAGATAATGTTGTGACTCTTGGGTGACCTTTTTCAAATCTCCAAGTTATTTTTTAGAGACAATCTTATGTAATATTGTAGTCAACAAATTATTTGTTTGTAAATACTTTTCTTCTAGTAAACTAAAATTCACCAATGCAATTATAATCAAAACAATTTCATGTATAATCATTTTAACTCTAATTTGTACAGTTGTGGTTTTCTTTAAAAAGTAGATATTCAAATATAAATTTAGCACTTTAAAAAATTGAATGCCATTTTTTCTATAAAAATCTTTACCATTAAACAATTAACAGAAACAAATGCATTAATTGAAATTCTCTAAATTATACTGAATAATAGTCTTTAAAATAAATGGTAGCTATTTACAATAAAAATTCATATTTTTAATTTTAGAGATCAATATACTAAACTAAATTTTACAATAAAAATTAATGTGATACAAAAGATAAAATATTTTATATTAATTATGCAATACCTCCAAGCTTACATACTAATATTTTTAAAGCAAAAGGTTTGAACTAAAAGCATACTTACTGTATTCACAAATTTTAAACATGTATAAAAATTATAAGCAATCAATTTTTATAAATTCACAACTATAATGCCTAATAGATAAATTTCAATTAAAATAGTGAAATTCTTAAGGTTTTTATGAAAGTATTCTAAAATATTAATTATGCACTAGGAAAAATATTGAAAAACTATGTTTAACTTATATATAAAAGTCAAACATAGTTTTTGTATTAAATTAATTTCTGGGATCAAATTTATTCTGTTTCTTCCATAAACAAACTGATAAACTTACTGACATATAAGACCTAGTGCCAACAAATGAATTTGCCATGGAATCAATTAGTTGACCACTAACTCCAAAGTCACAAATCTTTATTTCTCCTCTTGAATTTACTAAGATATTGGAAGGTTTCACATCTAAAAATATTACAAAATATATTAAAAAATAGAAAAATTTAAATTACTTTTATCAAAACCTAAATCCTGAATGTAATTTTGTATGAAATAAGACAATTATGTAAGATAGTAAAATCAATTTATTAATCATTTATTAATTAACTACAAAATTCACACTGTTAAAATATTATGCAAATTTACAATTAGAAGTGATTTTCTATATAAATTAAAATGTAAAAGAACTGATGATTTTAGCTTTAATAATAATTTATTAAAATAATTTTTAATGAAAGTAAAATGAGAAGCTTTTATATTAAAAAATAAAGTACTTCAGTCTTTAATTTTACTTTGAATTATAATGATCATTTGCTTGTATTTTTGGTACATAGTTGTCATCTCAGGAGGTCATTAAAAGTGCTTTAACAAGCTTTAAAAACTTTAACAGACAAGAATTTATACTTAAGTGGAAACCAAATGAAATACAATTATCAATTACTATCATCTTCAAATAACAGTCCAATGAAGTAAAATGAATTTTTATCTAAAAATGATAAGCAAGTTCCACAAATGCAAAATAATTCTTCCAAATTAGGGGAAATTCTTGATAATTAGTTAATAAAAGAGATTTGTTTTCAAGATTGTGCAATAATTATTCTATTTAAATGAATTGCTAATTTTTCACACTATAGTATCAATTTTCATTTGTATTTCATTTCATGCGATATCATATAATTTTCTATGCAAACAAATAATTTCAGGAAGAAAACTTTTAAGATTAAGAAAATAATTTTATTTATTATAAATACAGAACATCTTGCAGAATATTAAAAAGAGAGACATTCAATTGCTAAACTAATATTTTAGTCATTTTACAGTAAAATTTAACCAGTTATATTAAATAAAATTGCATGAAACTTTATTTTTAATTATTTTACAATAAAGTAGATACAATAAACAATTGCCAGTTATTTTATAATGCTTGTGTTATCCATTTCAGATTGAGCATTAAAATAACTTAAATTCTAACAAATGTTAAATAACACTAATGATTTTAATGCTTATAGTGAAAAATAGAATAAATAAAAATATTTTTTTCAAAAAAGGAATAAGGAATTCCTTTTCTCCTTAGGAATAAGAAATTCCTTTTTAAATAGGAATTAATATTAAGAGAAATATTTAAATTAATATAATCTACTATACCTCTGTGCATAATTTGATGTTTTTCTCTTAAATAATTTAAGCCTTTCAACACCTGAAATAAAATTAAAAAACATGCTATTGAAATCTAAATTAAATTAAATATAAGAAATATATTCTTTAAAAAATTTTTTTATTAATCTGTGTAATTATATAAGCCAAAATAGAAAAAGATAATTACAAAATAAAAAATATTTGTATGCAATAAAATTAAATAATGATTATGCATTTATAAATATCTTAACAATTTGATTGAAAATGTTGGAAGTTATTGAATACTATTTTATTATTTGTACTTTACTACAACATTTTAGCGTAATTAGATGTAAAAAGCCAATCACATGCTGGCATTGGAAAATCCCTCACTGAGTACTCATTCTCTGGTTCATTTGGCACTGTATTCAGAGTATCTTTGCAGGTATTGACATGGAGTTACAATTTGAAACTAAGTATAAATAAGCGGATTTCAAAATTAATATTACAATTGGAATATAAATTATACAGATGATAGTGCAGGAACTATGCACGAGTAAAAAAGTAAAGTTCAAAATAATACGGCTATAAAAGATGAAGAAATAGCAAATTTCTTGGGTGAATGAGTACCCTAATGATTTTAGTTATAAGTGACAGTGACAAGGAATTTGTTCCTTCCACTAAAGCCCATGATATTTCAAATTCTAATGATTAATAAACTGTACAAAAGGCTGCATGTCAGAATGATTCAGCTATGGTGAATACACAATTTGTGAAAATGATTTAACACCAATAAAGCAATTTATTTTTATAAAATACTTGTTTGCTGTAATCTGTTTTAGATAATAATCCTAAAGATTTCTTTAATTGTTTTTCAATCTGTCTCTTGCAGGAAACAGTAGTAGAAACTAATGAATTGCCCATAAAATAGTTTCTCATCATGAAAAAAAGAAACATAGTCACATCAATGCCTAGATAAGCACCACAAAAATGGAACTCTTAATATTTGTGGCATTGATCTTGCATATGAATGAATTGTGAGCCAAACTATATGAATAAACAATATACAAGACCATTCGAAAACAGATTCATTGTTTGATTTATGCACATTTTTAAAAAAATATAAATAGGAAGTTTTTATTATCTTTATTACTGAGGGCAATGCACTTTGCAAAAATTCTGGAGCAGAATACAGAACCTCTGAATAAAAAAAAGTAAAAATATGGTGAATTTGCTTAATGCATGTGTGTCTAAAATATTATCTAAGATGCAAGATTAGTTTAGATGAGTCACTGGTATTAAGGCTTAATTTAATAACTTATATTCAGACAGTAGATACTAAATAAACATCATAAATATGGTATTAAGTTATACATGATTACACCCACTCAAAGTATAGCTTTTAAATTTATATTATACACTGCTATCTTAGATTATTCTGGTGGAACAGAACATGCAAAAGCCATTATGAATTTACTAGAGGGAAAGCTGGATGTAGAATATAGCTTATTTATAAACAATTATTACAACAGTTATGGACGGTAAAATGTCTTGTCGATAATAAAGCTCATTAAACTATGACAATCAGAAAAGATAGGAAGATATTTCTAAAAGAACTTAGCAAAAAAAAAGAAAAAAAAACTGAAGAATAGGCAAATTGCAGCAAAGTATGCTAATAGTACGATGATTGTAAAATGGCAGGACTAAAAAGACATCAATTACATTTCCAATGATTAAAAAGTGATATGGTGAAACAAAAGAGCTGAAATATATATTGAAACGTTTACCAATAATTCAATATAATAAATGTATGATAGGTATTGATATAAAAAAACAGATGCTCGATTATTAATACTTGTGAAAGGAAAACAATTAGATGGCCAACATATATTATTTGCATATTTTGCAAATAATGATGAGCAATTCCCACATAACTTATAATAATTCTTGAATGGAAATACATAACTGTATGACAAGCACTTATCCATGATACAAAGTTTACTGAAGAAGCCACCTATTCTTTATGCTTTAGTGTGATAAGTCTCAATCTGATCAATATGTGGAAAGGAAGAATATAAAACTTTCTAAAAAAGCAATGCAGAAGTCCCCATTCCTAAGAGAAATGTAAATATACACAACTGTCTGTAAATTTTGTAAAGAATTTCCCAGTTATTGCTTACATAGTACATAAAGATGATATATAACATTCTATATGTACTTTTAGTAATGTCACTAATTTTCTTTAAATTTCTTTTTTTTAATTTGCAACTGTAATATAGATTTATTAAAAATAATGTATAGTGTCACTTTTCTCATTTTGATTCTTTTCTCATTGCGTAAACATTACACACTCAGTGGGTAATGTTGCATTTGGAGAAAAACCTTACATTAAATGTCAATTACATGCCAACATGTTAACAAAAATCTTAAATAATACTTAGATATCAATGACAAATAATAATTTTTTATTAATGTTTTTAATTACACAGTAAATGTTGGTCTTTGGGTACAATCACTTTCGCATTAAGATAACAATCAAATTGTAATAACTTACAATAAATATGTTTTTAAAAAATGCTGAAATTATCTTGGAGCAGGAAAATTAAGAATAAATATTAACTGAAATGTTTCATAATGAATTAATAAAAGAACTGTAAAATTTATTTTATACATGCAATCATGTCATAAAAAATTCTATACATGCAAAATCCTTGATTTAGGTAAACAATTATTGTTTGATTTAAATTGAAAAGAGGACTCCAGCTACATAAAATTAAATAATCATTCATACAATAAATAATAAATGTTAAGTACTACTTACAGCAATTGTAACTTTACCCAAAATTGGCTCAGGAATTCGACCAGCTTTTTTCAGAACTAAATCTAATGAACCTCCATCCTTATGAAAAATAAAATTTGATATAAGTATAAATTATGATTGTGAAAATATTCTTAGCGATTCAAGTAAAATTAAAAGACCATGTAATAAACTTAGACCAAAAAATTATTTATTCAAACTACTTTCAAAAAGTAAGAAATACAACCAATCCAAATAAACTTGATAAAAGTAATAAATTAAGAAAAAAATTATAGTTACATTATATATTTTAGTAAATTTAATTAGTTTTTTTTAATTAGATTTACATTTTTGTAAATAGAAATATTTAGATAAATTTACTAAGATACATATTTTTTATTGTTCCAGTTTTAATATTTCTATTTAAAATTGAATTCGTAATAAACCAAAAGAATAAAATATTTTTCATATGGTGTAATATTAAACATCAAATGGAATAACTATTTAAATTTTCCAAAACATAATGTCATACATTTTAAGTACCGTGTTTTCCTGTATATAATCCATAGCGGCATATTATTCCCAAGCCCTCTTTTCCTTTCAGCAAAAAAAAAATAATTTTTCATAATCTGCAGTGGCATTTAGTCAGCAGCAATTTTTACAATAAATAGCTAAAAACTCATACAGTTGATAATTTGGTGCCAAATAAAATAAAATATTAAACACACATTATGATTAAAAATATAATAAATTCCATAGAAAAAATATGATAAAGATCTGTCTGTCTGAATAAACCTCAATATAAATTTTGATTAACTGAAATGAAACCACAATATCTATCAATATTAGATAAGATTCTAGTAAAACTTAATTTTTGGATTTTAATAATTTTTAAAATGAAGTTAGACCTTTTTTAAAAGGAAACTAAATTTGTTTTGGTAATAGTTATATGAAAAAAATGGATTATTTTCTAACTGTGCATGGAATACATTTCTTTTTTTTTGTACTGCGCATGCCTTTTCTACCTTACATTACATGTTTGTCCACTTTTTTTATTTGCCTTCCCTATAGCATTCAGTTTAAAATTTGCTCTGTAATAATAATTTTTACTTCACTATGGTGATATATGTATTTGAATGTTTTCAGATCGAAACAGTTCAGATCAAGACAGAATGTGAAATGATGTTAGTGAATTGTAATTTTAATATTGTTCAGAGGAGCTGAATTCATTCTTGAATTAGTCAACCGAGTCACAGTGCCATCTGTTATTTATTTTATGAAATATAAACAACATTTCTTTCAAAATTTTATTATAAGTTGCTTGATGAAAAATATTTTTTATCTGATTATCTGTGGCAGCATATACTACACACAACAAATTTTGGAACATTTTTAACACATAAGCTGCAGATTACATACAGGAAAATGCATATTAAGGCACTATTAATTATCTATAGCAGGTTAAGCTTTACAACTTATATAAACATGTAGAGATATTCAAGTAAGATTTATTTCAATTCCACCAATTTCTAAAGCAGCAAATGTTATTGATCAAAAAGCATGTATTACATTTTGTTTTGACAAAGGAACTTATCATATAAAACATAGATATAAACAAAGTTAGAAAAGTTAGCAGAAAATCATTCAAAGATAATCATTTATCTGATGGACTATCCATTTAAAAAATAATTAGGTTGCTGAAGAAATTAGCAAATTGATAATCTGAGACCCTCATTTGAGTAACAATTACTAAATGAGTTCTTATATTATTTGGTTCCAGTTGAGCAGTTTTATCAAATGAACATTTAAGATTGGGATATGTCAAGTTGTTACATGCACTTTAATTTGTTCTAAGAACAATAATGTGTTTAAGTGTCCTAAAACATGATTTCACAAAGCGATTCTTTTTTAAAATACATAATTACCAAAAATGAAACTTTGATTTATGGTTTTGACACAGGAACAATTCAGCAGTTATTTAATAAGTGCCTGAAAGATAAAACAAAACCAAAAAGAATAAATCAAAATCACTGAAAATTCAAGTGTTTTCTTCGAATGTCATGATGTGCTTTATGATTCTATTGACAAACCAAATTATTAATAAAGATTATTATTTGAGTATTTTGCAGCATTTGCATTAACTACTTTGTTTAAAGTACCCTAAAACATAACAAAAAACTTATAAATTTTGCACAATATTAACAGCTTTTGTAAGTTACAATTTCCTTTGCCCATTTTGAACAAAATATTCATCAAATAAAACACAAGTACCCTATTCTAAGACATCACACTATATGACTCTTATTACCATGACAGAAATTGCCTAGAAGTGGTTTTTCTATTTTCAGTTTATTAATTGGATAAACAATTCATTTCAAACTCTGAGGGGCATTCACAAAACAATTTTAAGGAATATTTTGAAAATTTGAAAAAACATTAACAGATGTGTATTGAAATCAATGAATTTTGAGGGTGGTGAAATAAATATAGATTAATAAATTTACACCTGTTTTATGACATCATTCTGTGAGTACTCTTTCATTAAAGAAATATACTGTAGTATAGTTAAATAAAAAAATATTAAACTGTAAAACAGTAGACAATTCCAAGTCCATAAAAGAGAAGTATTACTATAAATTCCTTTAAGTTATTAGAAATATCATTTAGAACTGCAGCAATATTAATCAGAGAAAATGGCAGTGATGTTTTAAATTAAATGATTTAAGAATTAAATAATTACCATATATTCCATGCAGATATTTATTTCTCCATCACTGTAAAAAGCACCATAAAATCCAACAATGTGAGGAGAATTGCATTCATGCAATACTTTTAATTCTCGAATTATTTGGTTTCGGATAGCAGGTTTTACTTCCAAGTGAATAAGCTGGAGAAATAAAAATTGTAAGATTTTAAAAATATGCTAAAATTAATAGAACATAATATTTCAAAAAGTAATTTTAAATGTTATATTTTGTAACCTCATTAATACTGATGGAATAACATGTCAGGTTTAAAAAGCTGAATGGAATTAGTATTCAAATAATATACAAAACGTTAAAATTCACATACTTATAAAACAGTTCGCACATTATAAAAAAATTTACCATAAATTTAGAGCATTTTCTGGGATACATGTTAACTTCTTTACACATTTTAATATACTAAATAAATCATTTTTTAAAGAATCATAAAACATAAGAAAGTTATTGTTTAACAGAAAGGAAACACAATTTTCCCCTAAAATACTGAACATTATAAAAATTAAGATAATGTTTGAAACAACAGAAAATATTGTAAAAATATGCCAGTTTTTTAATTATGGTTTATAAAATAACAAAGAATATATACAAATTTAATGTGATCAGAATGGAAGAATTCTTGAACATTAGAAGCCATATGCAAACACTAAATATTCTGTTGAAATACAAGCACTAAATGTATGGGCTCAACACCTTAAAGATGTAGAGCTTGTTCATTTTACTGTCAGAAAGATGTGGGAGTGAAATCCATTAATACAGTACTAGCAATTCCCACTATAATCACCTGTGATGTGTACATGCAATTACAATACTAATGATTTGCATTTCTTATTAGCACAAATGTAGGTGTAAATTTCACATGATTTATATGCTTTCTTCAAGGTGTTGTATTTTAGGTCACCTTGAAGGGAAAAGCAGAACTTTGCTCTTAACTCCGATAGATGGCCCTAACACAGAATCCACTCGTTCAATTCTGACTGATCTGGAGGGGGAGAAAATTTTCTCCATGGAAGCTGCTCAACAAATGACCGACCACAAGACTTTCACATATTTAACAAGCACTTATATTGTATGCACTCAGTGGGTCTTTGGAGGCATTGGGAATCTAAACCCACTCTTCCAGACAGAAAGCAGATGCCCAAACCACTAGGCTACTACAACTAGAAATTACATATAAAATATATAATAAACAATAATTCAAAAAATATAAGTATTTAAAAAAATATATAATAAAGAATATATAACAAATAATTCAATATAAAGTAATTATAAAAATTTTAATATTCAAAGCAATCAAATTTAAATATTCAACTGGAAAAATTCAATCATCCAAACACTTTTTTCCACTTTTTAATTTCTAATACTAATGATTTTGTTTTTCAAATATTGTAGATTTTTAAGCTGAATAAAACAGAAGTTTCAAATTTCTCTAAATCAGACATGCATCCTATAATTTTCAGTTAATTGCCTTTAAAATAAATTAAACAACAGATTGAAAAGCAAGTATTTTACTACCAACTAAATGGAAATAGAGATAACAATTATAATGCTTAAATAACGAAAATAAAAAAATTATGAAAATAAAATGTTATTTTTAAGAATGACTTATCATTCTAAAGTAGAAAATTAGGAAAAAGTTATCACAAAACTGTAAATCAGAGAAATTCTTAAAAAGAAATTTCTAAATTAAACTATGAAAGCTAATAGTCTTTATTTTCTCTTTTGAACTGAAAACACATCTAAATTTTTCAAACATTGTATCTCAAGCTGAAAATTAAAGATCTACAAATGACTACAGCAAACCTTTACAGAAAACTATTAAAATGTTTTAAATAAGTACCATGCAGCATCTATTATTTAATGAAATAATATTAAAAATTAATACAAGAAAAAATAGATTACTTTACGAGCCATAATAAGCCCACTGGGCTTATGCAAATTTTTGGTAACAACTCCACCATTGCCAGCTCCTAATTCTCCTAAATTTTCTAGATCTTCATTAACTAACTCCCCAACTTTCTGTTTTTGAGTTAAAAATGCTTCAAGTCTCTTCCTTTGCTGATCATCAAGCTCCAATCCTTCTAAACTTTTTTGTAAAGCTTCAAAGCTTGTATCCAAAACAGATCTGCTGTAAGGAAAAAAAATGCAGTCTAGAATATTTACAGTTCAAAGTAAAGTCATGCAGGAAAAAATAAAATAATAAGTCAATCAGCTATGAACAATAACACTGACATTCAAAGACATTTACATCATTAGTAAAATAATGTCAACATTTTTACACAATGTACACATAGATTTAATTTATTACTCTATGGACATTTTTTGCTCATGGAGGTTAAATTAGACAAAGTGTTTAAATTAGATTTTGAACCAATACAAATGTCCAAGGCCTAAGTAAGATTATAACCCACAAATTAATGAATTAAAAATACAAGTATTAACTACATGGCAAGCAGCTTGATCAGTTTATATAGAGAATAGTAAGATAATAAAATTCTATCAAAATATACTCAAATGTTACTTTTAATTTAAGTTCACACACTTGTTATATTAAAAGAGTAAACAGAACTGATTATAATATACTATAACAAAAAATAATTATTTCAATTTAGTAATTATAATTAGAGAAATTACAAAATTAATTTTAAATATATAATTGTAAATATTTTACAAGTTATCTATTTACCTTTGATATTAATTCAATAATTTTAATGAAATTTATAAAATGCAAATTTTTAGATGTAAAACATAAAGAGTTGCTTTTAAAACTTATAAATTTTTTTCAATAAACTTAAATAATAAAAAATATTGTTTGCGGAGGGGAATAAAATTAGTAAATTATTAAGTCAAATTTATGATCCAGTTTTGAATAATTGAAAACAAAATAATTGATTTGCCTTATTGTGCACAGAAAAGTTCAATTACAAAAATTTACTTAGTATCTGCTTACTTGACAAGATATTGGAACCACTTAGATGTTATTTGAAATGATGATCCCAATTAAGTATCACAATTTTCATGAAATCTTTAGAGAGTGAACTCATTATTGGAACATTTTACTATTATTTTAAATTTATTCAACTATATTGTAGTCTGCTAACTTGATTTATTGAGATATCAAATTAAGGTGTGCAAAAAAATTCCACAGAGGCTAATTTTTATAAAAGGAAAAAAAATTCAACATTCATTGATTTTGTATTTAACCTTACAATATCAACTATGATGTCAAATAAACCAAATCAAAAGCTTATTGTATCGAAATGGAAAGCATCTGATAACTTTGAATTTATGAAAAATTTGACATTGAATCTAAAAGCTTACTTACAACTTTTACATCTGATGATATAGAGTTAACAAATATGTATAACTTTAGAAGTCAGAAGTACTTTAAAATTCTGTATTTTTAGAAATTCTTTTTTTATTTTATTTTAAGTGAATTTTACATTATTCTTGAAATACATATATTTTTATTACTCGAGAAGAAAGCATGCTTATTTTTTTCTTGTATGTTAAGCAAGGATATTTTTCCCCATATATTTACTATTTCCAATATATGCACAGATCAAATACTTATAGGTTTTATATAGTAGTATTTTATGAATATATAACAGACATTTTTGAAGTGTGTTTTTCTACTTTACTAATTAAGAACAAACTATTAAAAAATTAAATTATTCAGATTTCTTTAATGTTTTTGCCAGATTGTTAATAACAGCTTAGAACTGCATTCAATGTTTTTTGAAAGGCTAGTATCATTACTCAGTTAATTAAAATTTAAAAACTATAAAAGAAACAATTGATAGCCCATAAGAGAGTTAAGTTATTACAAATGAATGTTATTTTGACATATTTTACACTTAGTTTCACATATATATATAGATAAATTATGTAAATTAAATTTTTTTGCATTATCTCATGAACCTATTGTGATAAGGAAAGACAAAGAGATATTTCAAATTACAACATTCAAATTCCAAAATTATGTAAAATTATCTAATTTTGAATAATAATATAGCTGAATGATTTGGTAAGGACATTATTCAATGGTCATTTTCTACACACGTCTTTAATCAGGGCCTATAATTTCAAGAGGATTCTGAAACAAACATTTTTATTTTATTCACAAATTTCATGATCTGATAGATTATGTAATTGAGTACATTTGTATGCATTATTCTTTTGAAGTAATAAAAAATAGGTTGTTTGAACAAGAAAAAGATATTTTTAAAAGCTGAATTTCCAAGACCAACTTAAAAATTGGCTTGAATGCAAAAGACTAGAATAATGAACTTAATAGAATTTATTGAAAGAGTATACCATAGAATATAAGTTTGATCAGTTACTAGATATAAATAAAATTAACAATTTAGTTGTAAAAATAGCTTATTAATATTAAGATGAATACATTACCCAATAAATTTTCACAAAGTGTTATTTAAAATATGATCAAGTTTTTACTTCCATACCTCAAAATGTTTATGTTTAAGTTTAAAAAGATTTAAGTAAGAAAGTAGACTGTTAAAAGATATATTATTTGACCATAACAGATTATGGTGCATTTCCATTATACCCCCTACGATAATCATCGAAACAGGGGGGAGGGAATCCCAATCACTGTCATAAATATTTGCATCATCTATTGTTTAAAAAGCTTTACATTTTAGAAAGTACTAAAAATTCGTAAAAACATTTAATAAATTAAATAATTATTATTTATTGACAAAGCTTATTTAATTCAAAAATTTATTTCTGATGGAAGCTCCATGGAAGTCACTTTGATGATTCATTGTCGGGATATAATGGAATAGTACCCAAATTACTATAAAGGAATTTTTAGATTACCCTACAAAAATATAAAGAATCGCTATTTAATAAATCACTGAATATTCCATAGGATTCTTATTGACAACCCAAATTATTAATAAAGATTATTATTTCAGTATTTTGCAGCATTTGCATTAACCACTTTGCTTAAAGTATCCTAAAACCTAGCAAAAAACTTATATATTTTGTACAATATTAACAGGTTTTGCATGTTACAATCTTTTTTGCCCATTTTGGATATTCAACAACTGAATAATATCTATATTAATTAAATTCAAATCTGGTTAAATATTGTAAATACATATGATTAAATAGATTTTTTATTTAAAAATTATAATAAATTTTTGACTCAGATGCTACATAATCCTTTTGATGTATTTCTCAATTTTATGAACATTAAAAATTGTCAGATTAGAGGTAACTGTCATGTCATAGTTCCTTTCCATTTAGAAACTCAGTTTTATTCAATTAATAATAAAAAAAAGTACAATTATGTTATATTTTTTTTAAAATATAATTATGTTATGATTTAAAAAAAATTCAATTGAATTATTCTCTTAAGAATTACAGTGAAATTGAATAGTTCTAACAAAGTATTCTAAAATGTAACACAATGTTATTTAAACTAGGGCTGCAATAATAAAATTGTTGTTTAACATTTTTTATATTTTGGACCATATAACAGATGATTCAATAAGTTCAAATGATAAAATTTTCATAAATATGTGTATTCAGGTTTATTGTGATCTAGTAACAGCAAAATAATGTTCAAAGCTAAATGCCCAGACAATATGTTGAACAATCCCAACACTGTGTAACAATATGATTTGGATGTGTCATTTCTGTATGCTCTATTGTTGTAGATGCTCGAATCTTATCTAGGTTTCTTTCTTAATGACAACTAAATATGGAACAAAGAAATTCTCTTGGAAGGCAATTTATAAATACAGTAAACTTACAAGTCTCCACTGTGCAATGTCAAAATATATGCATTACATATATTTTGTATTATAACATATGTATTACATCATTGCAGTGTATATTAAATTACAATGATTGTAAAATGTACAGTAAAATTTACATCTTTGATTGAATGGACATCACACCAGATTTGATGACTTCTTACGATTAGCAAGCTGGAACCATAATACTCAATTTAGCTATTTTCTGTACTTTACTAAAATTAACATTCATTAAGTGCAAAATGGCATGTATACCATCAAATACTTATCATATTCCTCAATCATTTTAGAAATAAATGAATGAAATTTCATAAAATGATATATTAAAATTTATATTTTTAACTTGTTTAAATAAGATACAAATTCATTTTGGAATTTAGAAATGAGACGCTTCAAACAACATCCGGTTTTAATAAGAACTTATAAAAGCCTAGCTCGCAACACATCTTGGAATGATTTTTCATAAATATTCAGATATTGCAAAGAAGCATCAATGACCTTGCAACAAATTTCCTTGCAAAACATTTATATGTACAGTACAAAGTAAAAAAAAATAAAAGTCAATTTTAAAACTAAAACTGGTATTTTTCATTATAAAGAATGTGACTACATCATTAACTATATATAAAAAGACAGAATTTCATCAACTGCATAATTTAATTGAATCAGTACAAATCATTCAAATGTAATGTTGACTTATATAATTCAGTGAAGACCTTCTCTTTCATTTATAATTTTAACTTAAATTTCATCTTTTAAATATTCCTTTTATCAAAAATAGGACATTAAAAAATTTCTTCTGCTGAGTTCTTAATGAATTTACAACATTTAAAATTTTAAATTACTTAAAAAAGTGTACTAGTGTCCTTACACTAATGAATTAGCACCATTGTCACATAATTATCACAATCTGTTACCTTGCAGGATTCTGTTATCAATTCCTGCGGCATTAATTTGATTTGGTTCAAAATTTGTTATGATGATACTCAAAGATAAGTATTAAAAATGTGATATTGATTTTTCAAAAATTACTTTTAAAAGGTGTTAAATGAATATAAAAAGGAAGTATCTGTTATTGTATGCGATATTAACTTGTCAATAAACAAAAAAGGTAAGTTAATAAATATTACTCAGTATAGCCTTCAGTTAACCACAGGACACTAAAATTTTATGTATATGAAAAGACTTCTTTGTTACTTTCATGATTTTTCAAGTTAAATAATCTGCTGAACTGTGATGTTTGTCTAAATCAAATACAATCTCAACATAAGAGCCTAATTATTTCTAATTAATACTATAATAGTTAATAGTTATGTCATCCCTTACTTGGAGAAATTTAATTTATAAATATTCTATCACTTGCCACTTAACAAACTGTTATATTACACATTTTGTTCTTGTTAATAAATTTTACAGAAGAAATCTTTCGCATAAGTTTTTAATTCTTGACAGATAAAGATAAAATATCTGAAGACTCATTAGATCATGAAGAAATCAATGCCGTCATACTAGTATATCGATTAAACGTAATTAACTAGCATGAAATTCATTAAACTCAGATATGAAATGATTCATATTGTAACCTGAAAATTAAACATAGATAATAGCTATTTTCTTTAAATTATAGTTTTATTAATGTTTAATTATATCCAAATTTATAATTAAACCATTTTATGGTATTGCACATCGAATTCAAACATTAAACTTCACACAATAATCTTCGGATCTCCAACATCAAACATTAATATGTTATTCTTTTTAATAGATGTTGATTTACTGTAAACATATGTTTACTTACTCATTATTAGGTTCTACAGTTCCAGGGGGATCACTGTTGTTGACTTCGATAGCACCGGGTGGTAGCTTCAAATTTAATTTATTTTTACCGAAATTCTTACTCATTTTGATGTTAGGCTATAAACAGACAATATAGCTTCACATAATTTGATGGGCAATATAGAGATATAAAGGACTCGATATCTACAATTCACGAAATATATTTATAGCCCTTCTCTCACAACATTGATACACTTCAGAAAAAAATTATTTTTCTTCCTAATCAGAAGTCAAATAACATAATAGAGATCAAACTTAGATAAGCGGCACGATGTAATAAAGTTTTCATTTACTACCGCTAGAGTGCGAATTCAATTTTTCTCCACAAAGTTATCATTTACTATTAAAAATTGCTTGAAGAGAATAATTTTAAATTTTAATTCATTAAAATGCCTATTATGTTCTATTAGTTCCTTAAATATATTATAAAATTTTAAAAAAGAATTGTCCTTAAAAGTTGAAGGTTACAATCCTTACTTAAATAGGAAAATAATAAAATGCTCTGAGATATTTTATTGGTTTCAAGATTAATTTATCAGGATGCAAACTTTTTAAGACCAAGATATTCCTAAATTTTCCCAAAAATTTAAGTTCTTTGATATACTGATTTTTGTTCAATTTTATTCATATTAATTTTTCAATTAGTTTGGGTGTTTGATTAGAAATATATATAGAATGTAAGCGTTATATAATCTCATAGAAATTTAATCTCCCTCAATAACAAATATGGCTAACTACAATGGCTTTTTACTCAACAGTTTAATTGGGTCTTAATATCTAACTTTAATATTATCGTAATTAGTGTTATACCTAACCAGTAAAATTGCCCAATAAATTATTAATACTTTAAAACATATTTTACTTTTGACTAAATAATCATACACTTGAATATTTACAGCGCTAAGTATATTTAAAATGCAATATGGAATATAAAAAATCAATTGCATGGAATTAAAAGTGGTTGACGGCACTCTCTCACTATCATTTAATTTAATTTTTATGGCCAAGAAAATGAAAAATGTAAGTTCTAATTAGAATTTTAAAAAGCGCTGAAATTCATGTTATTTTTTTTTAACAAGTATAACCAAGTGAGCAAAGTAGTTGAACTTAATGCTCTAGATTTAAGTACAACAATTCGGGAAGTGTTGTAGGTTTAAACAATATATTCTTGTTGAATTAATGGTTGGGGGAAAATGATCATATTGACGAAATATTTGACCTATTAACAAGTCATTTTTAGAATACATAGAATAAAGTGATATATTTTATACAGTTTATTAATGTTAGTAAAAATTTATTTGAGCTGTAAAAACAATTTGATTAAAATGTTGCTTTAAATTCAGTGGATATAATATTTACTATTATTCAAAAAAAATTATTTTTATTCTTCCAATTTACTAGTCTTTTAAGCAATCTGGAAAATCTAGAGTATGATTATATACATCCTGAAACTTTAAAAATTTTGTTCTCTGTGGTGTACGTTGCTGATGTATTTAAATTCTTAATCTCGTTACTGATCTTAGAAAAATTCATCCATTTTCGTTTGGAAAAATACTTTTCACTAAAGCTAGGAAAAAGATGTTTCAGATATAATTTGTAAAAAATTATTAATTGAGATAAAAATTCTTAAAGTTTATTCACCTTTTACAGGAGAACACGAAATAGAAGAAAACAGCAAAAACCTTCAATTTATATAAATTTCAAATAACTAGTTCGAAACTCTATTTAAGAAAAAGCACCTCCATCGATGTTTTATTCAGATCCTATATTTAAAGCTGTTAGAACTGCATGCAAGTGTAAAAACACCAGCATATCTATTTGCACCTAGCCTTAAATTGAGGCCTAAAAGAGCCTAATGAAAATTAACATCCACAGCGGCCTAACGATGTAAGCTAATTAATCACGGTTGTTATTAAAGTGTAAGGCAATGTATTATCTATCGTGTAATTTATTTTCCCAGAGAGCTTCTTATAGACGTCTGCATACACATGTTGTAAGGGGGCAAAATTGAAAAACTCCTAAGTACCCACCTCAATAGATATATATCCAAGAAATAGAAGTACAACATATATTTGCCATAGATTAACAGTGATTATGATGTAACTTGGAAAGTCCCGTTCTGAACAGCACTTTCTACCATTAGATGATAAATGAAATAAATTACCAAAAATCTGATTGAATCATCAGCCTTCTGGCCGAAAGGGCAATCTCCAGTGACTCAGAAACTTCACGCAGCTTCCGTTAAGAACAGCAAAGTGAAGCATCATATGTAATGGGCAGTGATTGTGAGGATGACCACGCACTTTCTTTCACTGGGTTGTTGGAGCTCCATGGGTTTTGGGATCTGTCCATGTTAAAATGTGATATCCAAAGTTTTTCCGCTGATATGGTTTTTATGGGAAGAGGAGAGTGTTTGAGTGGCAGTTCAGATGTGACCGCGTCACCTGACCATGGTTCAAAATTATGAAGCATTTAGTGATAGGCGATAATTTCAAACCCATTAACCTAAAGATATAGTACCAGGCTCACCTGTATCGCTATGTTCGGAAGGGCTAGGTGTTTGATTCTCAATGCCGCCAAAGACCCGCCGAGTACATGTGATATACGTCCTCGTTAAAGCTGTGGAATCGAAAGTACTGCGGTAAGTCGTTCAGCAGTTATTATGGGTGTAATAGTCTGGAAAAAATTTCCTATTCCTAAAGATCAAAGTCAAAATTGAGGAAGTGGATCCTCTGGTGGTGCCATCCATCACAGAAGTTTAAGGATAAAGACATATTTTCACCTTCACGGTGCTCTGGTTAAACTAAAGACGCAGACTTCTGGTTCAATTTCTCATAGCCGTTGGCTAACGAGCTTGGCTTGTCCAAGTGTTGACAGGAACAAATCTGATTTGGTCCCAAAATTTTGCTAGTCTGAAGTACTCAGTATGGTAAGTCTCATCAACATTTTTATAGGGCGATGCCTTGCTTATTAATGCTTCTTAGTCAGTTTGATAGAAAAACATGCTATAGACTTTTCTATCAAACTGACTAAGAATCATTTTCTCATGGATGCATCTCATTTCATAGATGAAAAGTTTGTTTTTTCTGCGATAAATATAAAATGCAATGTAATTTAGAATTTATAAAAACTCTTATTTGAAGAAACATTTAACATATCACACATCAACATTATTATTTACACTCTCATAAAACAGCATATCTAAACGATTTCTCTGTTCAAAAATTGAATAAATACACATTCAAATAATAAACATTACGAGTAACAATTTCAATGAACACAACTTGAAACCTCTCCAATCTTTACAAATGGTTGTAGTAGTAGTACTATAATAGAAACAGTGTTTTGGATCTGTATGCTCGTAGGCTTATAGCTCGCATTGAGTAAGATTGAGTTTTTTCACAAAACTCGTCAAAAATTTAGAACACCATTTTTACCATAGTATTGTTTACAAATGGTTAGGTTACGACAAAAAACTGTTTTGGAGCTTTATGCTCATAGGCTTATAGCTCGCATTGAGTAAGATTGAGTTTTTATTTGAAACCTGAACTAAAATTGATGGATTGATGATTTTGAAAAAAAATGACAATCAAAACGAAAAAATAAGCACGGCGTTTAATTAACAAATGAAGGGGAAATATTAAACCGCTTGGAAATACAAAGACGAGAAAAAAATTACAATCTGTTAATTTCTTTCAAAAAAGAAATTGTTGCGCCAATTTTCTCTTTAGGACTCGTTGACAAATCTAAGATCCAAGAGAAAGAAAGAGCTCCGATACCAAGTTTTTCTCTTAAAGAATTTCTTGCTTGATCATATCGAGGACACGATAGCATTATGTGATACATGGTTTCTCTTTCTCCACAAGAACATTTATCCGTTGAAGAATGTATGAATTTATGTAATTTAGCATTTGTCGGAAAAGATCTAGTTCTAACTCTAGCTAGCCACACTTCTTCAAGGCGAAAATTAGTAGAATTGCGGCGAATTTTCATGATAGAAGACATGTGCGAAAAGTCAGAGGCATATTTAATATTATTCCATTCGTTTTTTTTATAAATAGTAAAAATGTTTATGGATAAGGTCTTCAGGTGAAATCGAGTGCAGAATATAACTTTTATGAATGGCCGATTTTGCAAGAGCATCTACTTTTTCGTTCCCAGCAATTCCGGAATGACCTGGAATCCAAACTAATTGAATTGATTCGCAACTCTTATTTGCATTTCTTAAAGCTGATCCGTTGTGTTGAATGATGGTTGGGGAAGAAGTTGAGAGAGTTTTCAAACTACTTAGACAGGATAAGGAGTCTGATAATATGACATAATTGGAGTTAGAAATACAGAATTTAGTCTCCTCCAGATATAAAGCCAAAGCCTCTGCTGTAAAGATGGAATTACAGTTATTGATTTGCCCGGAAACAAAGTCGTTATTTCTGTTGTTATAAACAGCGATTCCAAATTTATTTTCTATTTTAGATGCATCAGTAAATAATAAAGTGACTGGACCATTCAGAAGTACTATGCAGTTCAAAGAGGTCATTGATAAGGAGTTCAAAGAGGTCACTGAAGGAAGATTTTTAGTCTGAAAAGTATATTTTCTAAGAAATATTTTTAAAATAATATTAACAAATGTAGGTTTCGCAGGAACTCTTAAAAATATGTGATTCTTGAATTCCATTTTTTCACTCGCAAAGATAGAGAAACAGCGCCAGAGATATGGCTGAATGGCACTATTTCCCACAAACTACCAAATGGAGATCTAGTATAAAGTACAAGGTTTCTAATGTACATCCTAGTAGTGAGAAAGTTTTGTCTTACAGAAAGCGGTAAGACACCTGCTTCTTTTAGAAAAGCGGAATTGGTGTCCAGCGAAGAAGACCCGTAGCAAGTCTAAGAACTGAGTGATATATCGAATCCAAGATTTTTTGGTTTGATAAGCTCGCAGATATAAACAAATGACATCCAAAATCGAGCCAACTTGTAATGAAGGGCTGAACAATTTGTAGTAAGTGATTAGTTTTTGCTCCTCACCTATTACCTGCAATACCTTTTAAAGCATTAATTTTCTTCTGGATGGATTTTTTTACATTTGAAAATTATACTTGAAGGTTAAGTTATTAGTAAAATAGAGGCCCAGAATTCTTATGTGCTTAGACCAAGAGTTAAGTAATCGGTTGATATGTAGTTCAAAATTTACAGGAGATTTTTTGGAAGAGAAATCAGTGACTGAACATTTTGAGGAATCAATTTTTAGTTTCCATTCTTCACACCATTGTTCAAGTTTTATGATTGCAGCCTGCATTTTTTGCTGTAGTCTTTCTTGTGATGAATGAGCAGCCAAAATGATTATGTCATCAGCATAAATAAAACATTTAATGTCAGGAGAGAGAACTTCGTAAAAATCTAACATATAAATCATGAAAAGAAGGGGAGAAAGAACACTGCCTTGAGGAACACCTCTATTAGAGAAAGTGGATTAAGATAAAGTTCCACGCCATTTCACTTTAAAAATTCTATCTGATAAGGAATTCAGTATCCACTGATCAGCATTTCCTCCACGTAGGATATGACTTTAATGGAAAGACTTGTTTTTTCCTGAATTTATCAATATAGTTTTTGCATAAAATTTGGAATTGATCTACACAAACTAGTCCATTATTAGCAATTTGAGTGTTCATTGAATTGAAGAAGCCAGTTCATAAAATTCTATTGGGGGAAGTACCTTTCGAATAATCGTTACTATAGAATTTGATACTTATTTGAACAGGGACATGGTCACTAACATAACTCTCTGAACAGACTGAGAGAGTGCAAAAAGGAAAAATATCAGGAGATGCAAAGTTATAATCGATAAGGGATGGTCTATGGTGGAGTCCAAAATGAGTAGTCTGAGAGGTATTTAAAAGACAAATATTGTTATCCAGTATCCAATCGATGAATTCAGAAGATTCGGGAAAGTTTGAGCTGACCAAGCGCCGAACTTCGTATATTAAAGTCTCCAACTATTATGAAGGGAGGATGAATATTTGATAATATGCTATGGAACAAAGAACTTGAAAATTTACCGTGTGGGAAGTATACATTTACTAAAGTAAGAGATGATTTGGATACAGTAATTTTTATAGTTAATATTTCTGTATCGTTGTCTTCTGAGCTAAATATATTTAAAACTTGCACAGGTAGAGATTTATCAACACCAATAAGAAGTCCTCCACCACAGCTATCTTGCCTATCTGCAATATTGTTTCATTACAAATTTGAAATAAGTCCGATTTTTTAAGAAACGTTTCTTGAATATCTAGGACATCGGAAGATTGAAAGTATGAAAGTTTTACATGAGGCGCTTAAATAGAACGCTTCTAGTATTCCAAGAAATTAAGTCGAACGTTAAATAAAATGAAAAACCTGAACAGTTATTAAAATTAAAAAAAGTGTGCTCGTAGTAAAACATTATTATTATTTTTTTTTAAAAAAAAATTATGAATGTTTTTTACGCCTTCTTCCTGGCTCAATTCTTTCTTCACTGTTAGGTTCTGCATATTTAATATTTGGTTGAGGAGACTTCATAATAGGTTGCTCTCGGGAGATATAATTTACTGATTCCATGAATTTTTTGGACTTATCTTTCTTGACTGGATAGATCTTGCACGACTCATTCTTGGAGGAGATCTAGAAACTGATGTAGTTGGATTTGAACATGTTCGCATACATTCTTTCATGAAGGAGAACATTTGTTGGACCATTTGATCTTGTCTAGCTTGTATCGCAAGTAATTTTGTTTCAACAATAGAAGCCATCTCTATCACTGCTTTTTTAACAATATCAATTATTTCATTTTGATTCGGCATGATAAAGAAAATGACTTTTGGTAACACTGGAGTAACTGGTTTTTAAAGATCGTCTTATCGCTACAATGAATGGAAGGTGGTTCATGCTATTAAAATGTAAGACATTTTTTTTCTTCAAGCTTCGTAGGGCAGGAAATGTCATTAGCTGCATGATTTCCCTGACAGTTTATACATTTAAGTGTTTCATTGGCACAGGGAGAGTCTATGGAATGTTCCATAGTTTTTACATCGGAAGACTTCTTGTTTACATTTTTTCGTAGGGTGAGTGTATTTATCGCATTTTCCGCATTGGTGAAAGTTATCAACAAAAGAAGAAATTGGAATGATGGAATAGAATAAGGTTCGAGATAGATGATGTCCAATGACACTCACTAAAATATTTTCGCTCAGTTTTTCAGAAATTTTTTTAGTAAATCTTTGTAAGCTTAATTTCTTTAGCAAAAAGATATAAAGGTAAATCTGCATTTATTTCTTTTATAAGAAATTTTGAAGAAATGTATTCAGGTTGAAAACTGGAGTTAACAGGTACTCCATGAATATAATTTATCTTGCTTATTTCTACAGCAGTATCTGGGCAATTAGTTTCGAATAGAAGCTTACGTTGACAGGTGTGTTCAATTTGTATTATTTTCTTGTGATTCTTTACAAGGTGAATTATTTCTTGCTTTAAATTGTAAGGTTTCTTTGGAATAGATGCAGTACCATCAGTGGGAGACAGGAAAATGAAGAACTCAGTAATACCATTTTCCGCAGCTAACTGGATTAGTTGTGGAATAGAATCTTCGAAAGTCAATAATCTTAAAGTGTTTTTTTTTTTTTTTTTTTTTTTTATGCGCAAATCGCAATCCGTGTAAATCATTTCCATCTCTGCTTCAGTCATTTTAAATCCATAATTTGAAAATAAATAAATAAAATAAAATTTTAAATAGTAAAAAAAAAAAAAAAAAAAAAAAAAAAAGAGCAAAAATACCCAATTTTAGTCAATTAAACACTAAGCCAAAGTCAGACGATAATTTCAACACGAAAAAGGAGAAAAAGTGCCAAAGAAAACATTAAATAATGACAAAATAATCAGAGTTCAAAATTTACTTATTTCGCAATTTAGAACAATCCGCCATTTTTCTTTACAAACTGCTGTCACCTTTTTTTTTTTTTTTTCAAATGTTTTGAGAAATTTCTATTGACAATGAAAATAAAAGTAGAAATCATTAAAATATATCTTTTCAAATATATTATGTGGTTTTAATAGTTAAAAGCTTTTAAATTTTTAAGAAAACTCATATTTTTTCACAATTTTGGAAATTTGGGAATTTTTAAAATTTCCATGGGAAAAAACCTTATGTTTTTATACTCCTTGCAACACTAGTCTACATATCAATGTCATAATATAAAAACAATATTATCAAATACATAAGAAAATCCACAAAAAAAAAATCACCCAACTCAGAATTTGACACCCTGGATTATATGGTACCTTTGCCATTACTTCCGCTTCTTCGTAAAAACATGCTATTTCTCTAGGATCAAAAGCGGGGGTATAATGAAAGGTACCACAATAAGTGAATGTTTTCTCAATTGAAAATTATACAAACATTTTTTATTATAGGTATGCTTTTGATAAAAAAAAATTTGAGGTTCACTTTCATTTTCAGTGGATTCCGTCACATGTCGACATTGAGGGAAACGAGATAGCTGATTCGCTGTCTAGGACTGCCTCTTTGGAACTTTCACAACTTAATTTGTCATCTACCTCTATTGAGGTTTTGAATAATAGCAAAAAACAACGCTTATGAATGTCTGGAAGGTACCACCTTTTCATAATTTGTGTCCTAGAAAACACCCTGCTGGCGCAATGCTGTTTTAGGGAACTAGAAGCCAAAAGACTTGTATTTCACACATCGTTAGTGGTCACTTAAGGGGTCTCAAATGTGTGTAGGGTCAGAAGACTTTTAGTCTGTGTACCAAATGTAAAGCTAAACAGGTACCGCCTAAGCACATCTTGAGCTACTTGAATTTGGACTTGGAAGAGGCTTTTTCAAAACCCTATATGTTTTTGGATTTCCTGACTGTTTATGGAGTTGTAGAGTTAGTCTAATATTAGATAGAACCATCTGGGATTAGCATCTGGAACAAGAGCATGAAAATTTCAAATAAAAATAAATTGTTAAAAATAAGAAAAAAATTAAAAATTTAACGAAATATCTGAGCTTTGGTTTTAAAAATCTGCTTTTTATTATTTCAGTACTATTAATCAAAAATAAATTTTTAATGTTGGCGTAAGCAAGGCGATAATCTTAATAATCAAAAGAGATTGTTTACAAATATTGCAATAATTAATTCAAAATTCTATTAGTTTATGAAATTTTTGGAAAATTGAAATAGTCCTTGCCGATTTAAACTAACTATAAAGTAGATGTTTCGTCTTGTCATTTTCATTTTGCTTTTTCTGCTGTTCTATTTTTTATATATCAAAGGCTTAAATACAAAAGGCCTCTCAAAATGATGATTTCATTTTTTTTATATAAGAAATCGTTTTATAAACAAAATTAACTTCGTCAATATTCTCAGACATTTGATGCTGAACTTCGCTTTGTATGCTGCCGCTTGAAGAATTCGATTTGCAGACAGGCAGCAGCAAATTTGTGGACAAGTCGTATTTATTACACCGTCTCAATATGATGTGACGTAGATGAAACGTCATCTGACGTCGTGGATATTTTAAACCAATGAGAATCGCAATATCGTTGTGGCGATCTCAATTGTAACGAAACAGCTAAGTTAATAGAAAGTTAATAAAAATGATAGTGCAGTATTTACACATCAATATTAATAAAATTTCAGCTGGTATGTTTCAAATAAAATTGCGAAATAACTGTAAAAATAAAATAATAGAAATATTTAAACCTTGGGTGATAAAATTGTGCATTGTTTATTGAAAAATTCAAAGTTAATAATGCTTACTCCATAAAATTAAAATTATTATAAACTTTCAATTTTAAAAGCTATTTTACTTTTTTTTTACGATTAATAAGTTTTTATACGATTTCATGAAAACAAGCGTTTACTATAATCGTATTTTTTACTTTTTGCCAAATTTCTATCAAAGTATATGGGTATATATTATATAATAAAAGTTATAATAATCTCAGATGCTTACAATATATGAATATAGAATTAAAACACCATTTCAAATGAAAAAATTTGTGTACTAAATAAATTTTATTACATTTAGTCAAATTTCTATCAAAATATCTGATGAGATATTTGAAATAATGGAAATTATATCTCATTAAGGTATTTATAACAAATATATATTTTGGACAAAATTTTGAAAATTGGGAAATTTCATTTCTTAAAAGGAATAATTTCATTACTTTCACAGAAATTTATAAAAAAATATCAGATGAGGAAATTGTTATAAAAAATTTTTAAGTTTGATGTGTGCAACATATACATGGTTTCAATAAAATTTCGTCTGTGGGAAACACTAAGCGCCTCTGCTCCTAAAATTCTACCTTTGGGTTAAAAGAAATTCGTCTTACTCCTCAAAAGAGTTCATATTATAGCTCTGTAGCTTACGCCGAAAATTAAGATTACTTTCCATTTTCTCACCAGAGCTAAAACTTTCATTGTTCCTTTCTGACTGACTGAAACTAGCAGACCAGAAAATTTCGTTTTGATTGTAGAAGCAAGAAACTTCTTTTGAATAAACTAACCTTAATTATTTATTCAACCACTCAATTTCAAATATATTTTTTAAACATGTAAAATTTTACCGTACGGTTACCCTTGGCGAAATTTTTATAAAGTCGCCAAGAGTGACCATAAGATGAATTTCCGATCTGGAGAAACTGCGGGACGAAAATGGCTGAAATAGTGACAAATATTTCATACATTGTTGGTATCTTACAATATGCTCACCTAATTTTACAAAATTAACAAAATACGCATAGTTTTAAAACATCAATGGTAAAATAATAAAGTTGATATGTTAAATTATCCATATCATTTTTTGATTAAATTTTATATTAAGGAATTTAAATTGGTTAATATTCATGAGAAATTAATGACACATAGGGTTGCCAAAATACTATTTTGCCGGGTTTTCAATAAAAATATTCGTTAAATTTGGCACCAAAAAAAAAAAAGAAAAAAAAAAAAACGCTCCAAAGGTGACCGTACAGTAAATCTGATCCGGCACTTGATGTTAGTACAGTGTTTTCAAATATCAATTTATTAATTTAATTTAATTAATAAATTTTAGTTTTATACGGTAGAAAAAGAATAATATTTTCTTTTGACATAAGCGAAAAATGACTGTAACTATATTGACAGTAAAAATTTCTTTCTTGATCTAAATAGGAATTGATTTTAAAATTATTTTTACATTACTTGTTCGAATCAAATTAATAAATATGAAATATCAATAAATAAAAATAAAAATCTTTTTTTTTTTCTTTTTTTTTCGGACTTAAGCAACATATTTTTGAGCGATTCATTTATGACTTAAATTTTATGTATTGTTTGTAATTGCAAGAAATCGAAGAAAATATTTGGCACAGATGCCGTATAATCCATGAATCCAAATTCTGATTCTTTTTGGCGATGAAAAAGTGTCAAGATGAAGTATCGTGACGTGCGCGATGACAAAAATACTAGGGCTACCAAAATAGAATTTTCTGCATAATTCTTATAGGTTTTCATATGTATGACGTAATAAGAACGAGGTTGCTAGATACATAAGAAAATTGGCCAAAAAATCGCCAATCTAAGAATTTGGCATCCTGGATTATACGGCACCTGTGCTACAAAATTTATTAAATAACATTGCGAAAAATTAACATGAAAAATTCTTTTACTGCATTATATTTATAAATGTCAATGTTTCGACATTTTCTGGAAATTAAAATTACCATTTTAATGTAACTAGTTTCTTCATATCTTAAATGCAATTATTTTCTTAAAGATAATTTTATTTATAATAAGTTCGCATTTAAATCATTTGGAAGAAATATTAATAAGTTATTTTTAATAATCTAAAAAAATTAAAAAAAAAAAACATGCTTTTTATTCGGAAGGATGATATATTTTTAAGTGTTTTTATATTTAAACTGTGTAATATTTTGAACTGATATTACAAATAATTACTACACAAATCTTTATTTTATATCATAAACAATATAAGATTATTATTGGAAATATATATTTTGATTAATTTAATATAAAGTGACACATGTGACATATTTACAATAAAGTTAGTATAAACAAAATATAAATAAATAAATAACACAGTTGATGCTGTTTTGTTGAATTTAAACTAGCTTTGTTGTTTCTGGAAACAGTGGGTTTCTTCTTAAAAATTCAAGGATTTCTCAAATCGTCTTTTAAATGCTCTTGACTTAACATACATAAATATATAGCGGTGCAGTAGTGTCTTGAATTATACCTTAAGGTTTTACACCTTAACGAGATTGAAATACTCGCCCCATCCCAAGCACCTCGTAATATTGAACCAGTCATGTGACTAGGTCATAGCTGAGCTGCCACTCACCTTTTCACATCCACGCCCTATCAGTGGAAGGTGTTGGTATCAGTGGAACGTGGACTTGTCCGTAACCAAAGGAACACCGGAGAAAGAATGTGATCACCCTTCCAATCACTGCCCTCACCAAATGATACTTCACTTTCCTGATCATAACATGAAGGGAAGTGAAGCTACAATGCCACTTCAGCTCTTTCTTGACTTTACAAAATGACCAAGATATCGCTTTCTCTGAAAAATCATTCAAAGATTGGCAAGTACATAGCGCCTAGAATGTCCATTTCATTAGGCAATTCCAAGTCATAACCATTTCTCGCCAAAGTAATCATTAGGTGATTTCAAATCATAATCATTCCTTGCTGAAGTAGCTTACA
Source organism: Latrodectus elegans (assembly GCA_030067965.1). Lineage (NCBI taxonomy): Eukaryota > Metazoa > Arthropoda > Arachnida > Araneae > Theridiidae > Latrodectus > Latrodectus elegans. Next base: position 24,747,156 of record CM057820.1, on the reverse strand, counting down.
ATATTTGTATTTGTAGCTGTTGGTTATATTCTGATACATGGGTTGTAAGATGGGAGTAATTCCACTAGAAATATTTTTAAAAAAATCCGTAAATTTAATTTTTTTAAAAAAAATCGATGAAAAATGAACACAAACTAAATATGCATGAAATGGAATTCATAAAAAAGATTTTTCCAAACGATATTTTACAAAATGAAGTGAAATTTTCTCAAATTATATACTTATTGTACGTACTTGAATAATATAGCATTCATAGTAACAAATCTTGTATCAAATATATTAAAAAAAATTGGCTAAAAATATCAATTTTTATTATTTTTCAAATTTAAGTATCTCAATAGCCCAAATTTGGTTCCAATTATATACTTTTTGTTAGTGTAAAGTATTACATAACTTTTTTTCCTAATTACTTCTTCACCAGATATTTATATATAAATTAACTTAATTGTACTTATTTGACTAAGTGATTATTACCTGGAGAATGTAAAAGTTATAATTATATTGCAATATAAAAATATTTCATAAACTCAGAAAATTGATTTTTTAAATGTTTTTCGTATTTCATGAAGGGACAAAAATTTAAGTACATGAATCGAAACACTGTTACATATTCAGAAAATAGCTTAAAATTAGTTATTCTAATAAATTTTAAAACTTCAAAGCAGTCTGACAATATTGTTATCAACTTATTACTGGTGAAATCTAAGAGATTGAAGTTTATTTGCTGAATACAAAAGAGATAAATGTTAAAGAATAGGTTAAATTTGTTCTCATTTAAATTAATCAAATAAGTAAACTATTATCACTCATTAATAATGAAACTGAAACACAATAGAAATAAACGAAAAAAATATTTGGAATTCATTACATTAAAATTTTAATTAAAATTTTTTTATTTTTAAGTGGTAAATAATAAATCAAAATGAATTTTTCAGCTCAAATTAATTATGAATTAGTACACAAAACAAATCTTATTTGTAATAAAAATACTTTCTCCTTTAAATAAGTTAGTCAATCTTTTAAGAACATTGTATTAGAATACTTCATTATTTTACTATCATAATTATAATAAATCCTTGATGGAAACTAGATAATTATAATACATATGATTTTAATTAACCTTTAAGTAGACAACTCTTTTATACACAAATTAGTTTTAAATAAACTATTACAAAAAATGATAAACTTAAATATATTTTGAATATAATTTCATTATTTGAAGTATTTTATTTTTTAATTAAAATTACAAATTGCTTAAAATTAGATTAAAAATAAAATGTTGTTATATATATATATTAAGATTTCCGGACACGAAGGTTACACAAACCTTTATGAATATTAAGTTTCTAAATTAAATATTAAAATCATTAATATATGCGTATAATTTTTAATCAGAGAAATGGATTTCTTGATGTATGTATTACTTTATGAAAAATAAATTACTAGAAGCGGCTAAAGAAGATTTAAAACATTTGTTATTAATTCATTAAAACATGAAATTCTTAATCTTAAAAATTGAAAAATATAAAAAATTGTTTTTTACACACAAAATTTATATTTCACATTGAGAATTAAAATATATTAATTTAATATATTTCAGTATTTTTTTTCTATATGTGTATTATATTTTATATATTTTATCACAAGTGTATAGTGTAAGATTAGAAATAAAAATTGCTAGTATAAAAATAATGACCTAAAATTCTGAATAATTTCAAGCTCCTATAAATTCAATCTTTAAAAATAGAAATTTTTCAGATTCAATTCAATTATTTAAAATTTTAAGAGTAGATTAGACAAAAAATGTAGATTACGAAAACTTAAAAAATAATTTCTCAAATAAAAATATATTGGTATTCTCTTAATATCGATCAACCTTATTTAACTTTATAGTTACTTTACGAATTGATAGATGGTGCCGCTAGATTATTATTTTTTTATTGTTATACCGCACGCTCAAAATGAAAACCAGGACATTTTATCTTGTGATAGCCACTAAAGAATCTTTTGTTCAATTTCTTCTAAGAAACCAATTACAATTGTTACAATATAGGGCCTGGTTGGTAGGACGTCGTTCTCATTATCGGAAGGCATCAAGTTCGAGACACAACTTAACCGAATTACCGTCATGCAATATCTTCATGGTGAAATAATACCTCTGGGAGTGGCAGGTCAAGTATTGGTCTTTTGCTTTCTCTTCTGTTTCATCCCTGCTTTTAAATGAAGACTTCCACCTAGCTGCTTCCACTTAATTGGTTGAGCCTAACTCTGGACTTGAAACATGGAAGTATGTTGGTGCAATAACATCACCAATTAACTGGTATCAAACAAACATCACAAAATATACTTTTTGTTTGTTAGTGAAGTTTTGTGGGGAAATTCAAGATAGAAAAAGAAAGAACCAGATAAAGGAGAAATTCAAATATATATCTCATCAGCGGAGAATCCCAAACATTTCAGTCTCTTATAAAACCAAATCCATTTTCTCCATTTCTGGTTAACATCAGACAATGCAACAACAATCTGAAGATATCAAGGAATTCGTGTATTATTAGATTTATGTGTGTGAAACTTCTCAAATGACCAACTTGATCAGCAATACTATGTGGTTCTGATTTAGGGTCCATGGATTTGTTTAATAAATAGCCTTCCTTCGGTGGTTTAGATAACGTGGCCGAAATTCGTGAATCATTTCCATGTTGTAAACGAAAATAAAAGAAAGGTAACATGCTTTTCGGGAGTGAATTGTCATCTAAAGTTGATAACATTCAAAATTAAAGGAACCACGTCAAACAAATAGAGGAATTATAGGTATTAAGTTTAACATGCCCAAATGATAAACTAGGAAAATATTTTTTCATTTTCTAATAAGAGGTGTCGCAATTTACCTGGGTCAATAATTATAATCATGATCATCAATATCATGAATAATCAGATAATCAATAATCAGGGTCATTAGTCATGAGTGACGAATGGCGACCTAGACTATGAAATGATCTTCAGACTGTAAAACAGAGAGAACATTTTGGTTCAAGTGGCCCCAGTTTCCTTTCAAATGATACCAATTTTCTTCCATAGGGTTCCAAAATTTAAGCAAATGAATGTTCCTGTGGTATTTTGTGTGAAGCTGAAGCTTCTTCGAAGTAAGTGAAGTACGACCCTAGAAATGTTACCATGGACTTTTGTCGAAGTATTGGGGCGATCGTTAAACAAACGAAAGCTCACTTTTCTAGCTGCTTTCTGCTTTTCTTGTAACATTCGGGAAGTGCATTTTACATGATTGACAAAAATAAAAATATTTAATTAGTGCTTACAATTTATTTTTATTAAATTCATTATTTTATTTAATTTAAATTATACTTTATTCAATTATGTTTAATATATATTATTTAAAAATTTTATAATGTTAATTAAAATGCAAATTTTAAGTAATTAAAGATGATAAAATTATAGTTTATATAAAGTTTAGTGGCGTCATTTATCGATCCTTAATGTAACTACAAAATTAAGTGCGGTAGATCAGCTATTGGAACGGTACCAATAAATTTGCGAAAATGAAAAACAAAATATACTGCATTTAAATATTAATTATTAAAGGAATCATCACGGAAAAGAATATGGGGTAACAAACACTTCATAGGGAATTAAAGCCTTGCAATTCTATAAAAAAACATAGTTTAAAATTTATAAAATTATTTTTTTTTTAATAGAAAATAAATGTCGTAGCTTATACTCGTAGATTTTTGCAAGTAAAGGTTGGAAAAAATGCTAACTAATCCATTTTTAAGAGCATATTTTTATGCAGCTCTTCTTTCGTATCCAGAAAAGGTTTAGAAAATGTGTGCGTAAACATACGTACACGTACATAAGTGCATAAACATAAAACAGTTTTATGTGTGTGGTATTCATAATTATTATGCACCACAGAGAGCAAACATTTAGATAGCAAATTCATTTCAAAGATTAATAATCCATTTACTTTATTATAATAAATCAAAAGATGTTGATCTTCATATAAGAAAAATAAACTGAAAAAAGAATTCTAGTGTAATTTATCAAAAATTATTATTGTTTGAAAATCTTATGCAAATTTTTGCTGGAGAAACGGATGCTATTTCATTATTCAACGTAAGAAATGCTATGCTAAATATGTTATTTTATATTTTTTCTTGATTCATATTAAAGGGGGAAAAATGGAAAATTTACAACATGGAAAATTACTACGTAGCCTTAAAGAAATAAATTTCGGTTGATGAATTAATCATTTTCGTCAAGATTGATTTTGACGTATTTCACGTTTTTTTGACACATGTGTTAATCTTTTTACATTCAATAAAGAAAAAAATATTTGTGAGTAATAATTGTTGTCAGAAAAAAATGATCTCAGCCCATTTTCAGCAAAAGGCGCGTAATTGAATCTTTTCAATAAACTAATACCGTGATATAATTTAGTGACTAATTTCTTTTTTGTATTGTTTTTAAGGTTTCTATATCTATAAATTATTAATAATTAAATTGGAGTAAGTATATTTTCTGTTGAGAAATTTTCAAAGTACACTAGTTTTTTATAAACTTAAAAAATGGTAAGTAGCAAATTCAAGTTTTTGAAAATGTGAAATATTAATAATTTTCAATGATAGAGTTATAGTAAATTCTGTGTGTGACAAACCACTTAGATTATTTTCTAACATAATCAGTACTAAGTCTATTTGCATCTGAAATGTTATGAAAATTTATAAAAATTCCATAAAAATTCGCTTGTAATAAATGAAAAATTTATTTAGTTGTACAACTAAATGATACTTTCATTTATTTGGCCAACAATACGATATACGTACCATTTTATTTCTTAAATAAAATGTTATTTTCAGGCTGTAATGTTTCTTTGTAGGTTAATGAAAATAATTTAAGCACATTTCAATTTAATAGAGCACTACATTATGTAAAATTTCAGTACTTGCTTAAAATGCGTTAATAAAACGTTTTGATTAAATGTTTTATAGATATAAGTTCATTAATAATTGAAAGCAACAATAATTCTTTTATATTTTGGTGTAAAATAATTCATAAAATAATAAATAGATAAAAATATATTATTTCAAGTGTAGAATAATTTATATATTTTCTTCTATAATATAAAAGGGGGGGGGGCAATTTCCTTTTCACAAGCGAATAAATTTAATTTCTGCTCGTGTTAGGAATAGAGCGCCTGCTTTTTCTATTTTAGTAATGGTTAAAATACAATGTTGTATTTACTTGATACAAGTATATAATCCTGTTTTCCAAATAAAATTGTATAATTTTTAGCGAATAATAGAAAACTACCCACCAAAAACAATTGGTCGAGAGATTACTGTTATTTTTTTTTATTTAAATAGTTTTTTTTTTTTTTATCTAGCCAAAATAATGGCTTTATACTCAATTACTTTTGCAAATAATTTGTGCCACATATCTTTAATCGTATGTTCTAAAATATAAATTTTAATGTGTTTTTTAAAATAAACCTTTTGCTTTAATTTTGTTACATATACACAGAAGAACAACATGAACAACGGTTTGGCGACATTTGGTAGAATTTACGACAATTTTAATGGTCCAGGAGATGTTAAGAACGTATTTGTTTGACTTTGGAGTCAATGTGATATTTTATTCTATCGAAAAAAATAACAATAATACAAAAAAAAAAAAAACCAGACGTTGGGGTTACTTATACGAATGAAATAAATTACTTAACTTAAACGAAATTAAAAAGAAATTCCATTTGAGATTCAAGCGGAAATTTTTTTTTAGTTTTTAAGGAAATTTCGTTTATTTGAATGTAGATAATTTGTCAATGGCAAATCACAAACTATAATTCAACAATGATTTCAATGATTATAATCATGTTATTTGCATTATTTGCTAGAACAAGTTATGGCACATGTATAGGTAATAAAAGTCTAAAATTACAAATTCATATTATATGTGAATTTATTGGATGTTTTCAAGAAATTCTGTGTGGATGTTTTCAATAAATTCACACATATACAATAAGAATAAATATTACATAATTTGATTCATATATAACTTAGCATTAAAAATCCGATATAAATGAATTGTATTCATTGATAAACATTAATTCAAAAATATTTTCTTTAAAACTATTGAAAACAATGATTTATTCGATGCAAAATAGGAATTGTTCTAGAACAATTAGGTTATTAATATGTGTGTAATGAAAAATTGTTTTAAAACAACGAAAATCGAAAACAAATATGGCAGTTCATTTTGGACACACTTTTATCCTATTATAATTCTATTAAATAATTAAATTGAACTTTACTGTGCATTTACAAAATCTGATTTTAGTTCATTTGAAAATTTATTTCAAATTGTTCAAGTTCTGTGAGGTTTTTTTTTTTTTTTTTTTTTTTTTTTGTGATTACAGTATTTTTGTTTGAGATATACAGGTAAAATATGTGATGTATACACCAAGAATAGTTTTAGGATATCAAACATTCTCTCAAAAGCAAAAGCATTAAAAAAAAATCGATTTGAAATTCTGTAATTAATTTTGACATTTTCGAACGAAAATTAAAAGAATTAGATTGATAAAGGCTGTAAATAAATTATTTTGATTCTATAGATTTTGGAATCAACGCACATTTATTATTTCTTTTTATGCAGCAAAACATAGAAAAGATTATTATTCTATGATTTTAAGCCTTAACTTTGTTCACCGTTGCACTTTTGAAACGAAATTTTCTCCAAATGAGGTTACAGTATTTGAAAAATTAACATCATCAAAGTCCCTAATTCAGCGACTATCATAAAGCAAACACTCATTATAGAAATTGAAATCATTCACAAAAATCCGAATTAGGAACTCCATTTAAGGCAGTCGCTCCAGGCCATAAATCATTTGATCCTTATTTCTTAAGCTCGTCTCCAGAACATACGCCAGAGGCGTCATTGGCGTTATTTCTGAAATGACAAATTAAAATCAATGGGAAAGGCGGTGAGATTAATCTAAATTATTATGCTTACGAATTACAGAGCCCTCTTGGGACGAGAAAACGTATTAGCGAAATCTTCATTAGAATCGAGATCGATATTCTGCAATGGTGCTTAAAATATTTTTAACTTAGATCCAGCATACCTTCGACGTTTGCTAAATACTCTTTCTCCAGCTGTAAAACTGTTTAAAAGAGCTGCATTAAATATGAAGTCAAATATGCGAAGGTTTTATTGAACTAATTTACGGATGTTTAAAATAATTATTTAATGATTTAGATATTTATTTAGGTATTACACGAATGATTTGCAAATTAGCAGATTCAGGAAATATGTAATTGTTTGTAAGGATTTTCTTAATATTTTTTATTAATTATAAGTACATTTATTTAAAAATAATGTATGAAATATGCATAAAAACAATTTTCTAATCTGAAATTTGTCTTAAAATGCAGATTACTGTCAGTATAGCTTCAAGAAATTTATAATTCTAGCCTTCATTAAATAATAAGGCTTTGTCTCACTGCTAATATTTGAAATTAATAAAAAATTTTTCTTCGCTATTTATCTATAAGCAATAAATTAAATTTAGAAGTAATATTTAAATTAGAATTTTATAAATTAAAAAAATTTTACGTTGCAGTAAAATTGGGAAAGTTGGCGAATATTTTTTTGCACTTTTAATATTCATAGAGATTTCAATATTAATAGCCAGTGGATTTAGAGTAAAATATGTGATTTTGTTTGTACTTTTTTGTTTGCCAATGGCTATTTAAATTTGACTTCTATATTATAAAGAATTTCTATACTTATCAAAAGAAAACTTAAAAAATTGCTTCTTCAAATCCTGGGGGAACATAAATTCCCTATTTTGCATAATATTAAAAATAATTATAAAATTATTATCACAAATATCTTTACAAATCAAGCATTTGAAATGATTATTTATAATTTTTAAGCTTATGAGTTTCAATTTTGATCTTAGCTTCGGTGTTACTACTCTACAATTGTTATTGTATAAGAAAGTAACAATTGCTTATGGCTTAGTTTTTCTCTTTGTAAATTACATTGCATTATGCATATGCACTCTTTTAATAGTATCGTTACAATGTTGTCGCCATTTGATAATATCAAGTTTGAGATTGATTATACTTTCGAATCTACTCAACTTCAAATTTTTTCTTTGTTTTCTACTTTACAGACGTAACTATTACTGCAAAAAGTAATAATAGCTTATGGTTTAACATTCCCGGCTATGATTTCCATGTCACACCCAATTAATGATGCTATTACTTTATTGCAGCTTTGTTGTCATATTGGTAATTTTTCGATTAACCCTCAGAGAATTTTGAATCGTGGTGCCCTTTGTTTAAACTAAGCGAAAGATAACTTATGGCCTAATAAATAACCTGATTGATGAAAATCATTGCCTTCCAGTAAATTGCCAGCATTTTGATATATTTGGAAAAGAGCAGACTGATAGGCTTGCTGAAGAGGGGTCTCTCATGTTACAACCTGACTCTCCTCTGCCTGTACATCAAAAGACTTGTTTACAGTGAACTAAAAAAATTAGTATTGTCACCACGTATATATAGTGATGCAGCTGTAGGTAAAAAGTGGAATGTCTTGCTCAATAAATGTAGAAGCTCGATCGGTTGGAATTGCTTGCTGAACATGAATAGTTGCCGAAGCATTACATCTTATTGGGCTCAAGGATTCGGTTTGTTACCCTTTGTGGAGAATATAAATGGTTACCATCTTAGGCACTTCCCCATTTTTTTTAAAATTTTTGAAAGCAACTCTGCGGACACAAATTTTAATTCTTTTTATACTGCATCATCGCTTAATTGGTCTGGAAATCGATTAATAGCATAAGTAATATACAAAAAAGACTGTGGTTAGAGAACTGGTTTTCCATCCGCAAGGGCAATGTGCGATACCCAATGCCGCTAACCCACCGAATACATGCGATATACGTACTGGTTAAATCAGTGGAATCCTAACTCCTGTGGTCGGTTGTTGAACAGTTACCATGTCTGTAATAGTCTAGAGACAGTTTTCTACCTTTCCAGATCAATATACAAATTGAGGGAGTGGATCCTCTGGTGGTGCCATCTATCAGAGGAATTAAGAGAAAAGCCGTACTTTTACCTTCTTGGTTCTCTGATTAAGCGAAATGTGGACCCTATTGACTTAAATTGGCATAATCAACGTCATAGCTAACATAGTTTGTCCAAGTGTCATAAGTAAGTACAACATAGTATATAAAAAAAAAATCTGATTTTGTGAATTTGACAAATCGTACTAAATATAGGTTTCAAACAAAGATGTTAGTAACAGTGGATATTACAAGGAAATGAATAGGAGAAATATATGTTCTATGTATATTAAGCGTATACATTCGGAAAAAGAAAGAATGCATGTGCGAATAAATTATATCTGCCTCAACATCATCATTGCCCTTAGTGACACTAGTAATCTAGCAACCAGAAGTGCTAACAGCATCATTCAAGTGTCTATCATTGTATCACAGCACTTGTTAAATCTAGTATTATGATTAAAATTAAGTTTGATTGATGTATAAACTAACAACATTTGCTGAGTGCCCTAAGCTGAAATTGTATTATGAAATAACTACAAGATGGTGCAAAACTGTCATCAGAGTTAAATACAATCCCTGATTTTTTTTAAGAGCATTAAAACTTGTATTTTTAATCAGCTTTTGTTTTACAAACATGTAAATCTTATCCATAGGATGGTATTAAAACATTCTAACTGTTACGAAGTCATGTCAATAAAACCTATGTAGATGAAATTTTATTGCACTTTGAGTAACATTTCATGGTGATTCATCATCGTCATAAATAGGTAAAATATCTTTAAGTAGCCTCTGTGTAGTTTTGATACTCTTTATTAATCAGCATGCCATCATGATTATATTGTAACAATTCAACCTAATCCTTTTATAACAAAATTTCTCTACTTTGTCCTACTCTACATAAATTTATTTTCATTCCATGAAAAAATTAATTTCTCTGTGGAATATGCCATGCATCAATAAAGCAAACGTAAAAATTATCATTGTCGAGTATAAAGTACTTATTATACAATTTAAAAAAGTACATGAGCTGGGATTGCCTAGTGGTTAGGGCATCGACCTTCCGTACGGAAGAGCTGGGTTCTATTCCCAATGCCGCCAAAGACCCACCGAGTACAAGCGATATACGTGCTTGTGATATCTGTGGAATCGGAAGCCTTGTGCTCGGCTCGTTGAGCAATTACAATGGTATCGAGAATATTTCATCCCCCTACTGATCAATGTCAAAACTGAGAAAGGGGATTTTCTGTTAATGCCATCTACCGGAGAAGCTTAGATGAGAGCAAAGAGCTCTTGCATGAGCTTTTGCTCTTTTTAGAGCAAAAGTCGTACTTTCTTCTTCGTGATGCTTTGGTTAAACGAAGACGCAGTCTACAGATTTAAATTCGCATTGTCAACGGCATTGTCAACTTAACTTGTTACAAATTGGAACCGATTCCTAATGAAGAAAATCAGATAAAATAGCAATAAACTACCTGTTAATAAAAATATTTAGAATTGTAATAAAAATATCTTTTCTTAATTGTAGGTTATTTTCAATATATTTTGTAATAAATTTTATAATCACTTAATTTATTTTATATTTTTAACATTATCCAAAATTATAAAGTTGTTATTATGTACTCTTTAACAAGAAGAAACATAATAAATTAATTTTCAAGGCAATGATATCTGTATAAAGCTAAAATCTAAATTAAAAGGGCAAACAAGGAAACTAATTTTTCAACGTTTAATATAAATATATGTTTAAAAGTTAGGGAATAATAACGATTGAGATATTGTCATGGTGCATAAATTTCTGATTCATAAACGTTGTTAGAATTTCAGAATTATAATACAAATGATACTTGAGACTGAAAAATTATTCACAAATTTAATTGTTATTCCACATTTTATGAAAGAAAACATCCTTTTCTACTGTTCTATTAGTGTTTAACGTGCTAACTCAATTTCTAAATTTAAAAAAAATGATTTTACATAACCTTATACACACCAGTGAAAATTATTTTTTAAAAGACAAGATGTGAAATTTAATTGAGGCATAGTTATTAGTCTGACACACAAATAAAGATTAAAAATTAGATACGACTTGTAATAGAAGAGTTTGTGTGTGTATGTGAGAGAGAGAGAGAGAGAGAGAGAGAAAGAAGAGGAAATAGTACATTCAGATTTTTCTGTAGTAATATGTCGTTTGAGAAAATTATTTTTAATCCTCGTATTTATATTATTTATTACTTAATTCGCTTTATTTCTGAGCAAGTGTTTTCTCCTTAAGTCTCAACTTTTAGCGACTAGATCATATTTTATGGATTTAAGAAATATAAGCCCATTGCCTATAAAATAAATACATGATAAAATAATAGAACAATAGGAATTATAAATTATGATACCTTAATACTATCATTAATAATTATTTTTAAAAATATCTGCTAGTTAATTGCCAAAATGTGTTAAATTATCATTACGGTAATAATTTAATGAGTTTATAATATGGCATGAATGTCAAAGGTTATTAGGTCATGGGGTAATTCTTTACTCTGCTAACTATTAGTCTCATATGATTTAATGCTGCCAAATTACATTTTCTTAACATTTTAAAAAATTGTATAAAATTTTACTTATAATGCATTTCTTTCTACTGACAATATATTTTAAATGACATTATGTTAATTACTTTACAACATTTGACATAAATGTCAAAAGTTATTATGTCATACAGTAATCCTTTACTCTAAGAGCTTTTAGTTACATTTGGCCTAATGTCATTAAATAAATCACATTCTTAATATTTTACATGCAAAAAAATAATTGTTAATCCCTATATTCAATGATATTGTGTTCGTTTTTAATAAAATTTGATATAAATGTCAAATATTGTTAGGTTTTGAGACAATTATGATATCTTTTTGTCACATTTGTCTTAATATTATCTAATTACTCACACATTCTTAGTATTTGTGTGTGTGTGTGTGTGACTAGCATAAAATAAAATATTTTATTTAAAATATCTGTTTATAAACTGCTAATATATATTTAATGGCATTAAGATTGTTTTTAATAACATTTGGTGAATATGTCAAATATTATTAGATCTTGCTATAATCCTTTACTCTGTAAGGTTGGAAGAGGTAGCCTAATTGGTTAGAACGTTGTTCAACTTATTGGAATAAAGTGATTTCGAATGCGGGCTGAATCAACTATCCTTCGTTTTTTCCAAAGTCGGCTGGGACACGTTAAAGAGGTCATAGTTGCAGTGTCCTCCAAAAGAAGTGATACCCCTGGAGTTGGCTGGTCAAGTATTAAGGAGCATTCTGATTAATCTTTGATTCCCATCCGGCGATTTCCATTAATTTGTAGAGTCCAGTTTTGGGATAGATTTAGGGAAGTATGCAGTTGAAAAACAAATCAGAAAATTTATTGGCTTAATGTTGTCGCATTACTTACATTCTTAATATTTCAACAGCAAAAAATTGAATATCTATATAAATTTTTAGCTAAAAATATAACTATCAATGAATTTTAAATGATTTAATAACATTTGACCAAAATGTTAAAGTTTACAATTATAAGATTATCAGTAATCGTTTACTTTGTGAGTTTTTTTTTTCTTTCTCATTTGCTTTGATGTTGTATCAAACCACCGTTTTGTTAAATAAAACAGTTTGTTTCTTATGAAAAACTACTCTCAACATAATATTTAAAGTATCTGTTATCTTAATATTTAAGACATGATAATCTTATATTTTAATCATAAATTTATCATGTTAGAAATATTTTTCATCAATTATTCTAAAATTTAAGATGAAAGAGATATCTTAATTTTAGATGAGAAAACTTTCTTTAAAGATATGTCGAAAAGAATAGCTAGTATGAAAGATTTATATGAGATCGGCAAAAATATCAAGAACTTTAATTTTAAAAATATATTTTTCAAAAGAAGTTAGAATTTACATAGTATATCACATTTAAAAATTTTTTTTTTTTAAAAAAAAAAAAAAAAAAAAAAAAAAAAGATGAATGAGAAAAAAAGATTTTTCTCCATCTCAATAAATTTATAAAAATAAAAATAGTTTTTCGATAAATGCTTTTTGTTTACTGTTAAGAAATTACGAATATTGAAATGTTTTTTGCTTAAAGAAAAAAAGAAATTTGAAAAAAAAAATGTAAAAAAAAAGTCTTCAAATAATTCTTAGTAAAAAAGCTGTAAATGAAATTTTTGACGAAAAATATTTAACTTATAGAGAAAAATCTATTACATTATTGAGCAATAAATATTTTAAATTCGAAAGAACTTTGTGTATTTCACATGAATATTTAAATATTGTTAGAAGAGGAATGTAAAAAATTGTCGAGATGAAAAAAGAATATGAATTGATTTTAAAGTTGGACCGAAATCTTTTTCTTTTAAACTAAGTCAATTCTGAAGAGAAACGCGAGTCGATAGTAAATTAACTTTTCAGAAAAATCAAATTTAAATTTATTTGATATAGATATATGCTTGGGTGCATATTTAAAAACAAAATGTGTTCCAAAATAATAAAATATTTCGTAAACAGAAAACTGGAGTTTATTTGACGTGATCACTTGATTGTTTTATTTTCAATATCAAAAATACAAAATTAGTTGAATTTTGGATGCATTTTTTATTTTGTTTAAAATCTGAAATTTCTTGATTTTAAAAAATCTGTTTGAAAGAAGTATTGCTTAACTGTATTTTTATTGAAAATTAATATATTAATATAAGATGTACAATAAAGTGGAAAAGTAAAATCAATTTTTTTCACTAGCGTACACTAGTGCGAAAAATCAAAGTATTTATGATATGAAATGCCTGCAAATTTGGTATAGAAATTTCATTTATTTGAAAAAAATTATTATGTTGAATTGGTAAACAAGAAATAAAAAAATATGTTTATTTTAAAAATTTAAAAAAAAGTCAATTTCAGTTTTTAGAGAATCATTATGATTTCAGATCTTTACATTGTATTATTTAAATTGTGGATTAAGTGGTGTAAAGGAAAGCTACAACATAATCAATGCAGTGTGTGAATTTTTGTAAGATAACGATAAAGGGTCTTTATTTTTAATTAAAAATATTCTGTAGGACATTTTCATAAAAGAATCCCACAAAAAGAAAAATAATACTTCATCACCTACTTGGAAAGGTTTACACAAAGGTATAAAGTATAAATACCTATTCAGTTGTAGATCAGTTATTATCATGATTTTTTATACTTATATTTTCTAATAGAGAATAATTTAAAAGAACGAAGATATGTGAATGAGGATTCATTCTAACTTGTGAAAGGTCTCATCTATTGAGTTACATATAATGTTCTTTAAATTTCAACTTATTCTGTTGCTTACCACAGAAGTTAGTCCTCACAGATGATAATATTACTTGATCGTGAACACTTCTAATTGTAGGTGAGGCTCATTCAGTATTACTGTAAATATATGAGTTATACAAGACAACTTTCTCAACATATGTGGTGCTGGCATTCTTTTCCATTTCCCAGAGGCAGAAAACACGAATACAAAATCAACACTAATCACATCAAACCTAACTAATGATCTCCTCGTTATTAAAGAAACCACGTTACCTTACTGACTCACAAACTATTAATTCGTCTGAAGTATTAATAATCCTTTCAGATTCTAAATCGGCATCACAGGCTGCTATTAAAAGAGAAATTAACATCGCCTCATCTATAAATTTTCTACTCCAGCAGCTACATTGCAAGGAAAATTCCTGTGTGCTGCAATGGATATCTGCACATATAAATATTTAAGGAAATGAGTGTACTTATTCTTTGGCCAAAGACCATGGTAAACCTCCTACATCAAACGCATTAGGTAATGCATGCCAAAGAATATGGTTAATCTCCTACATCAATCACACAAGCTGATGGAAAAGCAGTAGCCTAATTTAGATTTTTACTCACTCCTTTCAGAAGTCACTCATCACAAGCTTCGATATCCTGAGAATCCTAGAATCTGAAATTACAAGATTAAGAACCTATAACTTTAAGGGCAGGTAGATAAATCCTAATAAAATCAGATCTTACAAGCCTTGCAAAAGTTGCCCAAATGTCCAACTATTCATTACCACAACACATTTTCGAGTGCCTTTTTTTCTCTCTTAGAATACTGAAGCTTGTTTTAGTACAACTTGTGGTTCCACAACAGGATACCTTACAACCATCGAATTTGGTAGCAGTAGTTGTTGCCACTTTCGGTGGTGTCTAGCGATTTTTACTTTTCTTCTTTTCTGGATGCATGGACATGAGAACATCAACAACAGAACACATTCATAAATATATATAAAAATACTATTAGGTATCATTACAACTATCTATTTATCTCTATCTATCTATCTATGTATCTCTATCTATCTATCTATGTATCTCTATCTATCTATCTATGTATCTCTATCTATCTATCTATGTATCTCTATCTATCTATCTATGTATCTCTATCTATCTATCTATTTATCTCTATCTATCTATGTATCTCTATATCTATCTATCTATTTATTTATATCCATCCATCCATCCATATATATATATATATATATATATATATATATATATATATATATATATATATATATATATATATATATATATATATATATATATATATATATATGCCTAAATGTAAGATAGAATTCTCCAGAATTCGGAATAAAATTTTTTATGTGAATCAAGCTTTGCAATTATATCAAATTTTAGAAATGAAAATAATATATTTTTTAAATTATATTTTTATTTTACGTATATGTATGTATTGTGTATTGTTAATTTACATTCTATTTCTAGTAATTGTTATAACATTTAGAAGCTTACTATTTAAATCTATCAAAAGATTCAAATATGAAAAAAAGAAAACATTTAAATAGGAAACTTGTCTTTGAGGCAGCTATTTTGATAAAATATAATCATACTTGAATATAAAAGTATAAACATTAAATACATAATTCCTTAGTGTTACAGAATATGGATACAGGAAATTATGGATAAGTACTTAGTGATGTAGGCTAAGCAAAATTGATAATTTAGTGCACTAAATTATTTCATAATTTTACAATTTAACTAGAAATAATATTTAAACATTTGAATAAAAAATAATAAAAATGTATAATTTTAACTAGAAATAATGCTCCTCGTATAGTTAAAATAACAATCATTATTATAATATTAGTTTGAAAATGCAATCATAAATATTTTTGAGTTAAGTATCCAATAATTTAATCATTTCAAATAATGTTAGTTTGCTAGCTATAAAATAAATTTGCTATTCTACAGCCAAAAAGAAAAAAAAATGTTATGTTCAAAATTAAACTATTTCCCTAACTAGAACATTTGTTTAAGAATGCAAAATACAGTTTTCTAAGTTAAGCGACGGGAAAAATTTGTAGTTACAGATATTAATGAATAAAATCTAAAGTTGCCATAGTAACAAAGACACTATTGGAAGGACAATAACTCATGTTTAATAAGTAGTTGAAGAAAATTCTTTCGCTATAAACTTTCTTTATTGATATATCATAATATGATTGTGGTTAAATTTAACGATAATCTTTAATTTTCCGTAATGGTATCATTGATAAGAGATAAAAGAGAGAGGGAGGGGGTACCTTTTTACAAAAGATACATAGGATTATAATGCTTAAAACGCATTATTGTGATCACATTACAAATGAAGATGAAACAAATAATGTGTAAGGAAGGAATTTAACGCAGCATTAAATTAGTTTTTAAACTTTAATTGGACGAAAAGAGTAATTTTTATTCGAGTTTATATATATTTTTTATTAGATGAATTCTATATGATTTTCTAAAAATAGCTTTATAACCATATTTTGCTAATTGATTTCATAACAGTGTGATATTTAATTTTGTACAAGGTTTAAAATATAAGTGATTTACAGGTTGCAATCCCTCTTCATGATTGAGCAAATTACTGATGTTATTTTGAAACAAATCTGAAATTGCTATGGTAAAGACAATGTGATATCGAATTTTATGCATAGTCGAATATTATCGAATGTCTCAAATTTATCGAAGATGTGATATATATATATATATATATATTTCCAACGGCGCGCTCTTGGGTGACAAACCTTATGCCACAACAAGACCAGAAACTGCTACTTATTTGCCGTTACCCAGCGGGCACTTGTGAACCAAGTCACGGAGACTCGTAGCGTTGACCACGCCATACCACCACAAAACCCGTTTATAGGATGGGCTACCTTCATACATCATCACAGAAGAAAGGACAGAGAAACACATAGAGGACAGAGAAAGAAAATGACACCCATGCCCGAACCGGGATTCGAACCCGGGACCCACAACTCAGGAATCAGGAACGCTAACCGCTCAGCCATTGATCAGCAAGCTCTGATATATATTAAGCACTTAGAAGTTGCGATCTCACTTCATGATTGAGTTATCATAACCCACTTCACAAGACTATTTTTGTTGTTACATATGGCACTTGGACAAGCAAAGCTCACTATGCCGTTGGTATGTGAATTTAAGTCATCAGAGTAGGTATTTTGCTTAATCAGAGCATCACGAAGGTGAAAGTACGACTTTGCCCTAAACTCCTCCGATAGATGGCACCACTAGAGAATCCACTACTTTAGTTCTGAAATTGTTCTGGAGGTAGAGGAAATTTTCTCCAGACCGTTACACCTATGGTAACTACTCATCGAACGATTACAGGACTTTTGATTCTATACAGATTTAATGAGCTCGTATTATGTACTCGGTGGGTCTTTGGCGGTATTGGGAATCGAACCCCACCCTTCCGGATAGAAAGACCGATGCACGAACCACTAGACTACCACGGCCGATCATAATACTTTGCGTAGGAAATCTATAATTGCCATGATTACAGTATAGAAACAATGATATATATATATATATATATATATATATATATATATATATATATATATATATATATATATATATATATATATATATATATATATATATATATATATATATATCAGTTGCCACAGCAACGATTGCACCAATCATAGTCACAATAAAAAAACATTTGTATTAGACGAATAAATTGTAATTTGGAGGATAATTTCAAGTTCTCATTGCTCATTGGCAATGGTATTAATTTCCTGTGATAAAATTAACGATAAATGTTTACAGTCATTAACTCTATTTGTCAGAAACCATTATTTTAGATAAGGTTTGTTGAATCAAAATAATTTGAACACATAATTATATTGATATAAAAGTAAAAAGATTGTTTCTTCTATACCTAATTGAGCTAATAGAGCTTGTTGAATCAATCAATATTCGAATATTAATGTCTATGAAAAAATGATGATGGTTTCTAAAAATATCAAAAGTCAATAAATATTGCATGACACATTTTCTCTTTATTCGGTGGTTTATTTTAGTTACATATTCTTCCAGCGGATATAGATAGATTTGAAATCAGATAATGATTATACACTTCCTTTGGAGCAATTGCTCAAAATTTCTTTCGAATATAAATAAATTTTTAAAAAAATAAATGTCACATTCATTATGTGAAAATATAATAGAACCCCAATTATTCAAATAATTTGACTGAACCCTATTGTGATAATCAAGTATTTGAATAAATGGATTTTATGAAAATAGGGTTTATTTTAATTAATTATTGTACTTGGAAAAAGTTAGTAAAAATTACATATATTTTTTAAAGAAACAGAACTTTTTAACCAATTAAATGAAAAAGCAACACTTTTACATGTTAAGGCACTTACAAGTACTGTGCTTTAATACAATGTGTATGTACAATGCTGTAAATGAAAGTTATTACTTTGTAAAGAATTCCCTGCTGGAGAAAATTCAAATGGGGACCGGAAGAGAGTAGGAGGAAAAATCTGGGTTCCAGTCGAGTGAATGAGTTTGGAGGAGTTGAGGTGAAGATCTCACTGCGGAGAGAGCCTGATTTTTTATTCTTTTCCATGTGATTATTTGTTAAAATGAGTGTAATGATTTGTCTTTGTAGGTGGTGCATGTGTTTAAATGTAATAAATAATAAACCTAGAAATGATTCTCTTATTTTTGCAACGCCACAGCTTGCCGAACATCTCGGTCACAGAGTAAGCTGTTTCACTGCCTGCATCCGTTTTCGGGCAGCCAAGTCGTGCATCCGCTGGACTGCAAGAATTTGCAGGTGGTCCCACTCAGTCTGATGCTCCATCCACTTCAAAGAGTTTCAAAGTCAGCTTCACTAGCAGATAGTCTCACTTCTGTTTTAATTTGTACACTAAGGTCATCTTTTTAATCAACACTTTCAATAAGTTTGCCATCATTTGCAATTCGAAATCTAGCGCGTGTCATTCATAATCCATTCTCTTACATCTTCAGCACTAACTTTTGAATATCCCGGAATATTCAAAAGAGTGTTTCTGAATTTTTCAAGTGACACGTTCTCTCTCTCTCTCTCTCTCAATACCATCCTCTCCCTTCTCTTACCTTTTCTTGATCTTTCTTTCTTTTTTTTTCCATTTTCCTTCTTTTCTTTAGTCTAACTTATTTTTCTAAATTCTGAATGTGATTCGGATAATCAGAGATTCCGATTATTGGAAGTTCTACTGTATATTTGTTTAATACGAGCGATTTTAATTCTTGCATCTTTATCAGTCGCCACTGATAAGAAAGAAGTTAATTCGCTTAAGAACATAAAATGGTGAGCGTTTAATTTCCAGGCCTTTGTGTAGTCTTGTTATTTTATATATTTCTTAATATGCACACATTAATCGTCATTGATATAAGCGACTTTAAGTTGACTGAGCAATATAATACATTACTTCAGTCCAAGAAAAAAAAAGAGAATAAATAATTGCAGTATTTTAACGCATATTTTTCCTGTTAGTTCTTTCAGCATTTTCAGGTCATAATTTTCTTTGGATATATAAGTAATTAGAAATAACTTCTCCTTAAATAAATACGGTTATTTACATGAGTATTCATGCACAGTGGTTTAGTGTTCTCTCGTAACATGTCCACTGTGACATGCAAAAAAAAATAATAATAAAATAGTAACGTAATGAAAATTTAATATCCTTTTACGTTTATAGATGCACACAAGCACGAAAACACATTTCTGAATTAAAAATTATTACGGCTTTACATATAGCACATTAATTGATTAATATTACCCAATTTCACTGAAAAAGTATCCAACGAAAAAAGTGTTACCATAAGAGAAATTGCATGAATACATAATACAATACTATTAGACCCTTGTATTAACTATATTTGAATGTGTACTTGTACTGTATTACCCTAGTATTGACTTGTATTGACCCTAGGTATACTCACTTGCAATGAATTCAATAATAAGTAATATATTTGTCACTCCACTTAAAAATAGATTTTGAAATAATTAGAGAACAAGAAAAAAACTGAAATGCTAATGCATTCTGTTCATATATATTGGTAGATATACAAATATACGCCTATATACAATTAATTTTCTACAACGTATTTACAAGCTATGAAATGTTGGGTAATGTAACTATTAAAGCTTAAATATATATAGAGAGACAGAGAGTGAAATGAAGAAACACACATATACCTACAAATACTTATATACTTTTATTTCCTGCAACGTATTCACACGATATCTAACGTTAGGAGATGTAATTACAGGAAATCCTCATTAAACTGAAAAACTCTACTTCTCTTAATCCTGACAATTATTCAGATGTACATACATACATATGTATGTATAGATATACTGTATAAATAAAAGTTATGTTAGCGAAGTAATGTATTTTTGTTGAAGCTGGAATGTAGTTGATCTTGGACGAGGCAAGTCCTCTCCTATTTCTAGGTCAACTTACTCACTTTTTGTCTGTCTACAGAAAGTGGATGAAGACAATAAGTTCTAAAGAGAATGAAAACGATAATGGTGAAACAGACATCAACCCAAAACTTAAATTTACGGTGATTACAGACAACGTAAATTCTGAAATAAAATAGAGAGATGGAAAACAACAACAAAGAAGTCAAATTCAAATCTTTGAAATATTTAAAACTTCTCCTTCAGCTGAATCATCAAACAATAACCTCTAAAGACAATAAAAGATCTGTAGTTTCTACCAACCACTGAATGTGTCATAAATGGTTAGTAAAGATGAGTCTGAGTCATCATGTTTAAAGCAATTTTTCCTCTAGTGTTTATAGTGTATAAGGAAAATCATGTATGCACATGCTATACTTAGTTTTCTGTTTCATTTTATTGAATTCAAAATGCAATTTTTATTTGGGTACAGTAGTTTGAACCTTGGATCAATTTATAGATCATTTTGTTTAATCCATACTTTCATTAATTCTTACGACCTAAATCTCCTATTATTCCGGATTAATGAAGTTTTATTGTAATAAAATGGTGTTGTTGTTACTTACGACATTTGAACTAGACAAACTAGCTATGCCATTAAGCTATGCGAATTTAAATCAGAAGGATGCTTCTTTCGTTTAACCAGAACACCACGAAGGTGAAAGTACAACTTTGCTCTAAACTCCTTCGATAGATGGCACCACCAGATAATCCACTCCCTCAATTTTGACCATGGAAAGGAAATTTTTTCCAGGCCAATACACCCATGGTAGCTGCTCAACGACATACCACAGGATTTTCGAATCCCTAGATTTAACAAGCATGTATGTCACATACGTGGTTAGGCCAATGCCCAAACCACTAGCCTACCAAGACACCTACTGTAATAAAGTAAATATTATTATGGCAAACAAAAAATAGTAAAAAAGTAGTATAGAATAGAAATAGTATTTCTATAAAAATAACGAAACAATTCATTCGATAGCATTTAAACTTTAAAACCAACCAAAAAAATATTAACATATAAATTTTGAAAAAAGCGGGATATTTCACTGTCGTATATTAAACTTGTGATACTTTTCCTTTGACGATTATAACATGCTTTCCGTATTCCTTTTTGACAGTGAAGATTCTAATCTCAATAACCGACTACAACCGCAAGTTTTTTTGCGTTACAAATAACATGTTTTATTTATTCCCAGAATTTTTATATGCTGGTTGAAATGTCACTTTAATGTCAATCAACCTTGAAATTATAATCCACTTCAAAAGATAAGACTCCTCCGAAATATTATGACAATCGTCTTCTTCTTAAAACATTTTTTTTTACAAAAAGAAACTTTTTTATTTTTTAAAAGATAATCTAGTCGGGGCAACTGATGTGGAAAACTCGAGTCATAAAACATTAAGAAAATTAGAAAATTCTTAATTTTTTGTCCGTACCCTATGGAATATTATTTTAATATTTTATTATTTTCTTTTTGTAAATATATTTTAGTTTATAATTTGTGAATTTATGTATGAATATTCTCAAAATACATATTTATTACTATATAAGCCGTTATTTAGAGAAATATCCTCTTCCATAATATTACTGGTAATATTATTAATAATAATGTCATTGAAGGATTTTTCTCTAAATAATGTCTTAAATAGTTCGAAATATGTATTGAATATTCACTCACATTCGCAACCTACAAACTAAAATATATTTACAAAAAATAGTTCTTAAAATAATATTTCATACAATATGAAAAAAAATTTCTATAATTTTCTTAATGCCTTTATAATATTAATAGTAGTATCATATAGTTATATAATTTAATGTATTATTTAAAAATATGTGTTTAAAATAGATTTTTGTAAAGATTAATATTTCTGCAAATGTGAGGTTTGCACTAAAAAGTTTTAGAATTAAAATGAAATGTTTTTTTTTTCCTAATGCTCAGATGTTTTTTTTTCCCTATTCAGCTTTGCAAAGGGCGAAGTGCCGACCGCCCTGTCTAGTGGTCAGAGTGCCTGACTGCGGTCCTAGGTTCGAATCCCGAATGGATGTAACTTCTCTATCTATCTATCCTGTCTTTGTCATTTCTGTGTATGAATGGGGTGTGAATGGTTGCTTACCCTAGAAACGGGTCCCTATGGCATGTGTGTACTGAAGCAGTCGGATTCCACACCAAATATGGTTTAGTATGAAAAAGTGGAGCAGTGCACCCGATATTCTCAGTCTAGCGGGCAACAAGACAAAAAAAAGGGCGCAGTGATGGCATCTTATATTGTGGGGCACCCAATGGATGTGCTATCCTCGCCTCGAAAACAAAGCTATAAAGAAAGACAAACACGGAGAAATTTCCATGTTCGAACCAGGATTCGAACCCGAGACCAACGTCTGTGAAGTTAGAGACGATAACCTCTCCATCATCGATCGACAATTGAAGTTATGTTAACCATAATTTTCGAAAACATTTCTCATTGTTTATGCACTATATTATTCTAATTCTTATTTATACAACATACGCACTAATTACTTTAAGGCTTTTTAAGGCTAAGGCTTTTTCCGTTTAACTAAATTTATTTTTAAATAAGGAAAAATACAAAAATATAGATAGAAACTATGTAATGTTCAAACTGCTAATATCTACTCAGCTATTTGCAGTAAAATGCAATTATCGATTTAGTTAAAAAATTAAAGTAAATATTGCTTTTATACTTGACAAAGAATTTATAAGAAACAATATAAAAAATGAAAAAATATTTTTTTTTTTTTTTTTTGCAATTTATACATTTAAAAAATAAAAGAGAGTTGACAATTCAAAGTAAATTTATAATAATGTATTCTAGATCATTGCTTACATTCCTTTAAATGAAAAGTTTTCTATTACTAATTTTAAAATGTTAGTGAAGGTACCCGAACACGTTCAGAGAATTTTTTTTTAAATACACTGCATATTTACATGGTAACCATTTTTTCTTATTTCACTTTAGAAAACATTAATATTAAGATACTAACATTTGATATATGCCAATATTATTCTTCAGAAATGTTAAATATGTCTACAATTTTAAGCATTTTTTTAAAAAAATTTAAAAAATTCTACATGAAAAATTATTAAACATATTTGAAAAAAATTAATATCAAATAATCTATGTCTTGTTATCTAGAGCATGTACTAAAACTTTAAGTTTTTGTTAAAATATAAAATAATTACGGCTAGTTGAATATTTATACTGAATTTTTAGCCAAATTTTCTATGACATTATTCAAATTACAGGCCATAATTTGGGAAATATTTAAGTCATTAAAATTTTTTAGTACACTCCTTAGAGAACAATATACAGATCAAGATCATGAAATTTCATAGTGATATTATAAAAACATTTTGAGTTATCATTTTTGAAGTGTGCAAATTATAGGAAAAAAAAACAGTTCTGAGAAAATCGCATTTAAAGATTACAGTATTATGTCTTTATAAAAAAATTCTCATATTTGCTGATTGATTTTTTATTTGATTTTCTGATTGATTTCAGGAACAGTAATTATTTTATGTATCTTTTAAAAGCTTACTTAATTTCTATTTCAAAATTAAACACTGTTTAAAATAATTTTTAACATCATTCTGGATCTTTAAACTCCCACTTCCGGTGCTTTAAATATGTCCACTTTTGGTTTCCTAATCTTTACGAAATCTTTCATATCTCGGAATCTAATTGACGTTGAGACAAAAACAAACCTGTTTATAAAGCTATTTAAATTCCATATTTAACGAAAGAATAAAATAAATTCATCATTTTTCGTCGAAATTGACGCTGTCAGCGTGTACGGGTACCTTAAGAATCTTTGGAAAGTTAAACATGTTTAGTTGAAGAAGTTATTAAATCGATTCTAAATAAAGAACTAGTGGGTATACAAATGAAGAAAAGTCTAAAGCTTCTAATTTATTTCAGATTAAGCTCTTAACAAAATTATTGACACGGCAATCCAAAGACCAAAAGATTTTGTAAAGCATTTTAACACTCACCGTGAAATGTAATTTGATGAATCACCGTAAGGATTTTTCATAGACAGTGGACCATATACATATGCTGCTAAAGGGTAAAAAACAACAGAAAATTCTCAAGCACTCACTCGCACAGAAATGACGTAAGATTAGAGCATTTATAGATTAACTTAAGCAAGAATAATCAACTTTTCTGAAAGGATATTTAAACTTCAAAAGATATTCCCTGATTTTTAAAGATAAATGCACCTCAATAAATGCTAAAGTAGAAAAGTTTCAATTCTTCTTCTTCGACAAATAGTAAACTTAAAGATCGCTGGATTGTTAGTATAATATTTTATCAAACTTTCTTCTCTGTCGAGCGCTTGAAAATGATGTTATTGTATTATGTTCCGTCAGTTGCCTCAATATGACGCAAGAAATATTCAAGTTTCAAAGTGAATGATACGGATATATTTCGGCAAGAAAATTTTCTCCATTTTGAAAATGGTAAGACTTTTACTCAGACAGTTTCAAAACAAAATGAATGTTTGATAATAATCTAGTCTATATATATATATATATATATATATATATATATATATATATATATATATATATATATATATATATATATATATATATATATATATATATATATATATATATATATATATTTTAATTTAATTATCACTGCAAAATAGTTATTTATTTTCAAATTATTTTCATTATTAATTTCTTATATCCATTATATGAGAAATCTATTTTGTAGTATTTGAAGTATAAGTTTATTGTATACTGAAATAAATATATGAAATTCTCTAGAGTATAAACTTTTATATATATATAAAATGTGTTGTTTCTACAAATCCCATCCAGAATAGCGGAGCAATACAAGATCCATGAGTCCATGCACTCTCAAAAATCAAGAAAAAAAAGTCTCCAAGGAGCTCCTCCTTCGAGAATTGAGTGCACTCAAGTAAGTGCTGAGGAATAGCTTCGTTGGGGTTGCATTTTTTACTGATAGGGAAATGCTTAATACGATGGTCAAATGATGGCAATTGATGTGTCCACTAATAAATCCACTGATCGGAGTCTGGTCAGCTCTGGAACCCACAAAGTCAATGGCTGCCCCGGGCTGTTTACCCCATGCAGTACCGAGCATGAGAAGGGGGATGCTGCCAAGTATTTGAAATAGCAAATGTATGGAAGAAATTTTAATGTATACATTTGCTATTTATATACATTTTATATATGCTTTTTATATACATTTTATATATCAAAAGATATATAAAATGTATATAAGAAATTCATTTGATAATGGAAGTAACACTACACTGTTTTCAAAGCCGTAAATTTCCATTGAAATTACTGAATTACTGCAATCCCAAAGATAATAGAGTTTTAATTGGAAAACATTGGTTGCGTGTATTCTAAAAATTAAATGTCTCCAGTTTAAATAAATGATCAATTTACTAATTTTAATATGTAATTTCGTGAATTGAACTTAAAATTGCTAATATTTGCTATTAAGACCAAAGGATTAATTACATGACCAGAGACTTCAATATTTACCAACATGAACAATTAGAGTGGAATTAAAATAAAATCACATCCTTCGAAAAGGCCGTGGCGGTTTGGTTGGTTAGGGTTTCGTGCTCATAATAGGAAAGTAATGACTTTGAATCCCAGATTAACTGAAGACATGTTAAATAGGTAGCAATATCCACCAAGTGAAAGGATACCTCGGGGGTTAGTAGTTTAAATAGTGGAGGTTTTCTGCTTAGTCCCAGTTTCTAAATTATGAAGACTCCTACGTGGTTACTTCTATCTATTACAGACCAATTGTGGGTCAAGTACAGGAAAGTATACTGGTGCAACTATAATAAAACCCTTAAGAAGAAAACACTGATGGGCATATATAAGTTCTATAACAGCAAGTATTTTTTAATGCCAGGAATTCCAAAAAGTTACATAAGATTTTTTTAACATATTCATTTACTGTGTTATGATGAAAACAAAATTGTAACCACAATTTAAGGAAAAGTGTAAATTTATCAGAAGCCCGGTGGCTTAAGGGCAACGTTTCACGCTCCCGACGCTCGATCCTCGGGATGGGCAAGGTCGACTCAGTCTGTCAGCCTTCAGTGGGTCGATAAATTGAGTACCAAAAGCGTGCTTGGTAACTAAAAACTGGGGGTCTGAAGCTGATCACTTATCTGGAACATAATCTTCGCACACCAGGCCCTCGTTCAGGAAAACAATTATGGGTACTGTATGCTTGACACACATGGACTGTCGAGCTTTGGGGAGCGAGTAATTTTATCATATTGGGGATAGTTTAGAATGGTTGGTTGCTGTTGCAAACGAAAGACTATGGATTAGTTTTATCATGGACCGAAGAGTGTCTTATTATGGTGTGGTGAACTATATAATTAATACTTTTGCGCCTCACAAGATGGCAGTACCTCGTTGCAAGCTGGATTTCTCCTATGAGCTTGGAGGCTGCGCATGCGTGAGGGCAGTTTTTCTGTTCCCTCTGACAGTGCGAAGAGAGAAGTAAAAATGCACTCCAGGAAGTCACATGTTGTTGAAGCCGCGGCTGGAAAATAAAACTTGTTGTTTTATACCTGAGTCCATCGTAATTTTGGAGGTTACATAAACACACCAAAATGGTTTTCTTCTTGTATTCATTACTCATAGTATTGTCTATCTGTTTTCACACGAGTTTATTAAAACCATTCTAACTAAGGGGTTGAAATAACGAAATTTATTTTAAATAAAAATTTAATGCAAATTGTTGTTCAGATTTTGATGTCATTTGGCTCAGTAGTTTCCTTTAAGATCAACAAAGTGAAACATCATTTGCCTCGGGCAGTGATTGGGAGGATGATCACATTCACCCTTACTGGGTTGGGAAAGAGTCCAATTTAATCTTTGATGTCTCAAGTCCTTCCGATAATGTGGCGTGGATGTGGAGAAGAGGGAGTCAGCTGAAGTGTGAGCTCCTCTCCTGACCGGGATTCAAAATTATGCGACACTTGGTGATTGGCAAATATTTCAAACCAGTTAACCTTACGGTGTGTATGCATATATAATCAGTTTCTTTCATAGTTAACCAGCATTAAGAAAACTATCATTACTATGCATACAATTAATGTACCATAATTTCAGTAATTCTAATATTAAAATGTTAGTATTTAAAAATTTTCAAAACACATTAAAAATGTCAAGACAAGATTTTAGAATACATGAATATAATTTATTATACAATAACTATTTTTATTCTATTTAATTATTCTCATAAATAATCTCTCAGTTTTTTTTTGTTTTTTTTTACCAAAAAAATATTTTTAACAATTAATGGGTTAAACTGCCTGTAATGAGGAGAAAAATGAAAACATTAAAAGAAATGCAAAGAAAATATTTTATGAATGATGTTTTTAGAATTTTTTTAAAATTTCGCAAATTTAACAACGGTTACTTTTTTTTTCTGTGATGCCACAAGTTTAAACCACGAAACTAGCATGAAATATATATTTATAAAAAAAATCATGGCTCGTTAAGCAGAATTCGTATTAGAAAAGTTATTTTAAAAGTATTCTTTAGGGAAAAAAGGCTTTATAAGGTTTCCGTGTTTTATGTGTTTTTTTTTTTTTTATCTTGTTCTAAGAGTTTGAAGTGAATAAATGGTAAATGAATGAAAACTATCAGATTTTCTGAAGTTAGTTGTGTTCGTATTTCCCAATGAGATTGCGTGTGTGTTAATAAACGAGGCTATGAAATGGAACGGCTTCTCACAGAACTGTTGCCAATTTATTCTACCATAATTTGTTATTTCGAGAAAAAAAAATTGTTAATGAATTGCGAAATGATTTCAGTTTCTGCTTCTTTTGTTTAAGATTTTTAAAATATTCCTTTGTTAGTTTTTTTTTTTTTTTTTTTTTTTTTTTTTAAAAAATTGCATTTTTATTAAATTTGATGAGAAAGCAATGATTGATGATAGATAAAAAAAATATTTCTAGCAAAATTCATTGATTTTGAAATTGAATGCATGAAATCTTTAAGATTCGTTGTTTTATTTAAAATTAAATCATTTTTTTACGCAGCATTTTAAAAAAAGTGAATGGAATAAAAGTCATTCAACAAGAACAATAAACAAAGAATCTATTTTTTTATCATTTATAATTTTATATAAAATGAGAAAAAATTGGATAATTATTATTTTCAGGCCAAGCAAAAATGATGAAATAATTCAAACGAAAGGTGTTTGCTTTTTTTTTATATATAAAAGGGAATATCTTAATTATGTTGCAAATAATTTTAATTTCAAATCAATTTAAAGTAAAAGTGTAATATTAAAAAAATATTAAACATAAAATTTAATAATTTCGAAGAAACCAAACCAAAATTTTAAAATTGTTTTATTTCATACCTGAAAATATTTGAATAATATTTTTTATTAATGATGTCAGTTTTATTTCTTTCAATCAAATAGAAATCCAAATTAAATTGCATTAATATGAACTATGAGGAAGTTTATGAACTATAAGAATTAGTAAGTTAAGTTGTTTATCACATTGTATATAAGATAACTCTCTCTCTCTCTCTCTATTTCTAAAAGCAAATATCTAAATCAGATATTCTAAATTATTAAGAATTAGATTACTCGTTAACTTTCATAGAATATATTTCATTAATATAAACATGTATTCTTAGAAATTAATTTCAAAAATTCCCTTTTTTAACAAAATAAGCATTGTTTAACACTTTAAATATTCACCCTAAATCAATGCACCATGAATTTAAATAAATTTTTAAATTTAAATATACTTAAAAATAAGTTATTTTTTACAATAATATCAAGTTTTCTATCTAATTTATTTTTATATCATAAGCAAATCTAAAACCTTTAAGAGAATGATAAATTATGAGGAGTTATTTATTTTCAGATTTTATTAAATCTAGTTAGAAAATTTAGTTACATAAAGTTGCAAATCTATTAAAAAAATTATTTATTTAGCTGATTTTTTTAGAATTTCTACTGATTTCAACTATGAATGGCTTAATTTGAAGGATTATTTGAAATAATCCCATTTCATTGTTTCCACCCGTTTCTTAAATTTATGTTTGGGCTTTTCATAACATAGTATTTGGACTCTAAAGAGCATAAGATGCTGAGTTCGATCCTAGCTACCGTTGAACAATGGGAGAAGGATGTTACGTCTCTGTATTCACATTAGTCTGGATGGGTACCTTCTAGGTTTCTTCTCTTGTGTGATATATGAATACATCCCATTTCCTTGTAAAGTCATCCTTGAAGGAAATACGTAATGTATATCAATATGTTTTACTACATCAATGGTCATCAGGCTCTCCATTACGCGATATTAAAAATTTTATATTTGATGCACGTGAAATTTTTTTGAAGTGTTACTTCATTTTGGTTGATCTGAAACCTATATGAACTGTTACATTTAATTTATATATACACATATTTATACTAATAAATTAATAAAGTGATTATAACAATAAATTTATATTAGTAAAGTGAATGAAAATTTTTTTAATTGAGTATCAACAATGACAATAGCCTTACCAAGATGAAAATATACGTTTATACGGAAATTTTTAATTGTTGATTCTATTAATATGGTGTGTGCTATAAGTTACTAGTATAAATCAATTTTTTTCTTCTATATAAATTGTTTGAATATACTTCATTGATATCGGCTAACAGTTTCTCTTTCCGATTCTTACAAGGGGTGTGGGTATATCTAGTGGTCAGGAGTCTAAGTTGCAGATCTCGGTTTATTTACAAATCTTTTATAAAAAAATTGATTAATCAATTAATCGAATTCTTTACTAATTTTATTAATATTATATACACAGAATTAAAATTAAAAATTATAATAAAGATTTTTTTTATATAGAATAAGAAAAATGAATATAGACGTAAAAACTGAAAATAGCTAAATCAAAAATAGTGATTATACTTAACTAAATTCATGGACATTTCTTTTATTTCTATTTCTATGAATATGTACCCATTTGATGTATTAATAAATATATATATTAAAAAAAATAAATTAATTAAACACCGGAAATATATATAAAATAAAAGAAATGAAAATATGATATATATATATATATATATATATATATATATATATATATATATATATATATATATATATATATATATATATATATACATATATATATATATATATATATATATGCAGGGTGATCTTTTTTGAAGTGACAGTGCTTGGAGCCCCTGTAGCTCGATCTAATAGCCGAAATGGTGCCAAACTTGATATTTAGACTAATCAAAATATGGGGGAAAAAATTCCATAAAAAAATTTTAGTTCCAAAATTACCGCTAGGGCATTTTATGGCGCTTTACAGTGTATAAGATGTGAGAAAAGGAAAATACTAACACATACAATCGTATATTAAATAATGAATGTTTATTTAACTACATTAACGTTCCTGTTGAGGAATTAGACCACATTCAATGTGAACACCGTTCTCAGAAATAACACCGTGCATTCTGCGCACAACGTTCTCCATAGCCGTACGTAACATATGACGAGGAATATCCCGCATTTTCTTCGTTATGCTGTGCTTTAGAACAGACAAATTTGATATTCCACCAACATAAACGCACGTTCCTCTAACATGAGAGGTATGGCCACTAGAGCTCATTTACTTCAGCTGAGATAATTTGTCTATTATTTGCTTTTCTGTCTATTATTTGCTTTTATAGACCCTATTGCTGGCACTGTTATTGACTTTTAAAGCTAAAATTTTTTTTCACGGAATTCTTTCCCATGTCTTGATTAGTCTAAATACCAAGTTTGGTGTCATTTCGGCTATTTGATCGCTCTACAGGGTGCTTCAAACACTGTCACTTTAAAAAAGACCACCCTATATATTATATAAGAAGATTGTATTATTCTCATACACAATATTTTAGAACATTCAGTATTCTATATTCTATTCTGGCTGAAATTCAAATTGAAAAATTTATAATGCGACAAAATGACGTTTTCTGTAAACCAACCAATTAAACTCAAATTCTGGTCCAATTATTAATTAATTTATTTTTTATTTAGATTGTAAAATTATTTAAGAAATCGTTTGGTTTAATTTTTATATCTTGTTTAATGGCAATACCAGTTACATTCAATAAATTTTTATTTATTATTGTATATTGTGATAATCTGATTTGGTTTATGCAAGCATTGTTTTATTTTAATCTTGTTTTTTTTAATTAAAGTTATTTTGTTAAATGTAAACATTATTTTACATTCACTCATCTCTTGAGCTTGGAGCTTATTTGAATGATTAAAATAAAAAAAAAAAGAAATATAATGCTCAGTGTTTTCTTTTTATTTCCATTAGTTACACTAGTGTTAAAGAAATAACATTCTATAGGAAATGTTATAAACAATACTATTATATATATATATATATATATATATTTAAAATTTCTTAAAAATATTTTATAAGTTAAAAAATATGTAAGTTATTTTTTTATAAAAAAATAATTACAATTATTATTACATTTTTCCTTGGAACTTGATAATTTAACAATTAACTAAAAAAAACGAGCATTTCCAAGGAAAATATTTAATAAAAAAAAATTCAGCTTTTGATTCAACATTTGTTTACATTACATCTAGTGAGTTCCTATTTTTCTTGGCAGTCTTGTGATAAGAGCGAAATGTGATTGAAAATAACAACAGAATTCGAAAGTGGAATATGATATTTTTATTCTGAGAAATGAATAAAAATAACGGCAATAACTGCATAACTACACACTTCGAAAATGTAGGAATTGAGTAGTGAATATTAGATTAAATTGCTTTTCTTTCAATCATATTGTATTTTTCACATGCAGTCGACTTCCATTTTTTTAAAATTTTCATTCTTTATTGAAATCTTGACGGAATTCGTCTCATCTGCATTGCGGAACAGAAATAATTCGCCTCGCTGGTGTAGTCATCGTCTTTCATTTTCAAAAAAGAATTCGTGCGGAGCATCTGCTCGAGTGTTTTTCTCTTTTTTCCTCTTTTTTTTGTTCTGTAGCGCATCAGATTGCTTTCTTTTCCCATGTCTTATTCCCTATGCTATCGGCAGTTCCACGGTGAATAAAATCTTTTGCATTGATGGATGTTTTTCTTAGGTGTTCGGGCTTAACTTTGGAGTCTGCAAAAATAATCGGATATTCTAAGCCAACTGTAGAACCTGAAGAAGAATGTGTTATAATCATGTTGGTTGATGTTTCCCCCCCCCCCCGTAACATTTGAAAAAAAAAAAAAAACTTTTTTATGCGAAATATAAATGATATGTATATCTAAAATATTTCTTTCTGCTGTATTAAGCGTGTCTACGTTTGTTTTTGAAAAAATGGATTACCCACAACTGCAAATTTTGGAAATCTAGGAATAATACAATTCTTGAACAACTTCGCAAAATTTCCCCTTTATTTAAATAGATATTTTTTATTTTTATCAAAATTTTCTTATTTACTTTGTCCTACTAGTGAAAATATCAAAATTCTTAAAAATAGTGTGAGAATTTCTTAAAAGTAATTTTGTGTGTGTGAGAAGCTTTAAAACTAATATATTTCTAAATTAGAATTTTTAGGAAAAAAATATTTTAGTATTTAACTATTGGATAGAGGGCGTTAAATTGAAGTATACAACTATGTTATATTGAGATGGCTTCTTTTAATGTATAAAAATATATCCTTTTTAATAGTGACTGAAACAAAAACTAATTGCTTGAGCTTATTTGTTGCCAATTCTTATTAATTCTGTAACAAAAAATAATACTCTCCATTTTCTAATTTTTCTTAGAATAAAAGATGTATGTAAAATATAAAACATTTATTTCAGTATTCACATGATTATTAACATATAGTTTGTTCGTCTCGGAAAATATTTTAAATTTTCAATGTGCATAATGTCTAAAATTAAAGTAATAATTTAAAATAATTCAATTCTTCCAAGTAGTGGAAAACACAAAAAAATATTTAGAAGATTTTTTATTTTTTTTGAAATTTTAGTTTTAAAGTATCATTTTTTAAATATGTTTCGCAGGTTTTTTTTAATTACGTTAAGAATCAAAAAATTAGAATAACTGGAAATCTCAATTCAAAATAAGCCTTGAACAGCACATAATACCCAGGAAGAATTATAATTGTATAATGATGAAAATGGAATTTTATGCAATGTTTACATGAAATATTTTTTGCAAATTGTAAAATTAAGTTCATTTTACATGCTCAGAAATGCAAAAGCTTATGTAGCGTCTTTACCAAATCACGTGAAAACAATATAGTAATTGGAATTAGAAAACTATGAGAAAAAACTTGTAAGACAATTTATTTTACTAAAAATTGAAAACTTTTCATGGTGTTAAAAATATTAACTTTAATTTTATTAAGAGTTTGCGCTCTTGAGCGTGTTTACTTTATTTTTTATTAAGAAATTTGTTTAAGTATTTTTTAATATTCAAACTATTAATTTCATTATTACAAACTGCTGAAAAGCTAGCAATTGAGAATGTTAAATCTGTTAATTTTATTTTCACTAAAATTCTCTAAAACTTCGTAGAATTAAAACTACTTTATTTATTTTACTAATAATCAAAAAATTGCACTTGTTAATTTTTTTAACTAATTTTAAACTAACTTAATTTTAGTAACAATTCAAAAACTAGTATTTTATAATGTTAGAACTATTATTTTTATTCTCTGTCTAACAGTTGAAAACTGACAATTCTTAGTGTTAAAATTAGTAACTTTATTGTCGCTTTCAACACTAGCAAATATACAAGATCATTTTATATTTTTGAATTAATAAACTAGTGTAAAACTGCATCGAAGAAATAAAAACTAACTACTACTTCTATTACTTAAATATTTCAAAAGCTATATAAAACTATTATTAGTAATGAAATTAACACATTAATTCCTTCATTTTTTCTAAATTTGTTTATTTTAGATTTTGCACAAGCATATATATTTTAACATAAATACAATTCAATGAATCGGCCCACGCATTTGAAATTTCATTTCTAGAAGTTAGTTCTTTTCTTAAAGCGAAAAGTTTCCAAAGAATTTAGAATTATCTCGTGAAAGAATAACCGGAACGACAGGCGGACATGACGATTGTTTATTTCTCGTAGAATTTTAAAAGTGATGCCATATGGCGAAAACATAAACTAACTTTCATTTTAAAGAAAAGAGAAGAAAATGTTATTGATCACTTCGATCGCTGTGTAAAAATAATTCCAAATATTTGTTTTTAGAATTCTACCTCAACAATCGGTTCTACATCAAAATAAATGCATCTGTCAAACATGAAAACCCGTGAAGTAAGAGGATTATACTGTTGTCTTTCTCATCACATATTTAGTCGTTCAGAAAATCACATTTTCAATTCCACAAAACGCAATTTTTGACACGTTGTTTGAAAAAAAATAAAAAAACCTGCTGAGGCAAGATAAGGCAATGTCAGAGCAATTTATTCACGGGAAGATTTGTATACACTATAAATGCACACACCGCATTTTCTTTAGCCAAGAAAAACTCATGAATATTTATGAGTTTACAGCGGTTGTTAAAAACAGGAAACATGCATCTTAAAAACATGCTCGAAAGAGATTTTTAAAGGGATTTTTTAATGGGTGATAGAATTATTTCGCAACTCTTTTTTTCAGAATTAGTCCAGATCACCTGATTTATTGTCAGTTATTTTCTTTTATTTTCTTTGCTTAGCCATAAGCTTAAACCGAGAAATTAAGACAATGTATATATTTATATACAAATTTGTGGTTCGTTAGGCAACATTCTTATTAGGGGAGTGATTTTAAAGCAATTCCTCAGGGAAATGAGAATGGCTTGCTGAGAGTATTTTTTTATTTTATTTATTTATTTTTTTATTTTACTTTTTATTCTCAAAATATGTGAAGCGTTAAATAAATTGGAATTTCGCCAGACTTCTTGCCTTTTGAGGAAGATAAAGGAAGAGTTTATTCCTTTATACTCAATGGAATTAGATGATAAACATGATTTTGACGGGGTGTCTTCGTTTAAAATTATAAATAAGAATTTTTATTCATTAAACCTGTAGAATAAAAGTAATTTGATAGGGATAATTTTGCATTTCCCATTTTAATGAATAAGTTTTTTTTTTTGGAAAATCTTGAAAAAATATGCTTAAGCACATAAACGTGCATTCATGTGAATTTTTTTCATGTTTTTACATTTTAAAGTTCTATTTTCTTCCATATTTTTATTACTTATTTTATTATTAAAATTTTATAAAAAAATTTAATAATATTAATTTTTAATTGTTTATTCCTTTTATATTTTGAGGAATGTAGTAGCCATTGCACCAGCATGCATCTCTCTACCTAGCCTTGAGTTGGTCTTTACCAGTTAGACAGAAGCAGCCGGAAGGGAGTCTACGTCATTTAGAAGCAGAGAATAAGCGGAAGACATCCGAATACTTGATTGCCAATCCCAGAAATAACATTTGAGGAAGACTTGGAATCATCATCACTTGGAAGACATTGCGACCACGACATATTTAGCACGTCCCAGCTGTAATTATTGAATAACGCGAATCATTGGTTTAGCATGGAATGAGAACGACATTCTAACCAACACGGTCTCAGGTTTGTTTTAGTAGGAAATCACATCGTCCTTAAGTACCAAAGTATTGAGTTGGGTAGCAAATCTGGTTGCGAAAATACTTGTTCTAAGTCAGCCTCTGAGGTTTCATTTTTTATAATATAAAATGCAATGATATGATATGGTTGATTTTTGGCGAATAAAGTCTTAATTCAAGTACATAATTTTTGTCACTAAATTTATTTCGAAATTACAAGGTGATTGGGTACATTTAAGGGTCACCAGTTCTCAAAAATAAAATACCATAAGGGTATTTCACTTATATAACTTGTAGTAAAGGTCGTTTTGTTTGTTTGCCACTCAACGATCATGTTTTGCACATGAAAGCTAATTACATTGAAACCTACGGTTTAAAATGGATTCCGAACCACTATAAACAACCAAGTCCAAGGTGGGATACAAATCCACGAACTGTTGAACCGAAGACAACAGCGTTAACTATTCTGCTAACAGTTCGGTTTGCAGTGGATTTGTTAGAAAAGGCTCTATTTTCATGACGAGGAGGGGACGTGCTCTGTGCCTGTCCCAATCAAACATCCATTGTGGTCTTTAATGACGATTGGGGTATAAAAAATATATCGGGGTCACAATGTTCTTCTTTTGTTGTAATGATGGAGAGTTATTACACCAGTGTGCTACCCTTACCTAGCTTAATATGGGCTCTACCAGTTAGATAGAAGTTGCCGAGAGGAGTCCTAGTGATTTTGAAGCAAGGACAAAACAGAAGACCCCAGTAATTGGCCTGCCATCCTCAAAGTATAATTTCACTTGGAGGATACTGCAACCATGACCTATTTAACTTGCCCAAGCCTTCTTTAGCGAACATGCCAGATCTTCTATTCGGTCCGGATTCGAACTCACTAACTTCCGGTTGTGAAAACAACGTCTTACCAACAAGATCTCCCTGACGGAGAACAGAAGGTATAAATCCAGATGTGGACCTCGTCACTTCATAGTTCAGAATTATGAAATGATTAGCTGTGTTATACTAGTTTTGAGTCGTCAGGTAACATAACTTGTAAAACTTAAAAATTTCGACGCTTTAGTCTAAATCTTTTAACAAATCTTTATTGAGATGTCGAAAGAATTTATTAATAATTGAAACATATCAATAATTCGCGGCTGAAACATGAAATATTTAAAAAATTTAATGAATATAAAATTCAATTGTGCTTTGACAAAAACTTAAGGAATTGCTAATATCTTTGAAATAAGCACTTTAATTGTTACTGATAGTCCATTGCATTTAAAATACTATCTTAATATTGAAATGTCTTGTATTTTTTCTTAAAATACTTGCACGAAACATATTTAACCACAATTTATAAATTTAAAATTGTATAGCAATGATTAGATTTTACTTTAATAAATGTACTTTCTTGCATAATAACTTATAAAAAGTAATTATATTATGGATCATTGTATCACGAAATGGGTAATACTGAAGAGTTATGTATTCTTGTGACAGATAAACTGAGAATTAGGTTTCCATTATTGTTGCACATACCACTCGCAACCGACTATCATGTGACCAATGTCACGACATTTATCTTACTTGCGCTCATTTTAATGATCACTTGATCTTCTGGGTTTAGTTCGTCGCTCTCCCTCAATCCGTGTGTACACAAACTGGGCCAGAAACCATGATTTAACATGAATTCCAAACCTTCACGTCCACATCGGAATCGAACCCACGAACTGTTGAAACAAAGAACCAAATGAGTTCAAACCAACCAGTTCAGATATCCATCTTTTATTTCATCTTAACAGCATCGATACCAAAATGGAAAATCTGGTAGCTTTAGATGTGCAAGGGTTTAATTGAACTTAATCAAAAATTTACTATCTTATTCAGCATAATCTGAATAGGAAAAAGTAAATCATAAATCTAACAAAACACATTTTTTGTGTCTATAATCATCTCTCATTTGTTTCAAGTCGCACGAAAAAATATTAAATTATTAAATGTATGATGTAAGAGTGATAATTGTAAAAAATTGATTTGGATCCATTAGAATGAGTGATGTAAGGGAAAAACGAGGTAAAAAACGCAAGTCTTTCAACTTATTTCGTAACTTATATTATTTTAAAAGAGAGAGAGAGAGAGAGCTTTCCTAATTAATTTATTATATATAATGCATTTATTCTATATTACAAAGTTTGTACTTTGATATATAAATTGTAACCAATAAACATGCTTGCTTAATTTAATATAACAAACGCTGCAATTTAAATATTTTTTCCAACGGAGGGCACTTGGGTGACGACCCCTATGCCACAACAAGGCCAGAAACTGCTACTCATTTGTCGTTACCCAGCGGGCACCTGTGAATGAAGCCACGGATGCGAATAGCGTTGCCCGCGCCATACCACTACAAATTCGTTTATAGGGAGGTTAACATTCATACATCATCACAGAAGAAACGACAGAGAAACACATAGAGAACAGAGAAAGAAACTAACATCCATGCTTGAATCGGGATTCGAACCCGGGACCCAAAGCTCAGGAGTCAGTAGCGGAAAACCACTCAGCCATTGGTCGGCTTCAATTCAAATATAATGCTTAAAATATTAACTTTAAGATCGGATGTGGGATGCTAAATAACAGAAGTCAAAGATATTTGAATTTCCATTAACATTTACTCTTATGAAGCTGTTGCAAGGGCGGATGTCTGGAAAACCCTCAAGTGCCCACACTGACTGCTGTGCTTGCTGAAAACTGAAACGTAACATCCATTTTCTTTTTCGTGACCTTCCACTTCGAAGTGAGCGACCACAAACCCATAGTAAGGCTAAGTATAGAATATAATTTATAATATAAACACAGAATCCATTTAAACGTGCTTAAAAATTATGAAGTTTCAATTTAATTTTTTTAAACTTATTTCCATTTTTAAATATTATTATTGTATCAGAAGCATCGAATGAAGAATACAGATTTGGTTTCATTTTGAAAAAGAGAAAATAATAATTTACATTATTTCTCGTAATTTAAATTAAAATGAATTTATTGAATTTATGTATACAATTTTCCTATTAAAATTCCTTAGCACTAGATGGCAGCACATAAAGTTTTACTTTGGTTTCAATGTGCTGAAAATCGAATTCAATGCTGCTTGTTCCTGTGTTGTTAGATTTACCACCTAAAGTATTAAAATAAAACTTAAACTGTGTTAATTTAGTTTATTTTTGAAAATAGCTACTTTTATTCAATCTGCAAAAATATTTTGGACACGTGATTAAATTTTTGAATCAATTCAGTGTGAAAAAATGAAAATCTTAAAAAAATCACAATGATTTTAAAAATGTCACATTTTGTGTTCCATAAATTTTTCAAGCTGATTAAAGTAAATTTTATTGTATTAAAATTAGATTTAATCTCTTCCATAACTATCGGTAATGTAAATTTTATTATTTCATTTGTCGAGATTTCAAAACTGTTACGATTTTCACTTTTTCAGAATTATATCTAATTTATTATCTGTCTGACAACTCTTTTTCATTTAAAATGTTATTCGGCGATTTACAATAGATTCACGTGAAGCAAGCTTAATGAAATCGTCACATTAGAGATATCGTAACTTTTGTAAATAAAAACTCTGAATTTAAATATTTTTAAGTGAATCAGTAATTAAAAAAAATTATATTGTAAATTAAAATCATAAAGATAAACATGCATAAGGATTCATTGCTACATGACTTTTTCTTTATTATTTCAGTTAATAATTAGAAAACAAATCCGGGAAACCATCATCAGAATCTGCTTATGATCTTATATATTAAAAATAAATCTTATAAATTTCTTTAAGATGTATTATTCTTTAAATCTAAATTCGTAAATTTATCCATATAATTCACGGTTTCATTTTTTGTGTATTTTTTTACAGTCAAATCTCACAGATCGAATTTGATAAAAGCCTCCATCAAAATCTGTGTTAATAAGTTTAAAAATTTAATGCAAAAAATTTTTAAAGTTTTTTTTAAAGAATTAATAATTGGAAGAAACTTGTAGCTTAAATCGTAAATATCAAGGAAAACATATGTATGATTCGCGCGCGATGTGTGTGATTTAAATGAATAATCTTTCCTTATTACTTCAATAAATTTTTACTAGACAAAATCCATGAATACTTTGCAAAATCTGTTTATGAGTTTGAAATTTTCGCAGAAATTTTTAAATAATAAAGAAAATGAAAATTCTCAAATAAATTAAATTGCTACAAAGACATTGTTGTATAATGCCTGGCAGCTAGGATTCCAATCTTTTACCTCTAAAAGGGGCTGAAATGGGGCACCTTTTAGTGGGATACCCAAAGTGTATGTCCTCGAAGTTAAGTTTGAATCTCAATAAATCAGGAACCAAGCTAAGGATCCCCAGACTTGTCCTACACCCCCCAGAAGTATCATTCACACAGAGGACATTGCGATCACGACACATTTAACATTCTCCAATCGCCGTAAGTGAACACGACAGTTCTTCGATTGAGTCGGGATTTTAACTCACTGACTTCCGTGGCCAAGAACGAATGCTGTAACCAACCAGGCCACAGCGGCCTTTTGTTAAAAAGATATGAATGCATGAAATTTCTAATTTTGCTATGGGCTTATCAATTTTTTTTCTTATATCTGTGATTAGAAGTATTTACATACTTACATTTTTTTTAAAAAAATGATTTGCAACTGACGGAATTATTAGCCTTGTAAATATTGCAATTCTGTAATTTCTTAAGATTTTTAGAAACGAATTGATTTACTCTTGCACATAATTTGCATGCAAGATAAAAACTTTAAATCAAGCATTTTTCATGTATGTGGAGTTTTGAATTCTTTTGAGACTTTAAATCTTACTGGTCAATTTGTTTTTGTATTTATAATTTTTCAAGAGCATAGGTCTGATCGTGCAGTGTGTACTTATATCAGAATTTTTTATGTGATTCTTTCCTAACTGGGACCCTAATGTGAGAAATTTGATAGGTGAAATTTTTTATATTTTAAATTTAAACTCATTATTATTTTTCAGTTTGATATGTTAAATTATTATTAAGCTAATTGTGCAATTACACATTTTGTCATAAGAATTTTTTAAAATTATTGGAGAATAATTAGATAAATAAAAGATAGCCATGTGGTATGACAAAAATAATTCCGATTATAAAATTATTTTCCTGCATATATGCAATTATTTTCCTAGCATAATATTTAACTGGACTTTTTTGCTATTTCCCCAAAAAGGAATCAGTTATAATTTCTATTTATAACAAAAGGGTAATTTTTAAAAATGTAGGAAATATTTCACAGGGTATTTTTAATAAAATAAGGAATACAAATTGAAAAGTTTAATAATACATTTAATTTCATAATATTTAAAGGGAAAATGCTGATTGGTTTTTATTTTACATGTTAAAGAAAGCTGCAAATGTTTTCGAGTAATTGTTATTTTTGGGTTGGAAACAGCCAATCATAGATAAAGACAATATTTTAATGGAATTTTATAAAATATATAATGAGAAAGAGATGTATATTACCTGCTTATGAAGAATATTATTTATCACACATCATTTATAAACAAAATATGCTTGTAAATTCCCTTATAGTAAAATACAAGTAATGTTCATTTATACGGTTGGTATTTTAAATGTAGATCGGAAATTAAATTTTTATAGCTGAAATAAATATAAAAATAAACATGAAATTGAATGAAATTAAAAAAAATTAATTTTTTTCAAGGTTTATGAAGAAAATGTTAAGCGAAGATTACGTTTAAGTCGACACACACACAATTACTTAAAATTATGGATGAGAGAGAGACGTT
Source organism: Latrodectus elegans (assembly GCA_030067965.1). Taxonomy (NCBI): domain Eukaryota; kingdom Metazoa; phylum Arthropoda; class Arachnida; order Araneae; family Theridiidae; genus Latrodectus; species Latrodectus elegans. Next base: position 24,704,689 of record CM057820.1, on the reverse strand, counting down.
CTTTTGACAGTTGCGAGTAAACATTCAAACTAGATATGTATGAAAGCATTTTATTGTTTTAAAAATTGTGCTATTTTAAAATTGTTTTCAATTTTGAATAAAACTTCTTACATATATTAAATATATGGCAATATATAGTATGCATATTGTAAAATGAGATTATAGCAATAATCCAAATATGATTGTATACATATTTTAGCAAACTCATAATATGTGATTTAAATAAAGATCGAAATTATTAAAAAAAAATCCGGCACACAAAATAAAATAAATATTTTTAATGGATTACTATTAATGTGCTTTCCATTTATAAGCACTAATCGCCTGCATTTTTATAGATCATGCTAAAAATATTAAATTAAAATGATAAAAAAGCTTACAATTTTTCTTATTAATTGTGAAATAGATTATTTATTATGAGTTTAAGAAATATATTTTCACGACAAACAATTTATCTCAATGTATCGTGAAATAAATTTTACTCATTCAGCAGTCCGTGAAATTTGTTTCATAAAATATGCTTTCAAATACAAAAATTTACGAAATTTATACTTTTTTCTTTAAAAAAAGTATAAATGTATGGAAATCAGCAATATTCTTAAAGAAAAAAGCATAAAATAACTTTTTTGAGCTATTGCTTAAACTTGATTTTTTCTTCATGAATGAAACATGTCCGATTCTGAAAACAGAAAATGCACTGTTTTTCAATTCACGTTAACTTAGAAACGCATTTCTTGCTTTTCTTTGATAAATTTTGATAAACAGAATTCCGAAACTGTGAAACAGAACTGTATATTTTTTAATATTTATTTCCTGAAAAGTTTGTTGTTTAGCTGATAACCACACTTATGATTATAATACTAAGTAAAATACCGTATTTTATTTCCATACTCTCAGTTAAATCAGTTTTATTTAGATTTCAATAATTGCACAATTTTTATTAGAAATACAAAAATAGTAATTGGGCTACGTAACCTAATTGGTTAGGTCTATCGTTAGGTAGTAAGCTCGAATCCTGGCTCAATGGAATATCCAACGTGCTAATAAATGCTGGATGACGTAAATATGTCGTAGTCGTAATGTCTACTATGAGAAATGATATTTCTGAGTGTGGAAAGTGTATTTCTGATTGTCTCTGCTTGTTGTAATATTTACTTTTGAGATTGTAATGTGTGTGACACACCTTCTGCGTGCCCCACTATATAAGGTACCATTACTTTCACTCCTTATTGTTCTGAATGGTGGAAATCCTGGTAGACGGCATCATATAACAGAAATAGTGAAAAAGGAGAATACATATTTTAAGAAGTTATTTGTTTTTTTGTCTCGTGTAAATTGTTATTTATATTAAGGCGATAAATTGATACTTTTCTTTTACAAATTACTCCATAGCTTCGAAAACATTTTAGGAAAACTTTTCCTCTTATTCCCACTCTCAATCCATCTTCTTCAATATTGTAGAGTAATAAAATAACTATATATAATGTGTAATACAGCTATCATTCTCCTTTTAAGAAAAATTGTCGGATTTTATTCCAATCATTGTTCTGCAACAAAATTTTAATCTTACGTTTCTATTGTTTGCATGTATATTTGTCGTGTTAGTGATTGGGAGATATTCGGATTTCTTCCTTTGCAACAATTGAGTACTGCTTTCTGTGTTAGAAAAGTCCCAATGGAAAAGTTATATGCATCTAATGTTCGTGTGCCTTAAAAGTGCTTAGCTACTAAGTTATGTCAAATATATAGAGTGGTTCACGTAAACCCTGCCCGTAAATTCAATGGCCTGCCACCCCCACATCAGTCACCTCATCTGGAGGACATTGCGGCCAGACTTAGTGTGCCCCGACCGCCTTTAGAGAAAACAACGAAACCTTGGCCAGTCTGGGATTCAATCTCACTTCTTTCTGAAAGTGAGAATAACTCCCTCATTAAGCAGGCCCCATGACGACAATTTTGGGATGGGATATAAAACTATATAGGAAAACAATGGTGCAAAAATTCATAGGATTATGAAATTAGAATATGTAGGATCACAAAATTGCAAAAATACATGGAATTACACACTTACAGGAATACATCGAATTACAAGGTATGAAATTACGAAGGATTACAATTAATGACATTAAAAAGAACAACACACTGAAAAAATAAATTTGAAGAGGAGCTCATAAATCAAGAACAGTCTATTGAAAAGAGTCCATTAAAACAGGTTGAAGCTGCTATTTGTTTAGTAAAGTCTAAGCACTTAGACTAAGTACTTAAGTCCAAGTACTTAGGCTTGAGATATTAGCAGAGGTGGGTCAATGATGATTCTTCTTGAACCATGTGAATAAGCATTCTTGACTAATAAGGAAGTCAATTAGTTGGTTTAGTTTTCGTCTAGAGGTCTTGTTAGAGAGTAAGGCTCGTTTCCAGTTAATGACCCACTGTTTTGCAGGGGTTGATAAATGCTATCATAAGCTTTTGTTGAACAATTTATGTTGCAATTCTGCCTACTGTATGTACGTCTATAGAGAAGGCTGCTTGGGAATTTTCAGGGTTTTCTTCTTTGCGACTTGTAAATTTGATCCAATAACTATGATAAAGTAATTTATGTGCTGGGCGTTAAAATGAATTACAACACCTTTTAGGCCATTAAATTTTTATATCCAATTATCATAGTGAAGTACTTATTAGTTTTATAAGATTATTAAAACATTCCTCTTTAAATACAATAAGCATTATTGCTTTCTTCCCAGAATCCCTACACATACCACGATCGACATCAATTAACGCCAAGATTGGCTTCATGTGAGAGAACAGCACCCATACTTTTTAGTATTGATTGCATTAAGTAAATTGTAAATTAATAAGAATTATAACTTATTAATTATTCTATAAAAATTCAGAAAAATTTTGAAATAAAACGAAATTAGGTATTGATTATGAATTAGTGGTAATGTAAGCTATGCATAGAATTTTATTTTCATAATTAAGCGTATGTAATTTCTATTTCTGATGTTGGTTAATTTAATTGATTGTATTATTATTTTGGTTAAAATTATTTGAATTAAATATCAGATGAATATATTTCATAAGAGCTAAAGCAAAATGAAAAATTGATAAAATTATGCAGTATGAGGTAAACAAAGCAACAAGGATATTTTTATTTTTTTCGAATGTAAATAAATGTTGATATTGATTTTTATGCAAAACATTGTTCTCTAAATCGTTGAAGTATCAGATGCATTTAAATAAATAAGAATACATAAAATATTTCAACATTTATAACTTATATAACATAATTTTACAGAAAATGCTATAATTATTACGCTTTTTCTTTTGCCATCGAGCGCAATTTTTATTTATTAGAAAGAAGTGATTAGAAAAAGGAATATAAATCATTACTTTTTCAAGCTAATTTTATGTGGAAAGCCTCAAGTAATAAATTCAGTAAGATGATAAGAATCTCATTCTTCTTTACGTAAGAAGGAAAGGAACAAGAGAATACAGAACTGAAATGAAATACGATTTAGGCTTGTTTACCTTTTCTCATTTGTCAAGAGCTATGAACACCTGAGCCTGAGAAAATTGTTTTCTAATTTGTTTTTCTCCGTCGAAAAGAAGCATTATGTGCTTTCATAATGGTTTGCTTTTATGTATTCTTATTCAATCAATACGATATATCTAAATGGGGAAACAACATTTCATTCTCCTTCTAGAACTAGATTTAATTTTGATCAAATATGTAATCTTCTAATCTAATGATATCGCTCAAATATTTCAAATTTTTTTCTTAAAGGTGACTTGTAAATTATGTCTCTAATGGTGACAAAGTAATTTACAATCTCATTTAGTTTATTGGTATTACAGGTAGGTTTCTCAAATTAATTTGTATTCAGTTATGATAGAATATATATAAGATTTTTATGATCTCAAAGTCCAAACACTGTAACTGAAAAATTAACTCTTTAAATCTTTTGAATTTCAATATATATATCTATATATATATACAACGCTCGGGTATTAGGGTTTTCACTTTTCTGCACAACAAATGGTGGAAGTGATGGCATCTTATACATTGGATCTTCGAAATTTTAAAGCAGGGTCCAAGCAGAAGAACTGCAGACTTAACCAGCCACTCCAAGATGTATCATTTCACATGGAGGATATTGCGACCACGATATAGTCAACGTGCCCAGCCTCCATTAGCGAACATGACGGATCCATTGGTTGGCTTAGGATTTGTAATCACTACCTTACATTAACAAGTACTATCTCCGTAACCAATCAGGTCAACGCGACCTATTATCAAAGATTCTGGAAGCCAAAGTTATAAAAATATTTGAGGGATACCATCAAATTGGATTCTTTTGGTTTTTCATTGAAAAATCTTCTTAATTCGCAAATTAAACAACTTCTAGCTAACTACAGGGATGAATCATAGATCTGTTTTTGTTAAGATAGAGAAAAAGTCGAAAAATGAAAATGCTTGGAGTAGGAAGTGAAATTTCAGCATTTAAAAAGTTTTACTAGTTCAAATTAATTTTTCAAATTAAAATATTACTAAATAACCTTTAATTAAACTAGTTAATACAAATATTGAAAGACAGGATTATGAAATTTTAATTCAGTTTTTAATAGTGGTTAGTAAAGAATATTTCCTGAATACAAAGTGTATTTAATATAAAAAAATACAAAAATTTCAATCTATAAAATAATTTTGAAAATAATAATAAATCTATGGGAAAGAGAAAAGTTATAGGAAATAATATGTAATGGGAATTAATATGTAATACATTTTTTTCTATGGAAAATTGTATTGAATGTGAAATTTATTATCCATGGAAATTTTAAACTACTTAAAAATTAATTTTTGAAGTTAAAAAAATTAATTTATTCTGAGAAACATGCTGTAAAAAATATCAAAATCTAGATTTATTAAAATTTTAAATTTGATGTCAAATGAGGTTATTGTTATAACCATAGAACATTTCTGAATATAAAATGTATTGAACCTGTAATTTTTCTAGATTTTGTGATTTTTAGCAAAATATTTCTCGTTGGATATAAATTTGTTCATAATTGTTACTGTATATGTTTTTTATTACTGTATATTTCCTTTTTATTGTTTATTATTTTATATTTTTATTATTCCTATTTCTACAGTATAACTTACATACAAATATATTCATAATTATCATAAAATCAAAAAATTACTAAGAATAGGAAAAATTCTTTTTAAGTTAATCTTTGAAAAGTAAAATTAATATATTTGAGAGAAATATGTTAAATACAGATATATTAAAATGCTGGATTTCAAAATTTTTAAGTTAATTGTCAATAATGGTTAATACTGAATACATTTATGAAAATAAAAATACAGGGTGACAACTTTATACTGTTGACAAAATTGTACTTCTTTTGATTCGTTTAATTCATGTCTGCCACTTTTTATGATAATTTCCTTAAGAGACCTTAATACTAATAAAATTTCGTAGTTTTTATTCCATTGTTTGAAATAATATGCAAAGCCAACGACAACAAATAATTGCTTTATTTGAGGCTGGATTAAGGCAAATTCAGATTACCATAATGTTGAATATCCACATACAAACCGTATCACATAATATAAAACGATTCTTGGAGCTTGGGCATGATGGTGATAGACAGAAAAACCAAAATAAATAAATAAATAATAACAATAATAAATAAAATAAAAATAAAAATTTTTTAAAAAAAATTAAAAAATAGAACTGTGAATGCAAATGAAATTCGCAAAATTATCAAGAAAACGAACTAATCGAAATCTAAGAAACTCAATGAGAAAAATAGCTAAAGAAATAGAGGTACATGGAGAATCAGTTAGACAAATTGCAAAAGAAGAACTTGGACTTAAACCATATAAACTTCGAAAAGTACAGAAACCAATTGAGCAAAATAAGCGTACACGCTTGCAAAGATGTAGAGTTCTCCTTCGAAAGTTCGCAAAAGGCGAATAGAAGCATTTCATCTTCACGGACGATAAACTCTTTCACAATTGAACAATCCTATAATCGACAAAATGACCGTTACTGGTAATTTGATCGTCTTGGAACTTCCACAAGAGGTCGGCAAAAACCCCAGTCGGTTATGGTTTGGGGAGGCATTTGTGAATCTGGGAAAATTTCTTTGCTTTTCATAGATGAAGGCGTGCGTCGACATGAACAACACCTTGTACTACAATGAGATTTTACAATCGGTTTTACTTCCTTGGGTCTCAAAAACATTTTAAAAACAGTATCTGGATACCTCAACAAGTTTCTGCTCCTTCTCATAGAGCAAAAGCAACGCAAGACTGGTGTCAAGCAAATCTTCCACATTTCATATCTGTGGGAATGTGGCCTCCCTATTCACATGACTTAAACCCAATGGAATATCGTGTTTGGTCTATACTGCAATCAAGAATATTCTCTAAGCCACATCGAAGTTTGGAATGTCTAAAGGCTAAATTAACGCCTGATGAACTGCGGCCCATTGCAGAAAATTTTACGCGTTAGTTAAGGCTCTGTATCGATTCCCAAGGGGGCCATTTTGAAAATACTTAAATATGTTATATTTTAGTAACAAATGACTTAAGTATAGTAAGTTTTTTTAAAATTAATTCCATATTTTTAGTTTAATACAATATTTTTTTGTCAACAGGATAAAGTTATTATCCTCTATATATTTAATGTGATTTTTAAGACCTTTCATGATTTTACAAACTTTTCTGTTTTGTTCAAAATTGTTACCATTATTGTATATTGTATTTTATACTACTTTGTATTTTTGAAATTATAGTTGTTGTAACAAATTTGAATGCAAATAAATTCATAAATATGAGAAATTTTGAAAGAAATTTTAGAAAAATGAGAAAGTTTCTCAAATTTAACAGTCATTTTTGAAAATAAGTCTGTTTGATAGAAATGAGGTAAAATTCAAGTATATATTGAAAAAGGTTACAAAACTTTTAGGTCGATTGTCATTGGATATTATTGAGTACATATATATATATATATATATATATATATATATATATATATATATATATATATATATATATATATATATATATATATATATATATATATATTTCCATACATGAAACGTTGTATTACTTATTTTATTATTGGTTACTTCTAAAAGGCAGCTAGACGTCAGAAAATAATACATTTTAGTTCATTGGAGATCTTTGATTTCAAACAAAAATATTTCGTATAAACATTGATGGAAACACATATAATATACAGCTTGATATAATTATAACCTCAACTTAAATGGATTCTAAAGCAAACCCTTTTTTTTTTTTATAAAAGAGTTGGAATATAAAACATACAGAAACCGATGATTCTATTTCCTCTATAGCGAACTATTTCTCGAAGAATAAACATCGAATTTTATGATATGAAAAATGTTATAATAAAATTAATATAATAATAAAAATGAATTTGGAGATCTTATCTGATTAAATTATTAAAGTCAATGATGTTAAAATTCACTCGTTTAAGTATTTTATCAAGCATAAAAATAAATGCTATTTTTACATAAAGTTCTGGAAATTACAATGTAGAGAGTTATATACACTTAATTTCATAAATATTTGGTGTTAAGATACAGTTATCAAAACAGAAAAAAATATCTTATTGTTTATTTAAGCAATTTTGTTGAAACGGGTTTTAATGGTAACATGATGAACATGAAGTTAAATACAAGCTTCTTAATTGCTCAAGAAAATCCGAGTGACCTTGTTGAAAATTGCTGATTACCCAGACAGGAGTATCTATGTAAAATTCCTTATTCTTTGTTCCTTGAATTTTTGTCAGGCACTGATTTAAGAACAGCTACATGGAATGTTAACCTTTTGCTATCTTAGAGTAAATTATTTCGAAATTTTTGATTACAACTTTAATAATTAATTTAATAACCGGAATCAATGCTGATTTTAACATATTCTATGATTAGAACAATTTAAAAAATGTAACATTCTATTCCGGAACTCTTCTGCTGGTGGAAATTTAAAAGCATCGTTGAAATCCAACTTCTCACTTTCTCATTCCTTTTATATACTTTTATATATTTTTTAAAAATAGCAATACTTATCATTTTTTGAAAATATTTTTTTGCCAATTGCAGCCTAAGTGTTTTATTCTTTTACCAATATGCCGCCAATCCGAAATGCTTTAAAAGACAGACGAAAGGAATCTTGACTATAATACACTACTGGCCATTAAAATTGCTACACCAGGTAGAAATGCAGATAACAAAATGATATTTATTGGACAAATATATTATACTAGAAATAACAAGTGATTAAATTTTCAAAATATTTGTCTAGATAGATCCTGAGAAATCAGTACCCAGAACAACCACCTCTGGCAGTAATAACAGCAGTTATACGTCTGGGCATTGAGTCAAACAGAGATTGGATTGCATGTACAGGTACAGATGCCCATGCAGCTTCAACACGATGCTACAGTTCATCAACCGTAGTGACTGGCGTTTGGTGACGAGCCAGTCGCTCGGCAACCATTGACCAGACGTTTTCTATTGGTGAAAGATCTGGAGAACGTGCTGGCCAGGGCAACAGCCGAACATGTTCCATATCAAGGAAGGTTCGTACAATACCGGCAACATGGGGTCGAGCATTATCCTGCTGAAACGTAGGGTTTCGCAGGGCTCTAATAAAGGGTAGAGCCACGGGTCGTAACACACCAGAAATGTAACATGCACTGTTCAAAGCACCGTCAATGCGAACAAGAGGTGACCGAGACGTGTATCCAATGGCACCCCATACCATCACACCAGGTGATGGGCCAGTATAACGATGACGAATGCACGCTGCCAGTGTGCGTTCACCACGATACCACCAAACACCGATGCAACCATCATGATGCTGTACACAGAACCTGGATTCATCTGAAAAGATGACGTCTCATCATTCGTGCGCCCAGGTTCGTCGTTGATCAAACCATTGAAGGCGCTCTTGTCTATGACGCAGGGTCAAGTGAAGCCGCAGCCATGGTCTCCGAGCTGAGAGTCCATGTTGCTGCAAATGTCGTCGAACTGTTCGTGCAGACACTTGTTGTCTTCCAAACGACCCCGTTTCTTGACTCACGGCTCGTGACGTGGTTGTACGATCCATTACTGCCATGCGGATAATATGCCTGTCTTCTCAGCTGCTAGTGATAGGTGGCCGTTGAGATCCCGCATGGTGTTCCGTATTACCGTCCTGAACCCATCGATTCCATGTTCTGCTAACAGTCATTGGATCTGGACCGACGCGAGCAGCAATACTGCGATGAGATAAACCGCAATCCCGGTACACTATAATTCGACCTTTATCAAAATCAGAAACGTGCTGGTACGCACTTCTTCTTCTTACACGAGGCATCACAACAACTTTTCACCAGGCAACAACGTTCAAATGCAATTTGTGTATGAGGAACCGGCTGAACAATTTCCTCATTTAAACACAATGTAGGTGTCGCTACTGGCGCCTGCTTTGTCTGAATGCTCTGAAAAGCTAATCATTTGCATAACACAGCACCTTCTTCCTTTCGTATAAATTTCACGTCTGTAGCATGTCGCCTTCTTGGTGTAGCAATTTTAATGGCCAGTAGTGTATTTAATAACTTTGCAATATAAAGTAATTTTCAATCATCGTATTCGATTTGATTTTTCCTGATCCTTATACAAAAATTTATTTCACACAGTAAAACAGAGTTTTAAACACACACACATACACAAGAGTAATCACTAAATATTGTTATATTCTATCGAATTCCAATTTTTCCCCGAAAGCATTTCTGCATATTTGCCTCCGGAAACTATCACCCGTGAAGATTCACCGACTTGGCTTACTTTTTTTAACAGACTCCTAAATTTTAAAAAACATTAATTATTTTAGAAGTTGAAGCACGAAAATTCCTTCAGTATTAAAGAATTTAGGAAGAACAGAATTTGAATTGAATTTATCGTCAAAAAATTAGATTATTCACCTTGTGATTTCATAATTCAAATACCAAAATGAATTTTGGAAAAATATTTAAAACAAAAGGAAATTTTCTCAAAAAAAAGTTTTATATAAGAATTACTTTCATGAACTATATACATGATACGAAAGTAATAAATCAAATTAAAATTAATCTAAAAAAAAATTGAATCTGAAATCGGTATATATAAAGATTAAGAATTTTTTCTAAGATTATTCCAAGATATTTGAAAGGAATATCCTAGGAAAGCATTTCACAAATTGACTGACAATGTAATTTTCTTTTGGCAGTATCTCATTGATAGCTTTGTTCTGTTTTCTTGCACTTGAATACGATAACATGATTATGGAAATGAGCCTATTGTGTGACTAAAAGTTGATGTGTTCTATTTCCAACCCAATTAAAGACCCATCTTCATTAACGGGGACAGTTCGTGGGCTCGAACCCAAATTTAGGTTTTAATGTTTATAGTGGTTCGGAATCCAGTTTAAACCGTAGTTTCTTCCTTAATTAGCCCTCATGTGCAAAAAATTACTGATGAGTGACAAACGAAACCATCAATCACTAAAAGCAATAGGTTCACGAGACATGCATATCTGGTCGCAGTTTTTCTATTGGTGTGGTAATGCAAAGAGAGAAGAAGATGCCAACTCAGGTGTTGACCTCATTACTTGATATTAGTTCAAGGAGATAGGCTGCGCTTAGTGGATTTTCAATCAGCAGAGATAGGCTGCCGAAAACATAAGAAGCAAGGGAAAAAAGCAAAACTACATACACTTAAACTTAATCATTTTCTAATATATTCCAAAAATTATTTTTAATTTAGTTTTATAATTTATAACTGAATCAACAGATCGAAATTTCTATAATAATTTTTATATACGGGAGTATATATTTGAAGCATTATATATAAATAAGAATTACAAGTGATATCAAAACTCCATGTTATAACAACTATCTTTAAAAAAGTTTTTGAAATAATTATGGAATGATAGATTTGCCAAATCAAATAATGTAACATAAAAAAGTTTTCAAACAATAAATTCTTTATTTATTGGGAGATTTAAAACATTTTAAAAACAAATCAAATTATGAAAACATTTATTGAAACTGAATTCGTTAGTGGTAAAAATATACTTTATAGTACCTGTGAAAGCATCTTTATTAATAACTCAACAATAAAATTTTTCACCAGTTTCATTGAATATTTTTAGTGTTTATTAAGACCATCATTTTTTATTTGCAGCGATTCTACTATTCACAATATAAATTTAGAATAAAAAAATCCCATTTAATATTGTTTAAAGTTGTGGGAGTTTTGGAAAATTAAATAAACTTTGTCAATACTCATCTGACAATTTATATTACTGAGGAATTGTAAAAAAATTATATGTTAGAATATACATTCGCTTCTTATTTATCTCCAAAAATAGGACACTAAATTCACCTTGATACTCGAAAAAATTACCACATTCCTATCACTTTATTTCTGGAGTGTTCCTCAAGTTCCTGATTCTGGTCATAGGTTCATTTATCAGAATTGAAAAAAAAATTCTACTCTTGAAACTGAACCCTAAACTAATGGGGTATTTTCTGGTATCCCATGAAAAGCAATCAATTTAAAAGCATTTCATCTCAGATTTCTCAACCTCAATGGAATGAAGAATAGTTCCTTTCAGAAGGAAAAAAGTAAAGGCATTTATGTTTTGCTAAGAAATTTATTTCACTTGGTTTCTGAATTAAACATAAAGAGTTTTTAATTATTTTAACAAAAACCAATATAATGAAAAATGTTGATTTGAAAGCATCTTTAAAATATTGAAAAACAATAACATTTTAGAAAATTAATCAATCAGAGTAGCAGTAATTTTATGTTTTAGTGATCGATATAAGAGGTTCCAATAACTAATTACAAATGATGAAGTAATCATTTTTAGAATGTTAATCAATCATGGTAATATTTTCATTTTTAAAATAGGTTCTGTTTAACCTCAATTTCTCAAATTGATGTATAGCGAGAATATTTTCGTTTTATAGAAGTTTCCCTTAAACTTTTTATCTTGATTTTATTGGGAAGGGAATTTCTATTTTTATAAACAATGTCACCGTTGGTAAAATGAAAGATGATATTAATAAAAACAGACATTTGAACCCAACAAACGATTGCACACACACACATCGTCGATTAAAATAACAAAAAATAATTTTATATTACCTTTTTTAACATTAATTTAACATGTTAAATCTATTAACATGTTAAATTAATGTTAAATAATAAATGTTAAACTAATGTTTATTGAATTAATTGGACTGGAATCTACTCTTTAAAGAAGATTCTTGAATGTTGAACAAAATGAATGTGACTGCTGAACTGAATATTGAAATGAATCTCTGAGTAAATCCAGAACTCTAACATTCAACTGCCAGTTGGAACGCTGTGTGCACGATGTATTGTATTCAGTATAAAGCATGATATATTGGTAATTTTCAAACCTTTCTTAAATTTAGAATCCTATGGATAAGTGTATTTGTTTTTACTGCAAATAATTGGAAGAAGTTTAAGCAAGAGTCAAATAAAACTTTTTATAAAAATACTTTAGTAAAATTTGAAAATGTTCATCGAAATATGTCCGAGCGAAGAAAATATAACAACAGGTATTCGAATTTTTTATGCAAAAAATTATGTTAGAAAATTATTAAATATTTAGAATTGATAACTCTTGCTCTAGTAGTTTACTTTTAAAACAATAAATTTCATTATACTAGCAAAGAAGTAATAGATGTATAAGGAAACTATGAGAGAAAAGGAATTTATATATTTTTTCATCCATAAATCACATACTATGTCCATGATATATTAAACATGGATGTATATAATTGGATGAGTTTTGTATCAAGTTCGAAAATTGTTGGTTTGACATTACTTATGGATGGAAAAAGTCAAGCGTATTTAAATATTTTTTGGTTGAAAATTTATGTGAAAACGGTCTTTAAATAACAGTAACTGTTCCTTTTATCAGGATATAATGTTTACAGGAAATAACCAATATTTTATCCTCTAGTTCTTGTAAATTATACAGGAATTCACACCTCAGTTTTAACATACAAATCTGGGATCATCTGTGGAGGAACTTAGATGATGCAAATAAATAACAACAAAATCAGTAAAAATAATTTGAATGAAACTATTAGTTAAAAAATACTAATAGTTTCATTCAAGGAATTTTAATTAAATTTTCGATATACTTAGTTACAGAACTAGTTTTTCAAACTAAATATTAACTACAGTGTCTCACAAAAGGGATGGGACACTTCTGCTTTACAAAAGGAAACTAATAAAATAAATTAAAAATATGTGTAGAAAATTTTGAGGTTTTGTTTCATTCTTAAATTTAGTAACAATTGTTACATAACATAAACTTTGTCAAAATATTAAAATATTACTTAAATAAAAATACAATTGCTTAGAACGGAGCAAAAAATAGCTCACATAAGTGATGGGACACCATTAGATATGCAATAAAAATAGTCTGAAATAAGTAATAAAAGTATTCTTGGGTGATTTATTTTTACTCAAAAGCAATTGGTAATAATTTAGAAAATCGCCTGCAGTGTTTCTCTCCAGATTGTTTTGGAATTTTTGTGTTTTTTAGCTGTATGCAGCCATGAATGCTAAACGAAAAGAAACTGCGCCTGAAATTCAAAAATTATGTATTAATTGGCATATTGAAAGTGGAAAATCTATTACAGAAACTGCTGAAATAGTTAACTTGAGTCATTCAACATTTTTTAATATCAATAAACGACATAAAAAAAGAACCGTATGATTCAGAATAAAAGAAGACATGGCCGACCATTAAAGTTATCTAATGGAATAAAGCAAATTGTCGTTCGAATTATTAAAAAAATCCAAGTATGAGTGCTCCTAAAGTTGCTGCTGATTTACAAGCATTATATGGTGTAATTGTTAATCCTGAGACCATTATAAGAGTAATTCGGTCTGCTAGATATCACGGTACAGTAGCCAGGAAAAAATTCTTCCTAAGTGAAAAGAATAGAAAAGTCAGACTGGCTTTCGCAAAACTAACATAAATAAAAGTTCTGATTACTGGAATAAAGTTATATTTGCTGATGAGAGTAAATTTAATTTATTTGATCCTGACGGTGTAGAATCTTGGTGAGTAGAAAGCGAAAGGAAGAATTTCGTAAACAGAACTCTTGGTGTCAACAGTAAAACATAGTGGAGGAGGAATTACGGTATGGGGGTGTATTATGTCGTCCACTGGAGTTAGTAATCTTGTTTTTACTGACAGTAAAATAGATCGGTACAAGTATACTGACATTCTAAAGCAAAATTTTAAATTTTCAGCACGAAAATTGAACTTTTATAATGATTTTCAATTTTACCAGGATAACGACCCCAAGCACACTACTTTAAACGATATGCTCTGGCTGCTGTATAATTGTTCTGAAATAATAAAAACACCACTACAATCTCCAGACTTAAATCCCATAAAGAAAATTTGGCTAGAATTAGAATCAAGAATTCGTAAGCACACCATTTCTTCAAAACAACAATTAAAATCGGTGCTTCAGGAAGAATGCGGTAAAAATCACTCCAGAAATCACAAAACAATTAGTCAAATCTATCCTAAGAAGATTCATTTTTTAAAAGTAAAAGGAAATCCAACGAAATATTAAAACATTTCAAAAGTAAAATTTTTGGAATAATATTTGATAGAAAAGTAAGTGTCCCATCAATTATATGAGTTTTTTTTTTTTTTTTGCTCCGTTCTAAGCAAATTTTTTTTTATTTAATTAATATTTTAATATTTTGATAAAATGTATGTTATGTAATAATTGTTACTAACTTTAAATATGAAACACAACCACAAAAAATTGTACACGTATTTTTAATTTATTTTATTAGTTTCCTTTTGTATAGAGCACAAGTGTCCCATCACTTTTGTGAGGCACTGTATTTAGTTAACCTACAAAACAACCTGATTATTTTCGCTCTAAGATAAAATATTTAAAATATGTAAGCAAACATGACATGACCGCAACGGAATTTTTTTATCCTTATCAACATTGAAGATTATTTAATTAAAAATAACAAACAAAAAATTCTAATTATTCATCTCTATTTTTTGGCATTTCAATGAATAATTTAATAAAATATTTGCTTGTATTGCCTCCAAAAGAAAAATAATTTCAAATTTTTTAAAGCGTCAACTCTTACATGTTCGGTTTTTAGAAAAGGTTTTAATTTTTGCACTTTTTATAGAATAAAATTTCTTCAGAAAAATTTTAAATCTAAAAATATTACAAATGCTTTAAAATATGAATACCAAAATATATACTGGAATAAAAATAACATTTTAATTCTTTTGTTGTTTTCTGATTTGTATTTAAAAATTTCTTTCTTGCAGTGAAACTTGAAAACGATATTTCATGAAATATAGATTATGTGAGAAAATTCATTAGACATTGATATTACCTACAGTATTTCTTCAGATTTATTTAAAAGTTTCTGTAGCAGCGCAGAAATCATTTCAGGAGCAAGATATGCGAGAAAGATAATACCAAAAAAGGAAATAGAATATTACGTCACAAAGAATTTGACATGTATATTCGATTGCGTCATCTCAGATGATTAGATTGAAGACTATATGTTGCGCATTAAACTTAAGCGTATAGCAGTTTTTCCCCTTTCTCTTTGATAATTCCAGAATTTATATTTCCTTTAAAAATTCTAAGAACATTCTAGCATAGAAATCAATAAGATTGTATAAAATATTACACACTTTGTCAATTTTTATTTTATTTGAAAGCTTTTTTCTTTAGCCTTTTGATTTATGATTCTGGTTCCGGTATGTCTTTATTCAGAGACGACAAAACTACAAATAGTTTATGATGCGAATCAATATTTTCTTCTTTTTTTAAATAAAAGTTTTTCCCATTTTCTGAAAGTACGCACAGTGTAAGTATGTCTAGCTAGACTTGAAATAATTCCTTCCCAAATGCATTTTTTTATCTTCAAATCAACATTGAGAAAAATCTATCCTCTCTTTGTTGCATTGACTTAAAGAGGATGGCTATAATTTATCTCCTTTAATTCACAATGTCATTGTTTTTTAAATTTCTCCATTCTTTCATAATGCATTTTATTTTAAAATAAATTCATAACTGCATTTGCTTTTGTTTTGTAATACATAGTTAAAAATATAAAGACCACTAGAATATTTTTATTCATTAACCTTGGCTATATATTGGGTTTTGTCTAGGGTATTATAGATTTACACTTGGTAATTATAAAGTAATGTCATTTTTTATTGCAGTATAAAAACCAATGACTTCTGTACAATAAGAACCTTTCATTATTACTATACGTTTAATATGGTTTCAAATAGATTTGTATTTTGAAACCTTTAAGAATATCACCAAATTGACAAAAATTATTTGGGGTAATCGCTTAAAAGAACTATTCTCTAATAAGTTTAAAAGCCTAAAGAAAATCTTTTACTACTTCAAACTTATTATAAATGATTATTTTAAATTTCTAAAATTTATATAAAAATTTATTTTAAATGAGCATAATTTTGAAGTGCATTCATAACATTGAAGCAGGTTTTGAGTTTTTTTATTAATTTATTTTGAAGGTTTTTGATTTACATATTATCAAGACAAGACAGTGATAAAATTTACATTTTATAAAAAAAACTGAACATATGAAAGCCGATTTGGGAAGAAGTTAGATGTTAGCTTTTTTGGGTTCGTTGATAACTAAACACAAATTATTTTTTGTGCATATTTTGAATTCCATTTTTTAGATTTATTTTTAAAAATTTCCCTTTTACTGCAAAATTCTTAAATTTATGAATTAACGAATGAAAAGTATTTAAAAAAGTCATTGTTGAAAAAACATAAAAAATTAAAAAAAAAAGTAATTTATTCACAAATGTACCTAAATATATGCTTAATGCCAACTTTATGCTAATATAAATTAAATATTGATATATATTAGAGTTTGCGGCAAGAAAGAATCCAGATAAAAAGTTTTGTTATTTCCCTTCACCGAACTCATTAAATGCAAATTATTAGTTTTTTTATATTCATAGTTTGAAAAAGTTCAGAAATTTGATCTTTTTTTACAAAACGGAATGTTACATTTCATATATTTGCTTAATCAAATGAATAATTTCTTTTCCATTATTAAGCATTATTAAAATAAAGCTTATTCAAATAATTCAGTGAAATTATCCCGAAACAAGATTTAATATTGACAGATCTTTTTCTTGGCATGATATTTAAGATATTGCTTGCGGAAAGGAGCTGGACTATAGCTACCATTTTTTATCTTCTGAATACTCCACAATTTTTCCTTTTTTGTTACTTCGTTTACTCAGTCATTAAAATTAAGATAAAAAAAAAGTGTCATGGAAAAAAATGTGCCTTAAGTTTAGAAATGAAAATATGTCTTTGTTTCAGGAAATATAAGCATATTAGATTAGGATAAAAGAAATATATTGTTTTGTTGGCAGATGGCAGTATTGATCAATATTTCGTAAAGTATCAATTATATAAACTCGGATTTATTGTCGTTGGAAAGGCTGCATTTCACACTAAACATTATTTTTAATTTTTGCAAGAGCGTGGTTGAATATAGAATTTACATATATTTTCAGGATGTATTCGACCAATCATATCACGAATAGTTTGGATTCACATATTTTTCATCTGAATTACAGAATTTGTTTGATTCTAAGACATTTTCGTTCATGTTCTCATCATAATCATACGTCATTTTTGCTCATATCCTCAACATAATCAGACTATAACAATTTTTGTGAATCATTTTCATAATTATACTTTGAATTGTGTTATTATTGTGCAGTGTTCAGTTTGAATTGTTTTAATATTATAAATAATAAAATAAAATTTTATTTATAACAGTTTTTCACTACTAATTTTCATACCACCTCGAAAACATAAAAGCATTTCTTGATAGCCTTTTATTTTTTATTTTTATTTTATAATTCGATAATTATTAATTTTTTTATAATTTGATAGTTATTAATTTATTCAGCCATACATTTTCATCTAATTTATTTATTCAAATGATGAATTCTTTTCATTTTTTTTATTTCAGTATAATTCCGCGGAAAAAATCTAACCTTAGCAATCAGTATAGCAAAAATGCACGACGTATGCATGCTAATAGAGCTCATGAATCGTTAGAACAAATTACTGCAAAAAAAGCAGCTTAACGAATCAGAACAGCAGAAATTCACAGACAAGAGTCTCGAGAACAGCATGATAAGCATCTACGACAAAATATATTGATAACAAGATCGGCGCCAGAGCGGCACATAACCACATTTAGAAAACGCGACAGAGAGCGACAACAAACCAACTGTGCATTAACACGGGCATCATTCAGTCGCCTTGCGTTCGAATATGCACCAAACATCAATTACTCTGCACCTCCTAAAACTATAATTGGTGCAATGGATAAAATATGCCGATATTGTCAAGCGTTAAAATTCCGCAATGAAACGACCGGTATGTGTTGTGCACCTGGAAAAGTTGTACTGGCACCTCTTCCTATTCCACCAGAACCTTTAAAATCATTTCTTGCTGGTGAATCAGACGACTCGAAATTATTTTTACGTAAGATAAACAAATTTAATTCTTGCTTCCAAATGCTTGATGTCCTTTGGAGCAACTAAAATTTGCGATCTCGCATCTCATGGAAATAATTTTGAAACTGCATTCAAAATCCAAGGCCAAATGTAGCACAAGATTGGGTCATTACTGCCAATGCCTAATGATGATCCAAAGTTTCTGCAAATTTATTTTATGGGCAGTTGTGAGGAACGCGTGACAACTCGGTGCCTGCATAATTTCATCGAACAAGCTGAAGAGACATCAATTGTGGGATCTTTGGAAAACCTTTTTGAAAATCATAATCAACTTATCCAATTATTTAAGAGAGTATCGCCTCAATTAAGAAATGATAATTATCAAATCATCATCAAAGCCGACAAAGTACCATCAGTAGAACACGCTGGCAGGTTCAACGCCCAACCGTAGATGAAGTTGCTGTTATTATGGTTGGTGATCCAGTTAACAACAGAGACATCAAAATCATTCGTCGAGACAACACTGTTCACATAATTTCAGACCTTCATCACATTCGTATCATCACTTCAGTATCCCCTAATATTCTGGCAAAGGCAGGATGAATATCACATCAACATCAAACAGAGTGATCCAATCACTGGTACGTTTTATAATCTATATTATTTAATTCCTTATTTTGGTGATTTCAATTAAAAACTCTTAATTTTTCTAACCATTTAATAACTCATTTTTTTAGGTAATGAAATCAATAAAAAAGTTAGTTCAATGAACTACTACGCATATCGATTGATGATTAGACTTAATCCAGATAATTATATCCTTCGATATCTTCAACTATTCCATCAAAACGTTGTGGATTTGTTCGCTAAGGTCGAAAGTGAATGTTTACGGTATATTAGATACAACCAGGCTAAATTAAGATCAGAGAAATACATCCATTTACGAGATGCTATCACCGGAAACATCGATAAAAATTTAAGCGCCAATTACATCGGAACTGCATGTATTTTACCTTCAAGCTACAACAGAAGTCCACGGAGCATGCTGGAATACGTACAAGATGCGATGACTTATGTATGCTATTACGGTCGACCTGATTTGTTTATTACATTTACATGTAATCCAAATTGGGAAGAAATAAAAAGTTTGTTATTATTAAGCCAACAATCAATACATCGTCACGATATCGTTTCACGTGTGTTCACACAAAGGTTAAAATCTTTAATTGATTTAATCGTAAAATATTCAGTTTTTTGGTAACACACGTTGATGGCTGTATTCTATTGAGTGGCAAAAGCGAGATTTGCCACACTCTCATATTTTGGTTTGGCTTGAAGATAAAATCTGTCTAGAAGAAATCGACTAAATAATTTCTGCCGAAATTCTGGATCCACTAACTGACTCAGAATTGCTTGATATTGTGACCAGTCACATGATCCACGAACCGTGCGGTGCTTTTAACATGACATCACCATGCATGGAAGAAGGAAGGTGTAAGAAACGTTTCTCGAAACTTTTTATCGATGATACTATTACGGATATCGATGGTTATCCATTGTAACGCCACAGAAATCCTGAGAATGGTGGTCACACATTTACAAAGTGAATGTCGAATTCTAGAAATGGAGCTGAAATTGATAATCGCTGGGTAGTTCCATACTCACCATTGCTGTTAAAAGCGTATAAGGCTCAGATTAATGTCGAGTTTTGCAGTTCCGTCAAATTCATTAAGTACATTTGTAAATATATTAATAAAAGTAGTGATTCGGACGTATTTGAAGAACAAAATATAAACAAAAATGACGAAACAGCAAGATACTAGATGGTAAGGTATATAAGTAGCAGAGCGAAGCTATCTGGCGTATTTTTAGTTTTCCCATACACAAAAGAGAGCTTTCTGTCCAACATCTAGCAGTACATCTTGAAAACGGTCGACGAGTATATTTTACCGAAGAAAATATTCTCCAAAAAGCATTTGAGACACCGAAAATGACACTAACTGAATTCTTTACATTATGTGAAAACTCTGATGTATTCGGCCAATACGCAAAAATATTATTATATACCGATGTTCTGTGCTATTTTACATGGAATAAAATAGGGAAAAATTGGGAGCCACGTAAGCAAGGAAAACCACATTCATCGATCCCAGGCATATTTAAAGCTAAGACATTAGGACGACTTTACACTGTACATTCTAAACAACGTGAATGCTTCTTTTTGCGTTTATTGCTGGTGAATATTCCCGGACCAACATCTTTCGAATATTTGCAAACAGTGAACGGTCGAGTGTTCAATACATATCAAGATACATGTTGCGAATTTCAACTATTGGAAGCAGATAATCATTTAGATTTGACACTTGCTGATGTAGGGTTGACATCCACACCGAATAATATTCGTAAACTGTTTGCAATAATTTTGACAACATGTTTTCCAACTCAATCATCGACTTTGTGGGAAAAATATAAGAATTATATGACTGAAGATATACTGCATCGAATTAGAAGAAGAAATCAATGTCCAAATTTAGATTTCACACTAGAGATGTATAATGAAGCATTAGTGTTGATAGAAGATTTATGTATTTTAATTTCGAATTTTCCACTTAGTCATTATGGAATGCCATCACTTAATTGCCCGTCTGCCTAATTAGTTAACACTGATTTACAACATGAAAAACAGTACAATGACGTTGACTTAGCTACAATTATTGTAAATAATGAGCTATTACTGACAGCAGAACAAAAAAAAAATTATAATCGGATAATTCTGACCGTTGATGCTGACCAAGTTTGTTTTTCTTTCTTAAACACACCAAGTGGAACCGGAAAGACATTCTTAATATTATTAATTCTTGCAAAGATACGATCCCAACAGAAAATGGCTTTGGTAATTGCATCGTCAGGCATTGCTGCAACTTTGTTAGATGGTGGACGAATAGCGCATTCAGCATTGAAGTTGCCATAAGACATTCATAACAAGACAAGAGCAATGTGTAACATTAAAAACAGCGGAATGGCTGCAGTGTTGCAAGAGTGCAATTATAATTTGGGATGAGTGTACTATGACTCATAAACATTCAAATGAAGAATTTCATAGAACAAAGCAAGATTTGAAAGGCAACAATAAACTTTTCGGTGGTACTGTTTTACTACTGTCTGGTGATTTCCGGCACACTTTACCAGTTATTCCTCACTCTACTTTTGCCGATAAGATTGCTTAAAACAATCGTTTTTATGGACAAGTGTTGAGACACTTCGATTAACTATGAATATGCGAGTACAATTGGAAAATGATCCATCGGCTCAAGCATTTTTTAACCAATTTCTGGATATTGGAAATGGTGAAATTGAGTTGCATAAAATTACCAGATAATTTCTGCACTGTTGTTGAAACGAGAAATGAACTAATTGAGAGTGTCTTTCCGGATATGTTGAATAATTATTTAGATCACAATTGGCTCTATAATCGTGCTATTTTAGCAGCAAGAAACGTTGATGTAAACGAAACTAACTTCCATGTACAACAGATGTTGCCCGGTGATTTGATGTCTTTTAAATCAATCGACGCAGTTATTGATGAAAATGAAGCCATAAACTTTCCAACTGAATTTTTGAATTCTCTAGATATACCAGGAATGCCACCACAATTATTCAATATTCAATACACCAATTATTCTTCTATATAATTTATACCCACCACAATTATGTAACGGTAGACGTTTAGTCATAAAAAATGACCGAAAATATTCCCGAAGCAACAATTTTTACGGGAAAATTTAAAGAAGATATCATCCTGTTGCCACGTATTCCACTGATAGCGTCAGAATCTCCAATACCGTTTAAAAGACTCCAATTTCCGATTTGTTTAGCTTATGCGATGACCACAAATAAATCTCAAGCCCAAACAATGTCTATTTGCGGTATGGATTTGGAAAACGCATGTTTCTCACATGAACAGCTATATGTTGCCAGCTCACGTGTAGGAAAACCATAAAATCTCTTCGTTTTAGTGAAAGACAGGTTAACCAGGAATGTTGTACACAAAGTAGTACTTAGATAATTTTTAGTTTTCATAATTTAAAATTGAAAAAATAATAGTTCGATGTCCATGTTATCTACTTCATTTATAACAATTTATTTTTTAGATGTTTTTAATTTATATAGTATATTTTGTAAGTAAGTCACTGAGAGATTACAAACTATAATTTAATATAAAATGAATAAAATGTAAACTGAGAAAGTATTATGTTGGTTTGTGCTTAATTTCAGTATTTCGATACACTTTACCTATTACTTTTAAATTTTGACGAAACGTTTTACTTTCAATATCATACGAATGAATCTATTTTAAATTTTTTTAGAAAATAGTAATTTGATTGTATCAAATAATCAGTAAATAAATTGATTCAATTCATTATAATTACTGAATTACTGAGCCACAACAACGCGTGGCTGAATCAGCTACTATATGTATATATAACTACACAGAAATGGAAAGGGAACTCGGGTTCATTTATCAAGAGCCAGAAATAATCCTTTGAAAGAGCCGTAGATTGGCCCCACCTATTATATATTAATTAAATGTTATTTCTGATCAAATTGAAATAGTGACTTCTAAGAAAATTGATGATATGCTGGAAAACTATTGATTAATTTAACTTTCAGAGAAAACGAGTGTATTTTAAGCAAAATTTAATTTTATTTCATGTTTTGACGAAATTGGAATTAAGCATTTACAGTAAATAATGTATAAAATGATAATCTAATCTATTTTATTCAGTAGAGAATAAATTTACAAATATTTAATTGGTCCTGAAATATGCGAAGCAGCTTATTTTATTTTACAGAACGTATGTTATCGCAAGTAAACAATAATAGAAAAATATGTTGATGTGTGAAATATGATTGCTTCTAAATTTCCATTATATATACAAATTATAGAAAAGTTATTAATTAGTATACTTGGTTGTAACGTTGTGGATTTATGAAACAGACACATTATCTTTTAAAAATAAACATATATATTTTTAAGCTCTTCACTTATGCATATTCTAACGCATTTTATTTCTTTTATATATGATTTTCCCGAAATAAATGAAACTGTAAGTCTTAATGCCAGTGTTTGCCTTATCTCATCTCCGTCTTTTTCTCTAAAAAATTGTAGTAAGCAAATTTCATCTCGTATTTTCTTGCATAGTTTAAATTATTGTTTCGAATAAATTATATATTAACAATTAAAGATTCAGAAGAGGTAATATAATAAAAATTACAAAATTAAGTAAATTGTGTTGGATTGTAATTGGAAAAAATAAATAAATTCTATTCATCTCGAAGTTTCATGTAATTATATTAATTTACTTGCAATTAATTCATTACAATATAATAACGTTCATCATTAAATATTAACATGCTATATAAATTTTAGGGTATGTGTATTTTATTATATAATTAATGTTCACATTATTGAAAGTGTGATCGATAGAAAAAACAATAAAAATATTGATGTACAAGGAATTTGAATTTGAATTTTTTATTTTTACACATGACAACAAAATATATATTCCTAAATTTAATTGAAAATTTTCACTAATGAATTTTCATAAAATTTTACGCAACTTTGGTTATAAAGTATTTAAACTGAATGTTCAAATTTATATTTCAGTTTATTTTAGCAAAAGATAGCACGCGTTTATAATAAAACTGAATAAAGTTACTTATTTTTGAATATATTTTTTATAGAAAATAAGACTCTGATGTACATCACAGATTCTTTTCTCGGATTTCATAAAATAAGATGAAGACAATACTCATTCATTGGAAAATAGTACTTTGAAAAATGAGTTATCAACAATTTCTCTTTGAATATTACTTTTCTTTATAATGCCTTAAGAAATAACTTCAGTGAAAGAAGTAATATATTTCTGCTTTCTCCATAAATGAATCTATGAAAAATTGAAGTCAAATAAGCTTTTGATTATTTTTTTTTCCTTATTTGTTATGAATGTGGGGATCTGAGCCTTGGAAAATAACATTTTAATATATTTTTCTTTACCGAAGGGGTATTTTGTTTCCAATCATTGTTTACTGTCACATCCCGTAATAAAAGAATTTATACTCACATTTGTATATTCAATTTAATTATTTTTATTTCATTCAGTGTTTGAAAATGTGATTTCTTCTGTAGTTTTCTTAAGCTCTTCTCTTACTAGTATAATTTTTCTTCAATTTTGAAAGTAGTTATCCTTTTGTCATTAAAGAAAACAACGGTATTATTTTTATATTATTTTATATACCAGTTAAAATATTCATTCATATTTTTCTATTCATTTCTATTAAGGAAGGAAAAAAATGATACAAAAAGATTAATATATTCATTAAAATTCCTATTTTGTTTCTTTAATATCATTAATAATGAATAATAAAAACATTTTTTTCATTTAATTGATTTTAGAAAGATTAATTTACTTGATAAAATTATTATTTTATTTTTTAATAATTATTGTTTAAGATAAAAAAATTTAATTTTTGACTCAAGTATCCAATTAATTCTATAGTGTATCAGAAACCCCACGTAAAAGTTCTAGATTATAATATTGTTTCAAGCAAATATTCTGCATTGTAAATTATTTCAAACTGTATATATAAATAGAAAAGTAAATAATATTGAAATATTTAATTTTCTAAAGCTTTTATAAGAAGGGACCTTAATAACGAATTCAAATAAGTTAATGTTTGAAAATTCATTTTATTTCTCTAAATTTAAAATTCAAAAGAATATATTATTTGACATCTTATTTGTATGTATATGCTAAGGGGATTTATTTTATTGCATAACATAAATAAAACTCGAAATCCATATACGCATAATTTTCTTATTCCTTTGAAATATTTATTAAAATATTACTTTTATTTGGTAAACTTTTTATAAAATATTACGTTTATTTGTTAAAATATTTATAAAATAATATGTTTATTTGTCAAAAAATTAATAAAATATTACGTAGCTGATGAATATTTCCTAAAAGTTCAAGATGAAATTGTATTTATGAGTGTTTCATTAAAGAATTCTTTATTCATTTTTGAAAATCGTATTATTTTAAAATTTCATTTGTTTTTTTATTGCTCTAAATCGAAACATTCCAGAGTTATTTTAAACACTGATGAAAATAGGACATTTCTATATAATAATTTATTTTACAAAATAATTGCATTCTAAATGAATTGTAAAAATTACCATATGAAAAATAAGTAAAAAAAAAAAATGAAAAGTAATTTTTATATCAAAAAAAATATTATGATTTTAAAAAATTTTTCCATCAATTTATACGTTTCAGTCTTGAAATGAATTTTTTCCAAGCGGTTATATGACAGTAAAACTTATGAAATTGTGATGAGATTAATTTTAGATATATTTTTTCTTCCTTCTATAAAAATAGGATAGAATTCATTAGAAAATATTCGAATAACGCTCTCTTATATAATCATGGAATAATGGCATCAATAAATAAAAAATCAGAATTATTTTTCATTGAAAAATAACAAGAATTGGTGCCAATCTGTTATTCGATATCGTCGTCGAAAGAAAAAAAAATCGTAATTACTGCAATGAATATTCCATTCGCGTCATGTATTTTTTAGAAACGTTTTCGTGTTTAGAAACTACTAATAATACTAGAAATATTTTATTTATATTTTATAAGTTAAGTAATTATCATTTATTGACAAAACTTTTTCAAACATCTATGTTAATTTCTGGCGGAAACTGCTGAGCAATAGCTTCGATGGCCGAGTCGAATGAATCTTTTCAGTTCACTTCGTTTTTTATCGACAGGAATTTTGTCAAACACGATGGCAAATGTTTCCTGCTATAACACAGTGTTTTGTGCTACATCACGGCCTTTTTTGGCGGAGCCCCATAGGTACTCTAAAGTATGCGATTGAAGCCATTTTCTGAATACACAAAGTTAACTTATGATTCACTTTGAAATGAGAAAGCTCTTTCGATTTCATTCGTTTTTTTAGGCTCCCCAACCATTGGAGTAAATTATGGAGTCTTTGTTCCCATTTTCTTCGATGGAATTTAGCAGACACTATTCCTTTATTCGGTATGGCAACAAAGAACGTATCTTTGGTATCGTATCAAATTCTGTTTAAATCATATTGTGGCGGAAAAATACACTCAGTGTTATTTTTCTTCTTGTTGAATAGATTTTCGTCTGTTACGACGATTTGGCCTAGTTCTCTTTTTTTTTCTCCGTTGTTGGCGGTGAATTCGGAACAAATTTCTCTAAGATAGTTATTTCAGCTGACGACTGTAGCATGCAACATAAAAAAAGGTTTTTTCATAAAGCTAAATGCATGTTAATTCCATGGACAATAAGTAAATCTTCATGTGGTGAAGAGGAGACGAGAATTTTCGAACTATTTGCTATTTTTGATACCTATTTATTTATTTTTGCATGTGAGATAGTGTTACCCCTTATACCATTTTTTTCAATAGATAAAATTATAGTATGCAGATTTTAACATTTTCTATCAGAAGCGATATCTTCAAATAGTTGAAAATGCGCTATTGAATCTGCTTCGTTATTGGAGAGAAAAAAAATAAGTATCATTAGAACGAAAAACTTTGAAAGACAACTAAGAATATAATGATGCTGACAAAATAATGAATTCCGATGCTTACCAACTATTTATGAGTTTGTTTAGCCTTTACGCAAGAAATGTGATATAACTTTAGGATATTTCGAGAATACCATGGAATAGTGTTGAAAGAATGAAATAAAAATATAACTAGTTTATTAATATTCCTAATATTACATTTCTTTAACTTTCACGCTATTTGCAACTCTGAGGTTTTATTCAACTAAGAATGAAAATCGTAGAGAAATGTTGAATGGCTAGATTTCCAGGATTTACACTTTAATTTCTTTCAATTTTCCTATCTAAATAAATGTTTTAAAGAAAGGCGGTATTATTACAAAAAATAAAATAAAATACATTTTAATTGATTCGCTTACATTCAAATCTCCGCGACTGATTAGAATAAAAACATATTTTCTTTATTTCATGTATTTTCACAATTTATATGTTATATTAATTTATTGTTTATTAAACTTACATTTTATTTAAAAAATGTATGATTATTATATGAATTTCATATGATTATTATAGGGATTCATCATACAATGATTAATTTATATGGATGTCTTTTGACATTCTTTTAATATTTATAATAATGAAGCCATTCAACTTAGAAGGAAAACAAAACAAGAAACGTAATCAGTAACTTTTCATGGATTTGTTTTTATTCCTTCTATTATTCATAATAGAATGAAGAAATGGAATAAAAAAATAATCATTATAAAATATATATATATTCTGAGCTAATCACAACAATGATTAATGAAATAAATCTCAAAAATATTATAGACTAAATCCACACAAATTCATTCATATAATTGGTACTCTATTTTGCAAATTATTTTCGTTAATTATTTTCTTATTTAATTTAGTAGTCATTACATTTATCTTCTATTAAAGAAGTCCTTAGACTTATTCCCAATGGAATCATACCGATATTATCATTTTTGAATGCATTTAGTTAGTTTGATTTGTTAATCATAAGCATTCTCAAAATATTTTTGAAGAAAATTCATTTATATATGATACAAAAAAAAGCAGGAACCCTGTAAAGATTATGGCATGATTTTGAAAACATTAAACTCTCAAAAAACTTCTAACAAGGTCCAAAATCTAATTATTTTGCTACTGGAGCATTTACAACCTTTTTATAATGCATGCTTAAGCCTTTATGTAATAGTAACATTTTTAATTATGTCAAGCATAAAATCAACAGATCGTCAGAAAATATTCTCAAGAAGGATTTTAAATTATTATTTTGTTGCTTTAAATGGTTCAACATGTAGTTGTTCTTTTTCAGCACGTTTTCCTATAAACTCTCAAACATTTACTCGGCAACACAATCAAATATTTTCTGATAATGGATTACAAGTTACAAAATATTGCATGAATGATGAATTCTTATTCAAAGTTTGTTTTTCTTCTTAAAACTTTTGTTTGTCATTCTGAATTTATATTTGCATTCCCGAGAATATCATCTAAATAATTGATGACCTTCCAAAATATGAATTTTCACTCTCTCTTTTTTTGAAGAAAATTTTAAATTCTTCGCATATACAAATAGTGTGACGAAAATACTCTTTAAATAATTACTTCTCAACAACATTCTTCACGCCGAAGTCAAGACGCGGGGGAAATCTTCTCTTTGTTGTCTTAACTTAAAGAGAGTGCACACAATTTATCTCCCTTAATTCAGCTTCATTGTTTTCGGAATTATAACCAGTAAAATATAAGATTCATAAATAAATTTAAGTTAAAGTTGTCGCTTTGTTTAGAGCTTGTTGCAGTTATCATTATCCAATGAATACTTATTAATTTAAATGAAAAGTTTTATATCTTTTGGTTTCTAATTCAATAAGTATTATGAAGTTAAAATTATCAATCTTTTAAAGGAGATATCTTTCTTTGTTTATCATTAAAGCTAGATTAAGACATGTTTTAGATAATAGAAACTTTTTGAAGATGCAATAAATTTTGAGTGTAATGTATCATATGTGCTTTGCATGAAATTAAAATGATAAAAGGTCATGTCAAAAAGCGAATTGTGTATACCGTCTTGTTTTGTTTGTTAGTTTCTGTTTTCAATTTTGCTTTAATTTCATCCCGTAAACAAATAAATAATTTTAATTTTGAAAACATGAATTTTTTACAAAAAAAAAGTTCTAAATTTTAACTGATAAAAATTATTTATTTGAGAATGTCTTCTGTTCAAAGTAATATGCGCAGTTTTTATTATGACTGTGAATTTAAAAAAATTATAAGTAGTTAATTAATTGAATTGTTTAAATAATTAATAACATAACAATAGTTATTTTGGCATGCATTTGATTCTTAAAATATTTTCTATGTTCTAAAGACTACACTATTGTATGCTCAAAATGTTGTTAACAGAGCATTCTGATATCTGAAGTTTCTGATGAGATGGTGTGCTTCTAAAATTTGTAGGAATTAAAAACAAAGCTAGTTTTGTAAATGATATTGAAGGTCCTTATTTTATTCTTTTACAGACTGGGGTTATTATTTTTAAATATACTGTGGGTGAGATCGGCCTTAGAGCATAATTCGTTACAAGACTATGTTTGCTATCCGAAATGTTCGTTAACCGATTATGATTTACAATGGATTTTTCTTTTTTTGTGTGAAATTGATTAATTTGTTCTGTAGACCCTAGTAATGAAATTTAAAAAAAATATGTTTAATTTCTTAGTAAGTGTATTAAAAAATAATATATACGCGCGTATAGTCTTGCATATTAATCTGTCCTTTTTATTTTTTGTTTATGGGATGTTAAAGAACATGTCTGATGTCGATTGCTTTTCTTTCTTTTTTAAGATTTCCTAAAATATTAATAGCATTGTTGTTGTAAATATCCCTAACCTTACTGATATCAACTTGGTTTTGGTGTCATTCATGATCATTGTTTTGATATCTTCCCACTTCTTCAACGAATGAACAAGAGAGGGGGGGGGAGTTTACTCAAAATAAAATCTGTTTTGGTTTTGAATGGAATCAAAATTGAAACCTATGGTCGATTTTGGCTATAAATATTCTATTGGAAAACATTTTTTCCAGAATAGAACTTTGAAGTTAAACAGGCAAGCAACTTAATTCAAGAGAAATGAAAAACGATTCTTGTTTTGTTGGATTTGGCAACTCTACACATCATGCTCTGGTAGTTAAGAAGTGATCATTAGAACTCGTTTTAGTTCGTTATCTCAACATGTGTTCGTTGTCCAAACACGAATATATTTCGTGAAAGTATTCGTTGGCCGATTCATTAGCAATCCAAATAGTTCGTTAAGCGATCAGCCATTGTATTAGTCTTTACATATCTCATTAGGGTATGTATATATATATATATATGCATGCAAGAATGTTTATATGACCGTGGTCTGGTTGTTCTTAAGTGGAAAATTTCAGCTTCAATCTCAGATACTGTTGAACAACAGAAGATGGACGTTGCACTTCTGCTTCTGCATGAACGTCTGTTGAATAATGTACTTGCTAAGCTTTTGATGCCTATGTATTTAATAGAAATCCTAAAGGAAAGCAATAATAATCGGGGGGCAATTTTAAAATATCCTATAACATTCTTTGTATAATAGGTTATCCACTACGTGGTGTGGATGCCAAAGATCACTAAGGCCTAACAGTAACACATATCTTTGGAGTGAAATGCTTAATTTTTATTAAATATCATGATGAACAAGATCTGGAGGTTTCTGGTTTTCATGTGAACATTTGTTGAGAGCGATACCAGGAAATTTAGTATTTTTCCTTTTATACATTGAATTTATACGCACGGCCTACAGTGCTTGAAAATTCTTTCAGAATACTACACTCACAGCTTCTTAAAATGCTTTATTACCTCTAGTTATTATAGAATGCATTTCAAAGTATTTAATTTAGATGGTATTGCAGAAAGTAAAAGCATAGTGTAATATTAACTATTCAGTCTTTTAATTGTTAAAACAGTATATATATATATATATATATATATATATATATATTTATATATATATATATATATATATATATATATATATATATATATATATATATATATATATATATATATATATATATATATATATATATATATATATATATATATATATATATATATATATGTATATATATATATATATATATATATATATATATATATATATATATATATATATATATATATATATATATATATATATATATATATATATATATATATATATATATATATAGATAGATAGATAGATAGATAGATAGATATAGATATATATGCGTGAATTATTCTCACAACTCACTAACGAAACTTAGGTAACATGAAATATACTTATTATTTACAGGCATAAATATCTCGAAAATATGATTACAACAAAAAAATTCACCATTTTGAACTTTTTATTTTTATTTATTTTGAGATGGTGGAATAAGTGCATAACTTAGAAATAAATATCATTGAATTCATATTATTCATTTCCAATTTCTTTTACTCGTGTGATTTATTTCATTGTATGTGATAACTCATTTATTAAATTTAAGTAAATGACTGATAATATGAAATATGACTCAAGTTGATGTTTTCCTAACATCGTTAAAATTTCATGGAAACTGGCAGATGACAACTATTTCAGCGTTGGTGTAAATGAACGAGTAAAATGCCACTTGAAAATGTGAATAAAGTGAGAAAATAATATTGTTTCGAAAAATATAAAGGAGTTTCTTTTGCCATGTATAATTTTATTATACTTTGTAAAATGAAATGAAGTTATTCGAATATGTTTTCATATTTGAATGAAGATAAACATTTGATTATAAGGATTTTGGAATATTTTGTAGAGAAATGGATTCTCAGTTCCAACGTACTTAAGCAATAGGAAAGTGAATATAGAATAGAATAGAGAAGATGGAAAAGAAAGAGAGACAGGAGCAATTGCAACAATTTCATTAGTCTCAGTCATGAACAAAAATATAATATACTTATCATATTTTTGTATGATATATCCGTAAATGCGATTATCTTTGCTCATTTAAGTACCAAACAATCTTGTCTGGAATCATGATATAGGAAAATGGAAAGTCAACCAAGCTGGAAATGAATTCCAATAGATTTTAACAAATCACATTTTTGCTTGCAACACCATTGTGGTCCTATTTAAATTTAAAAATATCATCAAAAGCGACTTCTCACCTGTTGGTTTTATGCATATTTAATGGCCTTGGTAGCCTAGTGATTAGAGCATTGGCCTTCCTGGATGAAAGGCTGGATTCGATTCCCAATGCTGCTGAAAACGAACCGAGTACATGCGATATACATGAGCGTTAAACATGTGGAATCGAAGGTCCTGTGGTCGATAATTAAGTGTGTTGAAGGTCCTGTGTGAGTAATTACCGTGGATGTAGTGGTCTGGAGAAAATTTCCGCCTCCCCCAGATCAATGTCAAAATAAAGGGAGTGGATTCTCTGGTAGTGCCATTATCTGAGGAGTTTAGAGCAAAGTTATATTTTCTCCTTCGTCATTCTCTAATTAAACGAAAGTCACCCTACTGACTCAAATTCGTAAAACCGGCGGCATAACTTGGCTCGTCCAAGTAACATAAGTAACAACAGCATGCATATTTAAACTGGCTAATAATTGTTATGAGGCTTTATTGTGAAACATGATTTCATTCTTTCACTTGTTGTATTACCGATCCTTTTAACGCCGTGCAGGCGCGAATGGGTAGCGCTCTTGCCTTCGGTTCAACAGTTGGTGGGTACGAATCCTACCTTGGGCATGGATGTTTGTAGTGGTTCGGAATCCACTTTAAACCGTAGGTCCCGGTCTAATTAGCCCTCGTGTGCAAAAAGTGACCGTTGAGCGACAAA
Organism: Latrodectus elegans; assembly: GCA_030067965.1. NCBI lineage: Eukaryota > Metazoa > Arthropoda > Arachnida > Araneae > Theridiidae > Latrodectus > Latrodectus elegans. The sequence continues at coordinate 24,671,532 of CM057820.1, read as the reverse complement.
CAAACCAAACCGGTGCATTTGCTAGTCAACAATATTTCTCCGAAATTCAGCGATCAATTTTGTTTCTTTTGTATATTTTTAAATAATTACTTCAATGTTTAAGCTTATTGACAACAGTCATACTTCCATATTTTCCCATCTTTTCCAAATCTTTATTTCTATGTTTTGTGACAATATTTCAAATATATATTAGTCATTCTCTCCTTACATAGAGCACTCAAGTTTCTTTGTAGTCTCCATAATTACAATTCATCCGTTTCATATCTTCACCAAATCCTTTGCTAATCAAAGAGGCCCAGTCATGGGTTGAAACAAGATTTATCAAATACAAAATCGTTGTGTTGTTGTCGCATGTCCCCTTTGACCAGCAACGTTAGACCAGGTCCATAACTTTAAAACCCCAAATAATCTATCAGAACCAAAGAATCATTGTATAAATCCTGCTTGTAGATAGCCACAGGCAGTCAGGGATGTTTTCTGGCGTAGCTTGTTCAGTGGAAAAGTTGGTATAGTCCTTGAAAATATTGGTACCCTCAGAAAATTTTAATGATCTGAGGTGACCATTTCGAAAGCGGACGAGAGTAGTTTGTTCCTGTCTTTTAAGACCGTGAACCAGTCAGCTTTCCAGAAGAGAACACTGATACCATTGGTGCTCTGAACAATCCATGTGGAATTAATTTGGCTTTTTACTCTTGAAAAGTTTTCCAAAAAGGTGAGAAATGCCAAAGACTCAGTACTAAATCGTTGGTAAATCAGATAAAATTTGATTACATATGCAGGGAAGAATTGACTGTCTTTATCCTCCATGAAATCTTAGACAGTTAAGAATTGCAGATGTGACATTCATTGAGGAAATTCTCGTCTTCCCTTATCATTTAAGAAGATCTTTACTGAAGATCACTGCACATATTCGTTGAAAACCAAATTAACCTTCAAATTGTGCCTGATACACACACAAAAAATTTGGCATTTTTTGTCTATGTAATTTCTAATTTTCATTGTGGAATGTGGTAAAAAGTAAATGCATTCAGTTTTCTGGTGGTAATTGCACCAATATATCTATGCTTAGTTAAAGAAATAAGGTGTTGTTTTGAATAAATTTAAGTAAATGCTTGGTATATAAAATATTGTGTGCAGTTGTTAATAAATATAAAATATCAATTATAATCACACTGTTTACGAATTTAAGGTTTCTTCATTTAATTATATCTCATGGAGCTCGAAGCAACTTAGCAATTATATTATATATATATATATATATATATGTATATATATATATATATATATATACATATATATATATATATATATATATATATATATATATATATATATATATATGCATAGTTTGATAAATTGACAGATATTGTTAAAATATATTTATAATAAAATAAAATTTTTGGTCATAAAAATAAGAAATTTTAGTAACTACTCAAAACAAAATGTTTTTTATTACACGAACTGTAAACATATTTTTTATTTTTATTTTGAGGGAGATCTGAAATTAGAGTTCTGTCAATAATTCCGATGATGCTTTTTCTAAGGTATCGGAACTGTCCCAAAAGAATATAGAGAATTAATAGTTTTCCTCTGGAAAAAAAACCCAGAAAACATTTAATTTCTTACCTAGCCTCCTTTGTTAAAGTATCCAGGGAAATCAGAGGAACATAAAATGTAAAAGAAATCTGAATTAAATGGGAGAACATTTTCTTTGGGAGTTTGAGGTTGAGGAAAAGTTCTTCCTCCATTTTATTTTGATTAAAATCCAAATGCAAAAATAAAATTCGATGTTTTGATTTGAAAAGAACGTCATTTGGAAAAGAAGTTTGACACTTGTGGGTGATTCAAAAATTTCATGTTCACGTCGAGAAATTCAAAGCCGAGTGCTTGAGTATTTCTGATTGAATAGTGAATGTGAAGAGAGATTTCGCTCCATACATCCTTCTGTCGTTCAAGGTGACGAAAGAAGATGGTAAGAATGTTATCTTACGTGTTATATCACTACTTTTGCTTCAAGAGAATTTATTAATGTAAGTATTGGAAAAAAATCTTTCTCATTGAAGAAATAAAGATGAAAGTTGAACGATTCACGTTCCGGTTTCGTTTTTAACTAAAATTTTTATTTCATATCTAGAAAAGATTAAATTTACTTTTTAGCAATAAAAGTTTTGGGTTTATAGAAAATGAAAATTCATCATGTGTTACTAAAGTAATGTTTCTTCATTAAAACAATTAAATATTTAGTTTTTAATTCATTATTATAATTAATATTATTTTATATAGTGATGTAAATATTATTTTTATATAATTAAGTAACAATAATTACATTTCTTAATCGCCTTTGTTGTTAGCAATTATGCAATAGTTGCACACTTGTTTTAATGACATCATATCTTTTTTAATCATAAAGTGATTGTTTCTTTCATTCTTGTTGAGATCATGAATACGTTACTTTATTACAATTCTCATTGGCTTAAAATATCCATGACGTTAAATAACGTTTCGTCTACGTCATATCGTATTGAGACGGTGTCATAGATCCGACTTGCAGACGAATTTGTTGCCTGCTATCAAATCGCATTCTTTGAGTGTCAGCAAACAAGGCGTAGTTCACCCTCGAATGACTGAGAGTCGTCGGCGATGAGAAAAAATCTATTCATGAATTTTACCTGTCATGGAGAAGTATTTTTAATTGTAATGTTTTCCGCTTCTAAAAGTTTTAAAAATCATAAAAATAATCTTGTTCTAAATAATTAGTTTTCAAATTTCAAAAGTTTATCTGTATTGCTTCCAAAATTGAGCGCGTTGGAAATAGAACATAGAAAATAGAGTAGAAGAAGGACAAGACAAATTTCCTAATTCATAACATTAAGTTCTTAAACTAACATATAATAAATATTTTTTCATAATTTTGTAATTATATTACATTTAATTCATTATTTTGTAATACATTTTTGTATATACATATATTTTGCTGATTTTGCTTTAAATTTAACATTCATGTCAGGCCAGAAAATAAAATATACTGTGGAAATTATTATTAATAACTTATCTTTAGTTTTCAGATTAAATATTTTTGAAATTTAGTTAAAGAATAATTTATCGAAGTATAATTTTGATTTGTGTCAGTCAGCTTTAGTTATTGTGTTAAACATTGCCTGATGGCAAAATGTAAATTTAAAAGAATTCTTATCATTTTAAAGAATAAAGGATCTTAATCTTACTATATCCTTTTTATGCAATAATACAAAATTTCAAGTTCATCCAACGTATTCTTAAAGCAACCAAAAAATAATAATGTTTTCATGATAGGCTTCTATTTAATCTTATGAATCATATTGAGTGCTTCATAATTTTCAACAAATTAATGATATTTCGCAAAAAATGGAGATTCAGTTTTCATAGAATTAATTAGCTTTCTAAAATTGCAAACGATTCTGCTAATCTTTTAGGACACATTTAGAACAAATTAGCTTTATATTTAATTGATATTAACTTATATATATATATATATATATATATATATATATATATATATATATATATATATATATATATATATATATATATATATATATATATATATATATAACAAGTTAATATCAATTAATCAATTATTTATTATTATTAAGATAAAATATTGATATTAACTTGTTGCATTGATACTATTTATCATTTATTTTTCATAATTTTATACCATATATGCAAATTGAATCATATTTTTTGTTAACATTATAAACATATATTTCAAGCATGAAAATATTGTAAGATCTATCCCCATTTCATTACAAAAAATTTATTATTTTTTTCATTTATTTCTTATCATTTTAAGTATCTTCATTCTTATCATTTTTAAATTTTTAATCTAAGTGTTAGGAAACATAATAAAATATCTATATATAGAATCTGAAATCTATTTTAAATTATAAATCCCAGTGTAATTAGACCTTATGGGCAGAAAATGAAAATAGCGTGATTAACTAATCAAATGAAACCATGTCTAAATGAGGAATTAAAATTCTTTTGTGAATGTAAGTATATCTTTTTTAACCTTCATCATAATTAGTTACATTTTCAAATAAGTATTTTTGTATGCGTTTTAGAAAAATTATCTTTAAGATGTTCAAAAAATATACTCAAATGTACGAGCCAAAATTTTAATGCGTAAAGAAATCAATTTTTATCTACCAGATATGAAATATTTGTTTTATTTACTTTTTATTTTGGTTATTTAAAGTATTTGTTTCATTATCTATTAAAATATCTAATCTTCAGTGAATAACTACTATAATGAGTATATTTAATCAATAACATTTTATCTTCTTATTTTGTTTTAACTATTTATGTGTGTATAATAATAATAATATCAATTATTTATATAGTTAAATAATATCACTCAAATTTGGCGGAAGACAAGAAATGACAGAAACATACAGAGAGGAGAAGCATCCATGCCCGAACCGGGATTCGAATCCGGGGCCTACAGCTCAGGAATCAGGAGCGCTAGCCACTCAGCCATCGACCAGCTATTTCTTAACTATTGAAGTAACATTTTGCTTCAACTATTCTGTGAGATTTATATAAAATGTAATGAGGAAACAAACCAACTGATAACTTCCCGTTTGGGAAATAATGCTTAACACTTTGAAAATATTACATCGTTCCAGGTAAAAATAAATGAACTACAAAAACATGGATCAAATTGGAATCAGGAGTCCGTTACAATTACATTCATATAGAAATTGGTAATAAATGATAAATAGTATCAATGTAATAACATAAAAAATTATGCCAAATTATTATAAGTGCTTCCTTAAACCCGACAATGTCATTGTCTGCACTCTTAAAAGCTGTAAAAGCTTGAACAAAAAGTAGATAAAGCCTTGCCTTAATTCTGCAAATGAATCTACAAAAAATGTCAATATTTTTCGCTTAGATTCTCATTTTTAAGAATTCGTAAAAATATGTAAAATAGTTCGTAGAATCGGAAAATCGTGGAATAGAAACTTGAAATTTTAAACGAATACCTTAAAAAATCTGGAATTTCAAAATCATCAATGCAATTAGTTATCCACAACTGGAAGAGTTAGCGATTTTCCAATTAAATTTGTAATTGAATTTTACAAACCATATAAATATAGATAATAGAGACATAAAAATATAGATAATAGAGAGATAATTTAAAATGAGAAAGTATAAAAATGAATTCACAGAAAAAATATTTTTCTAAAATTTTATTTCGTAACTGAGAATTAAAATTTCCATTATATTTGTGAGGCTAAGGACCAGATAATAGTTCGTAAAACTGGTAGTGCTCGTAAATTAAAGGTTTGTGAAACGACTTTAACAGTATAAATATTTTACTTCAAAAAAGAATAGAAAAGCTTGAAAGTGGACACATCCAAATATTTTTTTTTAAATAGAGGTCACAGCAGCCAGTACAAAATTGTGATCTTTACAATAAAATGTCTCGTGTGTGACTCCAGTCACTCTTTAAAAAATAGAAATAGATGTTACTTTTTTCTAGTTGTAGTCACGCACATCTGTCAAGGGAGTTCTTGAAAGCGGGTGCGAAAGTCTTGCAAACGATTCAGAGAAGGGCGATATACATTGAAACTCTCCTTCAGCATTAAGACTTCTTCAACATGCTGTTTAAATTAAACAAGAGAAGCAATATATTCTGCAGAGGCATGCTTTAAATATAATAGATAGGTTCATAATCGAAAGCTCTGTTCTTCGAATATCAAATCTTGATTATTATAAAGCTTCAAAATTTATTTCTGGATAAAATTCCAAGCTTTCAAGTGAAAGTACTTATGTAAACTGTAGATAAAAGGGAACATTGATAGTATATCATTTACAATAGATTAAATATAACACTTTCCATTCACACACACAGTTCAGATAAACATGGTTAATTATATAATCATATTCTTGGAATAGATTGTACGCCAACAAATTGAATCTTTTATGTAATTTGAATGGCAATTTTATCAAGTATAACTGTTTTCTCTATTGTTTAAATATTATACAGTTCTACTTGCTTTCTAAACGAGTAATATAGGAAAAATATTCCTTTTTTTAATCATATTGGCATACATTAGTTTGAAATATATTAACTATAGCAAATATAAGCCAAAAATTTTCCCCATTTTATTTTTCTTTCAATACATTCAGGGTATAAATCTAAAATTCTGTATTTTATTATTGGGCGTCAACCAAAAACTTTTGTACGTTTTGTATTTTCTGGAAAATCAGCAATTAAAATGTAAAATTTCAGTGTTAACTTCCATATACACATAGGTTTCAGATTTACATAAAATTCTTTTATAGGTAAAAATATAAAATATGTATATAAAATTTGGATTAAAATTTACTTTTCATCATGTTTTGCTGTTCATCGAATTATAAATTTCCCTTCAATTATTTGCTTTACTTTTTTGCATATTCTTAAATTTAATACCTCTTATATAGTTTCAGAAACCTCCGACTGGAATTAAAAAGTAATAATTAACTTTAATTATATAGTTTTACTTTTTTTCGATAGCTTATTTTACTTGGTTTCTTAAATTTCCTTATAGTTAAACTTGAGCTCTTGTAAAAGCTGTACATCAGTAAATAAAATTATTCCTGTTGTAAAAATCTATAAAATGCTTTGATTCTATTATATCAGAATGAGTTCCAAATCCCTTGATAGAAATAAAATTGAATGAAACTTCAGATATTTCGTATACCTTATTGTGTGAATATTACTAAATACGCTATAAAAAACTGCATTAGTAATTGAAAAAAATTTCATTTCTTTTCACTAAGTAATTGTGATTGAAATTGACAAATCTTTTAATCCTTGCTCCAAAACTAAATGTTTTCAGAAGTAATTTCTTTATTTTCAACTTTCATACTTAGATTGAGGAGTTATATTCCGTGAACTCAAAGATATAAGACATTTATCTTCAGTGTAAAGCCATGGATTAGGTAAAAAACTTTTATTCTGAAGATTATATTTTATTGCTTCAATTAAAAAAAAAAAAAAAAAAAAAAAAATCAATTTATTTTCCTTCTACTAAATATATCTTTTTGGTTATATGTTCATGTAAATATTTTGTGTGTTTGTTTTTGTAAAATAATTATCCGAAATAATATTTTTATTCAGTTTCCAAATTAATATTTTAAATAATATTTGAATGTTCATAACGAAAAGTTGAGACTTTTAATTCTTTTTATTTTCTGTACAAGGAATTCTCATTTAATGATAATTTTCTCATTCCCTCAAAGAGCATTTTATTTGTTGTTGTTACTCATGACACTTGGACATGCCAAGCTCACTATGCCGTTGGCTATGCGAATTAAAGTCTGAAGGGCGCGTCTTTCGTTTAACCGCACACCAATTTAGTAGGACTTCGCTTTAAACTCCTCCGATAGATGGCACCACCCGAGGATCCACTACCTTAATTTTGATATTGATCTGAAGGAGAAGGAAATTTTCTCTAGATCATTACACCCATGGTAACTGCTCAACAACCAACCACAGGACTTTCGATTTCACAGATTTAACTAGTAATAAAATTGCATGTTGTCAGTGGGTCATTGGTGGCAATGGCACTCGACACTAACCGCTTGGCTAACATGGCTCTAAGAACTTTATTTAAATGTCGGTTATGCATTATTTATTTTCTAAGGAGTGTAAATTTATCAAATACATGTATATTCTTTATTTTTGATAATCTGATTTCTAATTAATATTTATTCTGCTTAATAATAAAATCTTGATTCTGTTTATCACTCTTATCTTTGTTTGGAGTCTATAAAATCCTTATTCTGTTTGTTTTTTAATATTTGTTTGGAAATCAGCGGTGCTTCATTTGGGAATTTCGAGTACATCTCTCTCTCTCGTTCAGTATTAGCTTAAAACATCATTAATGTAGTTTTGAACTCCCTGTGATGTTGCTTATGCTACAATATAGTCAGTTAAAGCCATTCAATGCTTTGTTCCGGTACTTTTCTCGCATCAAGAAAGATGCAGGTTATTCTTTACTTTTTAAATTTTTTTAATTTATGCTTAACTACTGGGAGTAGAAAAAAAAATATTTACGGAATCTGTTTTTGAAAAAAGGTAATTTTTATCCTCTGCTACAACTGCGATTTCGCTTTTCCCAATACGCCACCAGTCGGAAATGCATTAGAATATTCATGAAGAGAATCTTGAACTCAATATTTAATAAATTCATAACTATATGTAATTATCAAGTGTTCTGGATCTCACATGACTGGTTTCAGCTTATTTCAATAAAAGGACATTTAAAATGTAGAAAAAAATTTTCTTTTAATTCTTTCGATTTTTAATCATTTTGATAATAAAAAGAAAACTCATTTCTCTCTAAGCTATGCGGCAACATATATCTTTGGGTATATCATTTAGAAAAGAAAAATATTGGATAGAAAAAAATTATGAGGAAAAACATAAAGCTCAGATAACTTAAAAATTTAAATTATTGGTGTAATTATTTAACGATTTTGTAAATGTTTCAATTGTATGAAAATATAATTGTGTTTATTTTCTTTTCATGAACAATTTGCTTGGCAATTTACATCAGCTGTCAGTTCAAATGTTAAAGACATTTATATCTTGACATTGATATAACTGAATGCTTCAATTAAGAAAAAATCATTATCTCATGTACAACATGATTCAAAATACTTATGAAAAAATTAAATTTTTATAAATATGCTTTATACAAATAATTTAATATAAAAATTACCAGATTTACCTTTCTAAGTTCATATAAATTTTTTATAATTTAATTTTAAGTGAAGTTATACTTTTAATAACATGATTATTTTTAAGAATTCATTCCCTGGTTACTGTAAAATTTTCTTGCACTTATCATCAATGTTTAAAAATATGTAACAGTAGCGTTGGAAATTAATTTAAAAATCCATACACGCAACATCTTTTAATTAAACTTTCTGCTTTTCAAGCAGAATATTTTAATTGCAATTATCTTCCGAACAACTCGGATTTCACCTGGGATGTAAATTGTTTGTTTTGATTTCAGTCTCTAAGAATTGATCTATTTTTTTTGCTGAAACATAAGATGGCAACAGCGTAAGTAATTGAAAAATTTTCATCATTTATTCGATTTTTTTTTTTGGAATTCAAGTAATATAACAGAAATTATTGATTAACCATTCGAAACACTACCCTAAAATTTTAATTTATAAAATCAAATTAAACATCTTAGTGTTTTTCATAATTATCTTCCAAAAGTTAAGTCTATTCTTTCAGAAGTAAAATAAGAAAAGTTAGATCTGGGCTTTGAAATTTTTAAACAATGTTTTCTGTGAATATTGTCTCTCAAAGAACATTTATATATACGGATTAAAATACTTAGGTAGATGAATTTAAGTTTTATAAAAAATTGTCAACTGTATGCGTGAAAAAAAAACAAAAATAAATAATTTTCTGAAGTAAAATAAAAAAAATATTTGATTTTAATACATTTTGAAGTCACGTGCATTGAATAACTGCATCTGTGTGACACTTTTGTATCACAAATTATATATATATATATATATATATATATATATATATATATATATAAATTATTTCCAATGGTGGGCAGTTGGTGATTTCGGTACTTGGGTGACGAACTCTATGCCAGAACAAGGCCAAAAACTGTTACACATTTGTCGTTACCCAGTGGGGACACGCGTACCAAGTCATGTATTCGCATAGTATTTCCCGCGACATACTACCACAATCCCGTTTATAGGGTGGTCCACATTCATGCAGCATCACAGAAGAAACGACAGAAAAACATAGAAAGAAATAGGCATCCAGGCTCGAACCGGGACCCCCAGTCAGGAGTCAGGAAAAATTAATTAAAATATTGATTTACTACAATTTTAACATAAAATAGCATTTTTGAAAGTAAAAATGTCACATTATATTGTAAAGATTGCATTCTAAATAGATTCATTTTCGATTATTGAATTTAAATTGTTTTTACTTACTGAAACTAAAGAAGTTAAAATTATTTTAAATGAAAAATTGGATTGTTATGAATTTAGTTTAATTTTGAAAAAAAGAAACTAAAATTTCCAAATCAATAAAAGTTTTTTTGCAATACGATTTATATTTATTTATTTAAATAAATATTGGTTTTTAATGCGATAATGCATTTACGTTTTAATTTTATTAAAATTTGGTTCAAGATCTAAATAAACAGCAAGATATTTTATTTAGAACTCATGTATAAGTTATAGATAAATTTTATCTAAACCACAGTTAAAGGAAAATAGAAAGCAGAATTGTCCCCTGTATGATTTAAAAATCATACATGATTTAAAAATCATAAAGAAAAAAATAGCCTGATTAATCTTTTCTAATTCATTGATAGTTTAAATATTTTAATATAAATCCATAAAATTATTATTTATCAAAAATTTAAAGGAAAAATCACACTATATTTTTTGGGTAATTCCTTTCTAATGAACAATACACGTTTGCTATACCTATGTTATTTGATTAGAGCCTTCTTTTAAGTTAAAAAATAATGTTTTTTAAATCTCACATTTTTTGCTATAAATTATGTTTTGGTTAAGGGGATTATTTATTCAGCGATCGAAGACATTTTGAATGATTAAGAAAATATTTAACTTATTACCATTAAACACAAATATTTTAATTTATGGTATTCGTCTTAAAATTTATTTTAATTATTAACTATCAATTTTGTAAACAAAATTTTTGCTTATGTTGGACCATTTTTACAGTGGGTACATGAAAAGTTAAATTGGCTATACTCGATAAATTAGGCCACCAAGAGAGAACATCAGATTTTCGTAATTTACTGGAAATGTAGTGTAGGGAAGTCTTAAAAATAATAAGCGACAAATAATGAAATAATAAAAGACAAAAGATAAATTCATATAATCATTCTAAATCGTTATTTCTAAAATGAATTTTTGGCTAATTTAACAAAATATTATTTTTGTTTACACAATAATTAAGTTATCATTAACTTGCTTTATTCATAATTTAGCAGATAATGAAAAAAGTTGCAAATTTTTTGTTTGTTCAGGTCTTATTTCTTCATATGTTTTGCAAAAATATCTAACCAATTTTTATTTTGAATAGTATCCTTTGAAATTATGACTTATATGGGCCTCATTTTAATCAGTTTTGATAGTTCTTACATAAGTATATTTTCAGAAAAGTTTCTCTGAATGTAATGAGTTTTAATATATCGATGCGAGTGTGTAGTCTATCATACATTATGAAATGCGATATTAAAAAGATCAGTTTGTCAGGAATTAAAAGACGTTTTGACAGAAGACGAAAACAACAGGCTGTAAAGTAGAATTTAGTGTTTTTAAATCTTAAAGGATGTAAACATTTGTTTCTAGTAAAGAATCATCGATGATTAAGCGATCATTATTTTCAATCATGTATTTAATCATAATTTCTCAAATGTCCTTACACAAAATTTTTGTAACATAATCATATAAAATAATTCCCATTATTTTTAGCTCATTTTCAAAATAATTTATTGAAAACGGCATTAAAATGAGAATTTACTGTTTGTATAGAGGTTTCACTAATATATTCTACATTGTAATGTTATACTGTTGACCAAGGCTAATATTTATAAATGAGCTTTGATGCTTAATTAGATGAGATTATCTAAATTAAAATGAGAATTAGTTGTTTATATTAAGGATTTATTTATATATATTACGTTATAAAGATATACTCTAGACCAAGGGTAATATTTATAAACGAGCTTTTATATTTTATTATGCTATTACAATGCCGAAGTTTATTAATTACATATTATTTATGTTAATAGATATTTCACACAGTTTGCTAATATATCAAATCAATCCAATTTGAAATAGAAATTTAAATTCTAGCGTCATTAAATAAAGAAATTTATTGTTTCTTGAATTTATTTAAATGTTTCTTTGCAGAAAAACTGTAAGATTAATATTTGAAAACAATTGCTTTATTTCTAAATTTATGCAAGTGGAGAAAAAGAAAATTGGGCAAATATTTAATTTTCCTCATTATTTTATTTTTATTCATTATAAATCATTTCAAGTTTGATATTTATGAAAATTTAATAATAAATAAAGCGCAGTATAAAGGAAAACAAATATCTTAAAGTTTAATCATATTTCATCTGGGAATTTAAAAATGTTTCAGATGGTGATATTTGTAGTTTTTTGTACAAATATTTTTTCTGAAATACAGTATATAGAATATATTTTTTGATAGAAGTACGTGCTTGCTCGCCTTTTGTTGTTGAATTAGGAATGATAATGCGATTGCAAATAAAAGCTTTTATTTTGGTTAAACGTAATAATGCAGAACTCTAAAATTATACATATTTCCTGAAATTGTTTACATTACCTGAAATTTATGTGTTTATTTATTCAAAGGATTATTCACAACTATTTCTAAGAAATTTTAAATGTTTATTTGTATTTGTATAAGGATTTATTTTCTAAATATTTACATCTTACTAAAAATTTGATTACAAAATTTCCTCAGAAAACTATTTTTGGATTGTTTAAATTATATTTTATGAATTTCCTTCATTAGTTGAAAATTCAGTTTTATTTGTTTTTTTATAATTTATTCTTAAATATTTTTGATAACTTATTTATATGATATTCAGTCGAGTACATATTTATATCTCAATTTTTAACTTCAAATATTAAGTACTTGTACCATTTCGAATATTAGTAATTTATTTTCTTTTATTACTTCTAGCTTGTCAGATATAACATTTTGAAGTTAATACGAGGGTCACTCTGAAATTTTTGAGATACAACTAGGTTTTTGAAGCTATACTTACAAAATTTTAGGAATGTTCAAAGTAATCTCCTCCAGCATCAATGCACTTTTGTAGACGAATTTTCCACAGATTAAATGCATTAATTTCTTAGAACTGATGAAAAAAATGCATTCATAGCCACATCAATCTCTTCTTCTGAATGAAAATGACGTTTACGTAAGTTTTCTTTTAGATTAAAGAATAATTCTTTTAGATTAAAGAATAATTCGCATCAAAAGTCGCACATAGATCAGGTGAATATGGCGGATGTTCGATCACATTAATTTGTTTTTGTTTAAGACACTCAACTGTTAATCCGGCTGTATGTGAAGATGCATTGTCATTGTGAAGCATTAGTCCCCTAACATTCAGTTCTTGTAGAATTTCTGGAAGACATTTAGTGGTATACCAGTTTGCTGTTACTGTCTTCTGTCCTTCCAACTTGATGGCTTTGATCAATCCCGTACTTCTGAAGAAAACGGCATACATCACTTTTTTCAGTGCGCGTTGTTTTTTCCCCATTGTCGGCGTGGAATAATCTTCATAGACTCATATTTTGCTTTCTTGACGTGTTGGAACACCAAAAAACGGTATGTACGTTTCAACAGTATGTAAGGTTCAACAGTTACCATCATTTAGCAATTAGTGGCCACTATCATTTAGCAATTTAAGAGTTTCTTTACTGATTCTGACACGCTCCTCTTTTTGGTGCTCAGTTAGATTACGGGGAAAACAACAGCAAACTACTTTTTTCATATGTAATTCTTTATGAATGATTTTGTGTATGGCTGCGGATCCAATGTTAAGTTTCTTCTGTATCATTTGATAAGTACAGCGATTATCATCCATTAACATTTTTCGTATGGCAGACACATTATCCAGGATTACTGCCGACGGCGGCCTTCCTGTGTGTTCTTCATCCTGAAGAAAATTGCGACCTCTTCTAAATTCTCTAAGCCAACTGAATACAGTAGCACGAGCTGGAGATTCATCACCAAATACTAATTGCAACTGTTGAACGCATTCGTCCTGATTTATATCTGCTTTAAAATATTAGAAAATCATAACGCGAAAATGTTCTCGCGTCAACTCCATTTTCTCTTCTGTTTAAAATTTATTCTAGGCTAAACAAGTTGAAGTAAGTCAGTAAAAAATCATCTTCTGTGTTAAAATACTTTGTATTTTAAAATTAAAGCGTTATTTTTATTTTGTAAATTCTCGTCTGCGTGTATCTCAAAAATTTCAGAGTAACCCTCGTATACTTACAAAAAGGCGAAAAATTAATTATGTTTCAAATAAATTTAATTCTTACAGTTCACACTAAATTTAATTGATCAGCTGTTAGGGAAGAAAAAAATCTAACGTTGGCATAAGTAAGTTACTAGTCTTAAGATTTAAAAGAGATTGCGAAGAAATAATTATTTTAGAAATAAAATTATAAATTATAAACTTAGAATTTTATTAATTAATAAAATATTTAAAATATTAAATAATACTTGCCAATTTAAATAACGGCACAAATACCGCATAATCTTGGATACTAAATTCTGAATATTTTTGGTGATAAAGAAATGTTCCTAAAATGGCGTATGGTGGCATGCGTGATGTCATAAAATTTAGGGTTGTCAAAATGGAATTTTTCTGCATTATTCTTATAAGTCTCTATACCTATGACGGTATAAAAACTAAGTTACCAGGTACATAAGAAAATCCGCCAAAAAAATCACTAGACTCAGAATTTGACATCCTGGATTATACGGCACCTGTGACTAAATAACCACAAAAGGGGTATTTTGTCTTATTTTTTCATTTTGCTTATTCTTCTATTCTCTTATCAACATGTTAATGCTTTGAATCAATGGAAAATGTGGTTTCTCAAACCCCGATGCTTATATAGGAAATCGTTTTATTAACAAAATGAGCTTCGGAGCATTGTCAGAGATTCAATTGTAAGCTTCATCTTATTTGCTGCTGCTCAAAGAATGAGATATGAAGGCAAGCAACAAATATGTCGACAAGATGAATTTATGTATCCTTCTAAAATATGATGCCATAATTAAATTATGAGTGGTTATTGAATACATCTGTTGTATTCTACTGTTTGTTTACCAGAATAGTTCGCGACAATTTTTCTCCGCCGACATTGTCGTGGAAACAAGAAATGTTATATTTTTGAGAGGAGGAACCAGAAGAAAGGCACTATTTTTAACTTACTCAATGTTTTGAAAACGCATAAAATACTACTAAAAATACCGTTACATCATAGAACCCTTATTCCCCATTTTAAATGAATACCTCTTGTTACTATAGCAACTCATACTAATCGCACTACTTGGTGGGAGCTATTATTATGTTATACACGTAGTATATGTCTGGATATTGTCAACTCGTGGTTCATTTAGGCAAACGTCTAACGAACCTCGAATTACATCAGCGAAGTATTCTTGAATTGGATTCAGGTATTTCTTGAATTTTGTTCATCATAAATGTGCAAGTTAGTGATCTTGGTGACAGCTATTAATATATGGAAGAGACTGGACTTGTTATTCAGTGAAAACCAGTAGAACATAGACAAAACGTTAATATTAGGACATATTTATTATCACATGAAAATATTTGTGTAATTTATATGCTCAAACAATGATGGAATTTTCTATAATGACAAAAAACCATGATGAAGTCATATTCATTTATGATTGAATTCAGGGAAACCTCTTCGAACTATTTGATACCATATATTTCCCCATATGATCAATTTTAAATATATATATAATATGTATATATATAATATATAATATATATATATATATATAACTCAAGATAAAGACTATTTATTTACGAAATTGTGAATAGGAAAGGCACTATACATTGTTAACAACTGTAGAGGCAGTCTCTTATTGGTTAAATATCTCTAAATATTTTTTGAATTAATGACATGTCAAGTCATTGTTTTTTTACCGAGCAATAAAGTAATTATAAATTATATTTAGGATACATCTCATGAGTTTTGAGGTGTATGTTCTTGTTTTATAAGTAATAGGACATTTCGTTTGATTAAACGAAATGTTCTATTTAATCATGGAAAAAAAACATTGTTCTTCTTTATAATGTGTCAGTTAGGATTTGTTCCAGCTCCAGTAATCACTTAGGATTTGTTTCAGCACCAGTAATCAGTTAGGATTTGTACTATGTTCTTTTATATTGTTCTATAAGCAAAACATTGTTTCTTATTTCAAAAAGACTTAAAATAAAAACCATACATAATAAAACCTATTATGCAATATTTAATACACTGGAATACGTAAGATGTTGCCAGTGTGATGTGCTCTTCGTTACTACAGATAATTTTCTTACTTCAACTTTAAAAATTTTAGACTTTAAGGAAGTGAATTTGTCAAAGAAATGAATCAATCAGCAAATTTGTTAATACGATATAATGTTAGTAGTTTCTTATCGCAGTCTGCGCAATCAACCTACGCAGTGTTTCAGACCTTTATTAATATACAAGTATATGTATAATTGAATGACGAGGAGAGTAGAAATTCTTACGTTAGCAAAGTCTCTATCATTATCATTAGCATCATAATCAGTATTTTTGGAAAGATAAAAGAAAACCAGTTGTACCAAAGCAGGCTATCAGTAAATGCGAATTTGGAGTTCTTTATAAAAAAACTCTTAATGATTGTTGAAGATTAATATCAAAGTTATGTCAACAGTGTTAATATTGGTCAAGCTACAGTGTCCAATTGGTGAAAAGTAATTTTCAGTGTTAACTAATGCTTTTTTTCTGTATGATGACGACCTTTACACAATTGTATATAGACAGATAGGTAAAAAGTACAATCCGCAATATATAAATGACTAGCATATTACCAGTATAATTATGAAGCTTAGAGAGTACTTTGATGAAGCAGAGTCACTCTTAAAGTCGTATATTTCAAGATATTGTAATGATTCGCAAGTGATTGAGGATATTTTGAAATTGGTAGTTTTTTTATATAATAAAATCGCATCAATTTAAAGCAAACCATTTCTACAGAAATCACAGTTTTCAGGATGATGTTTACAAAGACTCAATATCCCATTCTAGATCACAAGACTTTGCACCAAAAGAGTATGCTATGTCAAGAAAGTAGTTTCAGTTGTACAGAAAAATTATTGAATCAATTGATCAATTGTTACATTTATGGAATAATCAATAATAAAAGGATACCAGAGAATATCTGTGTGAAGAATCAGAGTTTAAATGCAATGGAATAAGGTAGATGTATGCAGGGCAGGTTCTTCTAAAATGGATCTAACAAATCCTATGCATGAAAATAACATTTACTATAAGAACATTAAAAAACTATAAAAATATATTACACAGCAGCAACCAACTAGACCATTTATCTGCCACGTGTAAAAACATGGGTCAGGGCACATGTAGGAATAATGGGTAATGAGGCAGCTGACATGGAGGCAAAAGCGGCCGTCTCTTCTTCTCTTCATCATGTAGACATCCCCGGACCACGCTGCTCAGTCAAGCACACCGTACACAACTAGATCAAGGAGAAATGGCAGGACAATTGGTCCAATTCATCTACTGGTCGTCTTGTACATGCTATTATCTCTACATTTTCCAACAAATCTTTAAATTAGACCAGGAATGAAATCCTTTTCATGACCGGCCATGGCCCATTCCCTACTTACTTCTACAGGATGGGTCTAACGGACACCCCAAATTGTACCTTGGTAAAGATGGAGATCCAATACACTATCTCACGGTCTGCCCACTTACTTCTACATGGCATTTAACAACCCCTGCAAAGCAGTGGGTCATTACCTGGAAACGAGCCGTACTCTGTAACAAAACCTCTAGACGAAAACTAAACCAACTAATGAACTTCCTTATTAGTCAAGAATGCTTATTCACATGGTTCAAGAAGAATCATCATTGACCCACCTCTGCTAATATCCCAAGCCTAAGTACTTGGGCTTAAGTACGTAGTCCAAGTGCTTAGACTTTACTAAACAAACAGTAGCTTCAACCTGTTTTAATGGACTCTTTTCAATAGACTGTTCTTGATTTATGAGCTCCTCTTCAAATTTATTTATTCAGTGTGTTGTTCTTTTTAATGTCATTAATTGTAATCCTTCGTATTTTCATACCTTGTAATTCGATGTATTCCTGTAAGTGTTTAATTTCATGTATTTTTGCAACTTTGTGATACTACATATTCTTGTAATTTCATAATCCTATGAATTTTTGTACCATTGTTTTCCTATATAATTTTATATCCCATACCAAAATTGTGGTCACGGGGCCTGGTTAATGAGGGAATCATTCTCACTTTCGGAAGGAAGTGAGGTTGAGTCCCAGGCTGGCCAAGTTTCCGTTGTTTTCGCTAAAAGCGGTCGGGACACACTAAATCTGGCCGCAATGTCCTCCAGATGAGTCCCCTCATCTGGGGGTGGCAGGTCAAGTCTTGGGAATCTTCTGCTTGTTCCCTGCTTCAAAATCAGGAAGACTCCATCCGGCTGCTTCTATCTAACTGGTAATATCCATCTCAGGGCTAGATACAGGGAAGTATGCTGGTGCAACAACAACGTATAAAAACATACGGGTAATTTCATATTATATAATTAGATTTTACATGATTACAGTTAAATTCAGTGTTTATTATTAAAAATGCATGTGACTTAATGAATGCGACTGAAGTTTACTGAATTATCAACAGAATATATAGCAGAAAATCCCATAAAAGTCTCTTTTTTTAATTTTGCTTAGCTGGTTTCACACTCAACTGAAACTATACTTCTTGGAGTTCTACACTTCTGAATGATTTTTTAAAAATATTTTGGATCATTTTTGTATAGATAAAGTATATTTGAGAGGCGAAGTTTATGGTTGAAGTTTTTGAGGCATCCATATTTTTCTCTTTACAATGGAAGAAAATAAATTTTTGATTATTGTTGTAAATAGTATAATATAAGTAATCGCAAAGAAACACAAAGTCTGTGTCTTTTCGTCTGTAAAGCTGCAGCCCTCTAAGACGTCTGCAAATTTTACACCAATCATCTGCAGCGCTGCCTTCTGATTGGTAGTAGTGTTTAAGCCATCCAAAATCTATAAATACACTACGTTCTGTTCTCATAGTATAGAATATGTATTATTTATTTCTTTGTAACTTGCTTTATTAAATATTCTTTTCGCGATTCGTGGATTCTTGTTTGTTTAACGAATTTCAACAATTATACTGTTTGAATAAAATTAGTGAAAATCACAAGATTATGAATATATATATATATATATATCCTAATACAGTTTTATTTTATTATATTTTATAGTATTTATATCCTACTACAGCTTTATTTTTATATCTTATTGTGTTTATATTTAACTTTATAAAATACCTATTATAGAATCCCCATAGAATTTTACACAATAAAGCGATAAATCAAAAACTAGTTGAATCAAATAATGTATCATTTTTTGGTAGTTGATTTTGATTTAAAAAAAATGGTATCCTATTATTTCGAAAAATAATATAAAGGCTGATTATGTTTTTATAAAAAATATCCACGATGACTATCATTTTATGACTTCATCAAGAAAATAAGAAAAGTTTTCTTTTTGGGAAAGTAAGGTAGTGTTTCAAAAAGCATTATTAATAATTTTTTACAATTATATTTCTCTTTATGATTCTTTGTTAACAAGAGAAAGAAAGAAATGAAAAAAAAACTTCTGTTTTCAACAAAAAATAAATGATCTTATTCAGTTTCATTTTTTAATAAAAAAAAATAAATAAAAAAAAACTTATTCTAGACTAATCTCAAAAAATACTTAGGTTTGTTTATCTTTTCTCATTTATTAAGTTTTGTGTTCATCTGAGCCTCTGAAAATTACATTTTAATTTGGTTTTTTTTTTACCCTTAGGGTACTGTGCTTACTTATTCTGTTCATAACAAAAGAAATAGAATTTAAATTATCGCTCTGCTTAGTAACACTATTGTATCTTTTGCTCCATTATGCACTTTAATTTTCATTTTCTTGTATTGTGACTTTCTTTGCTTGCTGAAATTAAATATTTCACAAGCTTCCTTAGCTTTCCAAATGTAAATTAAAGTTAGTGTCACTTTAAATTTTAGAATAAAGCTTTTTTACGTCTTTTAAGCTTTTATTTATAATCAAAATATTATTATATTTTTTGCTACAAAATGCTTGACTTGCATGCTTTTATGGAAGTAAAAATGAATTTTATTTTTAAAAATGACTATTTATGGAAATGAACCATTTTTAAACTGAAGCGGTGAGATCATGTTTATTTTGTGTCATTTTTATATAAAGCATTTAAAAGTCATATAAAGGAGAGAAATTAGCAAAATACCCCAAAAAATATACTCGTTTAAAGCATATTCCAGAATGTAAATACTTTAACTTGTAAGAATTATATCACATTACATATAATTTAAACTTGAAAATGTACATTATTAATAACATTAGAACTCAAAATACTAATTAAATGATGGGAATTTGTCTTCTTTTACTACCTAACATTCAACTAGTTTTAAAAGACTTAAATTAAATACTTTAAGCATATCGCAGGGAATTTAATTGAATTGGAACCCAAACGTTTTCAATGAATAAAATACCAAAAAATTATTTAATATAGATATCGTAAAAGAATTACACAAATCTGACCCTCATAAAGTACTGAAAATCATTAGTTATTTTAAGAGTGTATGTCATATTGCAGGAGATTAGTTTAATTTGTAATTTGTTGTGAGATGGAATTTGTTACACATTTACTTTATAAATTTTATTTAGTTCGTATAGAGTTTTTCTCACAAAAGCTAACTTGAATTGAACCTACAAAATAAAGTGGATTCAGAATTACCATAAACATCAACATCTGTCTGGTGAATTGATTTCAAAAGCTGTTCGTTTGAAGGTTAGAGTGAAGACTATTACATGATGGCAGTTGCGAATATCTGCGAACTCCCTTGTACCTAACTCCGAGGAGCTTTACCAGTAGAACTGGAACTGCTGGGAATTTTTATCAAAAAAATAATAGGAAACATTAAATTGTAAAATTACAGTAGTTAAACAAGCTCTTTATAACATTACAAAATGCAATAAAATTCTAGGTATTTATAAGAATAAAAACAAGATCATAATACAATGATCATGGGGTTAATGAGAGCGATCAATAAAGTTAACATAAGGGTGACTATTTAGTAAATCTGCAAAATTCTTGATTATATATAATCAACAGTTTGAATTTGTAAGTTAAATTTACAGAAATCGAGCCTTTCTTCTTTCATAAACACTGAAATACAAGAAAAGAAGGTTTGTTCACATCTAAGAAGAGTTTACGAGACAAAAAATACTATGTTTTCCAGTTTAATTAGGAATTCAACTGTTTTATTTGATTTGCCTTTCGATGTATGGTTGTACAAAATTCTTTTCTTCCAGATAATTTTCTAGTTCTGGCCATTTATGTTAAAGTTCCCGTTTCGTTAGCAGAGCATTTTTCCTGAAAAGTATTACGCGTCTTCGAAATCAACTCTGAGAAGTTATAATCCCATGCATTAGCTCAATGACCAACAAATTGGGTCAAAAAATTCATTCAAAATCTATTCCTCCCCCTTATCTAACCTACTTTGTGGCCCGACAAGAATGGTAAAGAAAGTGAATCCATAATCATACATCTGAGTACTGTCAATGATTAAGTAATGAATGACTATAGTGGCCGAATGGAAGCTAGCTTCAAGCAATTTTGACATTCATGAATTCATTAATTTAATTACACATCACACAGTCACATATTTTTCATAGATTTAAGTTTAGCAACGAATAAAGAGAACATTTGAACCTAGCTCCAATGTTTATGTGCCAAGAAGATATTGTCGCCAGTTGAAAAAAATATCAACACTTCACTGACTCAATTAAAATTAGAACTTTATAATAGAGTTCAAGCAATATAAGATATCATAAATAACTCGTATAAATCCCTATCCCTGACACTAGTATACTGAGTGAATGATGAGTTTTAATTAACATCCAAAACACTGAATAATATAATGTAAGTAAAGGAAGATACTGTCGCCAGGTGAAAAAATAGCAATAGACAATCCATTTTGAATAAGTAAGTGTTACACGATTGATTTATTTTACCTAATACAGCTAAAATATGCTTATTTCTCGAATGTATCACGAATAATTTTGAAGTTACAAAATTGATAAGAAAAGCGTTTATTTTGCATACAGATAATTTTGGTCATACAATATTTATCGCGCGGAAATAATTTGTATGATGGAATAATGGCATTACCTTGTTTTACCTTGTAAGTAAGAAAAATCTCAAAATATTGATTATGGTGTTATGTAAAAACTTTGATTATTGAATTGTATCAAAGTATTGAATTGATGTCTCGTGAAGATTATGGTGTTTTTAAAGAGATTAAATGACATATTTACTGCCTAATTTTTTCTGACACAACTCATTTAGTTAAATATTTGAAAAGCCCTCGTTTTTTTCACAATTAGAGAGAGATAAATTTAGAGAATAATAGTAACGGTATTTATATTTTAATCATCACAAATACACAGCACTTTCACATTAGTGGTATTCTGATTTAACTAAAAACGCACCGTACTGACTTAAATTCACATAGCCAAGGACACAGAACTTAGCTTGTCCAAGTGTCATTAATAACAATAACAACAACACAAATAAAATTATATATTATGTTCCTTATAACCAGTTGGATTCATGTAAGTTTTTATTTTTTTTATTTTTTTTATTATTATTATTATTAACTTAATTATAAAGGTAATATCCTAAAACATTATATCTGAAATATCATGCATCAGCTTCATAAAAAATTAAAAAAAAACTGAATGAATACAATTATTCTTACAACTTCAAACTAAAATACAATTGAGAAAAAGAAATCCGAAAATCTATTTCATTTCTTTAAAGATAAAAATATGTTTCTTTAGTATTTATTATACGAGCCTCTGTATTTTCACAAATTACTTATAAAATTCCTGCCTTTGTGTATCGATATGAAAAATTGATGATAAGAAAAATCACCAAAGTGGAACATGAGAAATTTAGCTAGATTTTATAATTAGACAAAAATTACAACAATTCAAAATTATATTTTTTTCAGAAAAATCACGGTATTATCAACTCACATATTTGTTCTTTATCTTCATTTGCATATGTATGAGGGTTCATTCAACTGTACAGATTATCTAGCTTGACAATAGAAAGAAATTTTAATAAGTAAATCTGAATAATGAAGACACAATTGTTAACTATTCCCATTGAGTCAATCAATGCTAAAAATGCTTCCAAGTGAAAAAAGTACAGAAATTATTAATTTATTTTCCGTATAAAAGCAAAGATTTCATAAAAGAATCTATGATATTTTTGAATACGTTCAAATAATGGTGTCGGAAACATATATTTCTTTCTTTTTTAAAAAGCAATCAATGGCATTTTTGAAAAAGATACATGCAATGCGTTGCCATTCATTTTATGAAATAATATTGAAAATTTAAATATAATGTTTTGGCTTGTTATGGAGTATATTTTAAGGATATTTTTAGAATCACAATTGTGTAATTTGTATTATTCTTATCACGAAATTTATATCTCAAATTTATTGAAAAATTATAAATATTAAATATCGTTGTAATTTGTGAAAATATTTAAAGATTTTTTAAATGATTTGCATATATAAGTAAACTACATTGTAATTTATTGAAAACACTCACATTTTACTGTTTTCCATTTCATTGTCATTATTATTCTAAGCGTAAAGTATGCAGTACGATATTTAGGGAAACATTAAAATGCAGTATTGCCTCAGTATGAATTGTAACTTTTTAAAGGCCGTTTTACACAAAACATAGTAAAATGCTTTATGTGTAAAATTACTTTACGTTTATGGGAACAAAAATGTTTATTTATAGTTATTATATTAAGGAATGAATATATTTTAATATTTTTGTTTTTACTATAACGTATAAATGTTCTACAATAACATATATTTCATATGACAATTTACGTTATTGTAGAACATTTCTATACTACATTTTTAACCTCTTCTAAATAATTTAACTTATTTAGTATGTATATTAAATAAAATTTCAGCGAGGGCTTAGTGGGAGCAGGAAACAGGTTCTATCCTCGATCCTTAAGCTCATCTTTATCCATCAGTGGGTCAATAAACTGAGTATCAAGCGCTCATTAAGAACAAAACAATGGGGATTTTGTGTTAGGCTGACTGCCTAACCAGAGCTTACGCTTTTTAACCTCAGGGTTCTAGGGTCAGGAAAACAGATATGGACATTGGAGCTCTTCATCTAGTTTGGGCTGTCGCGCGAGCGTGCCCTGGGTTTCATTTAGATTATTAAATAAAAATAGCCAAAAAAATTTAATTTTCATATATTTTAAGAATTGTATTTTTTGTTCCACAATAGAAGCAAATTCATTAGAAAATTTTGTTAAGAATTGTATATTGTTAAAGTAATTGAACTCCCCATTTTATGAATAGGGAGAGGTTTTATAAGCAGAAACGAAAATAATTATATCATTTTTTTATATTATTTATATAAAAAAAATTTATGTTATAAGAATAATATATTTTCGTATCGACATAAATTATAGAGAATAATAGGTTGTGAAATTCACTTGTTTAATAATCTTACTAAGAATTTAAGGATGATTATTCAAATATTTTTCTCAATCTTCTTTCTCGAGAAAGAGAAAGACAAAAAAGTATATAACCCATTTTATGAATCATCAGCAATGTTTTGTTTTAAAATGAAAAAAAAGCAAACAAAATATTGTTGCAGTAAATGGGTAAAATATATTTTTTATTTATGTTTCAAATTTGTTTCCAAGGTGTTATTATTAATATATTACATATAGGGCATAATGATTTAGTAACACACAATTTTACTGTAACTAAATTTTCTCGTTTATCATGCGAAACAGAAAAAAAATCAAAGAGTATACATTTTATAAATTTAAAACATCTCTTTCCAATTTCAAAGATAATGTAATAATGGCAATGCGTACTTCACATTTATTGTTATTTGAATAATTAGACAAGCATTTATGTTTTATTGAAGATAAAAAAAAGTATACCTCAACTTTAACTTAAAAAATGAAATTCTTCTTCTTTTTTATAAACTGTAATAAAAATTGCAGAATAAGTATTTTACATGATGCTTTTTGTTTAAACCATTAAAAAAGAAATTCCTAAGCGTTTGAATTATAATTATAGAAAAGAGAAGACAGAAAAAAGGTAAATATAGTTCTGATTGTTCTTTCTTAAATATTTTAAAGGCGATTTTGTCAGAATGCTGGAGTGAATTTAAGAATTTCAAAATGCATGTGATAAATGCTTACTTAAAATTAAATTTTATTATTGTTCAATAGAAAAATCCTAAATGATGTATGATCAAAAATATGAGCTGCCTTGTGCTAGTTTTAATACAAATTTCAATTTCTTTCTCTTTAATTACCAGTAATATTCTCTCAGTAATACTTTAGTACCTAAATCAAAGCATATTGAGAATTTTTTTCTTTGAATTGCCTAAATTTAAAACGAACTAAAATCTAAATTTTAATTCAACATTAATCATCTCTAATATGCATAAACACATGATGTATTTATAACATTGTCTATAACATTGTTTGTAGAATTATGTTTAATCCAAAGCAAAGGATGGCAATTAAAAATGAACATTTGCTGAATAGGGAGAGGTATAATAGGAAGAAATGTTTTTAACTGAATAGGTAGAAATGTTTTTAACAAACTTATAAATTTGTTAAAAACATTTCTTCTGTATTCTAATTTAGTGTCTCTTTTATACTATTAGGAGTAGACGGAACATGAGTTTAAATATAAATAAATTAGTTGAGTAAATAATTCTTAAAAGTTGTGTGTCCTTGATTTAATTTGATTTGAATTGTGTTTAATTTTTTCAATTTGTTTCATGAAATATGAACTAAGGCCTTTTAATTTGAATTTTTACATGTAATTTTGAACTCTTTTCTAAAATTTATATTCTAAATTTTAGAAAACATTTAAGTGCTACAGTTTTAGATATTTCTCATGATAGTATATCTTGGTATAGTATAAAACTTCCAAGCGAATGTAATCTATGAACAATAGGATTCCATGATGCAAAGAAGAAAAAAAACTGATTTGATTTATACTGTTTGAATAATAATATGAATTTTATAAATGTGAAGCCAGAGGTAATTTTTTTTATCTTATTTTTTCAAAAGAGATATTTATTTAAAAATATTTTAGTTTTCAATTTATTGAATTTATTTTTTATACCTATATGATATATATAAAAGCTACTGCTTGTCCTGATAATTTATACAAATAGATTTATTTTTATGAGGCTATTTTTATATTCATATAGCCAAACTAGATTTGTGCACTATAGACAGTCATTTTATATATATACACCCAAGAACAATATTTTTTGTAGATCAGGAGCTACATTTTTAGTAGCCACACATTTATATACATACATAACTGTGTGTAAAGAATCCGGAGCATATTTAACAGGTGCCGTCTCCCCAACACCTAGTGTCCTCCACACTTCTACAAGGTCCTTGAGAGCGTCAACGTCGGGACATTTGTAAAGGCAATCAAATTGTGTTTACAAATTGATAACAAGTAGTTATGATACATTTAAAGGGTCTGAAGTTCTGTTAAGTATCACGCAATAGCATTAAAAATTTTTCTGAGTTAAAAACCAAATTTGACATGATGACACATACAACAATCAATTAAAAGCAATTTATAATATATGAAAAGCAATTAACAGCTTGTAGAGTTGTTAAAGAATTAAATACATTATATGCATTTAAGGCAATTTTTTAGATAGTATGAACACTTAAATATGAAAAAAAAGAAACAAAAAAGGCATAGTAAGAAAGATAACTATATACAGGCGGGGAATTTAATAAGTTTAAAAAAACATCTTAGCTTTTAAAAACATCTTAGGTTAAAAATTTTTAAAAGGTTTCTAAGATTCTAAAAGCGTATAGGATTAAAAAAGATTTTAAAGTTCCAAAGCGGGTTCAGAATGTTCCAGAAATTCATACGATTCAGAGCATAAAGTACATAAATTTCAATAAGTTCATAAAAAATTTACACACAATTACTAGATGTAGAAAAGAATGAACCTTAAGAATAACCTTCTAACGCGTTTGTAGAAAATTCTAGGTCATTTGCGGGAGCGTGTTTTGTATCCCGACAAAATTCTTGTCCTTGTTTGTTGTGATGAATCATCAGCTTTGTGAGGAGTAATTTAAGGTGACGATCATCCACACAAAATCTTAGGAACTCCATGTTGGTCTGTTGGGAGTTCTTTTTTAGGTGGTATTTATATCACTCTCTGGGCACACTTGGACATAATGGAAAGAACCCCCTTTGCTCCACTGGTACATATGGATGAAGCTGCCTTTCCAAATCTGCAGAAGTACTTTGGAAATGGGCCGTGAAACGTTAGCAGTCAGTTAAAGTATGGCTGATCATACGTCAGTTTGCTGGAGACTTCTGTGAGTAGATGTTTGGTCGTTCGAAATATTGTTGCTTTGTCCAACAGAACCTGCCATTTCTGTAGTGTGAAATGCTTGAGATATTTGATAAGGGAAGATCTTAGATATGGAATCACTAATGCTTCCGATTCATCCATTTTCATGGCTTCCTTTGTAGCGATGTCTGCGAGTTCATTTTCAACATCACTTCGATGTGATTTAGTCCAACTTAGGTTTATGTGCGAAGTTGCAGCGGTTAGTTTTTCCTGCATGGCATGTATAATTGGTGATGTGTGTAGTGGGTTAAGTTACGCATGCAAAGTTGATGAGCTATCAGACCAAATGGTTGCAAATCCGAGGCCTTGTGCGTCAGATATGCTGACAACTTCGAAAACGGCTATGAACTCTACCTGAAAGACTGAGTTCTTATTCCTCAGCTTAATTTTGTATTCTTCAAGTTGTTTGTCTTCATGGTAAATTATTAGTGCCGCACCTTTTTAACCGTGAATATGTGATTCATCCGTATAGATATTGTAAAGTGTGGTTAGTTTGATTTAGCCTTATGCTGTTGAGGGGGGTTTGGAGAGCAGATTGTGGATGTACATCCCCTGAAGTCTTCTCGAGTGATGGATAAAGTTCTTATGCGCAGGATGTTCGTAGTCAGTGGCACTGAGGGTTCGGTCTCCTTGCACAGTAGTTTCCAGCAGCTGCAGTACCCTAGTTTTGTGTGCTAGCTGGATGCAAGTCAGGTGAAGTGGTGACAGGCCTGCCAGTGTGTTGAGGGCAATTGTGAACGTGGTCCTATAGCTTCTCCTGATTAATAATGTGAAGTAGCGCTGTAGGCAGCTTAATTGCCGCTGCTTCATATCAGTCATGGGTAAAGTCCGTAATGATGAGCCAAAAGTAACCATTTTATCCCTGATAGAATTATATAAATATGAATTTCTTTAGTTATTTTACTTTTAATGCCCCAATCTCTAACGATTATGGAACGGAATCACTGGACTACATTTTACAGTTCAAACCAGCAGAAACATCCATACCGAAAGAGGAGAAATCGAGTCCGCGTACTTTTGAATTGAAATCCAGAGATCTAACCGTATTAATACCAGTTCGGAAATTTAATTATTAATTCTTTTATGAAACAAAGGCTAGTTATTTTTAAAACTACAAATTATAAAATCTTTATTTCTAAAAATAATCTGTTAAATTATTCGAAAAATTTTGGAAACTTAGAGTATATTATATTTTTGCAAATTTTAAATGAGTATTTTTAACGTTTCATTTCAGATTCAATATGATGTTCATAATTGCAAGTTAAATGATTTTGTTTCTAAGAAAAAATCTTCAATGTAAAATTATTCTCAAGAGATTACACAATAAATAAACATATTTCTGAAATAATAATGCATCCATAAATTGTACGGTAAGCTGCAATTAAATTAATAATCAAGCATCAGTAAAATATAATTTTCGTCTTGAAAACACAATATCAATATAACTCATACTATTTAAGATGAAATATTAGTCGAATAATAGTTAATATTCAAACTTATATCATCTTCGTAATCTTCTTTTAAATTGAGACATTCCTTATTTTTATATAAATTTTATGAAATAGTTTATTATTTGTTTGAGAAACTGGTGCAAGAATTTTAGAATTTCACAAATGTGAGTCCTTTTTTTATGCAATTCATAACAAATTTTAGATGCATTGGTGATTCGATTTTACATTTCTTTTAGAAAATTACAATTAAAAATGAAGTCATCATTTATTGTCATACAGTAATAAATATAATAAAAAAAAACAATCATTACGCAAATATTTTAATCATTTGGAATATTAATTCCAAAGTTTGTATAAATGAATTTAATAATAACTAAATTGAAAGGATTTAATTTCAATTTAGTTATTATTAAATTCATTTAAATGTTATTATTTTTGTAAAAATTTCAACTAAAATAGTTATTTCAGGTATTGAAATGTGTGAGAGATAATTAGATTCTTATATATTTATCAATCTACTTTTATGTCATTGAAACAGAGCTGGAGAATATAAAATTGATCAAGTTCATTATTTATATTATTTTTTGATTTAAATTATGCTATATGAAATTCCATTTCTTATTGGATACGTTTTCTTGCTAAACTGACCTGAAGATCGGTAGAAAGTTGAGGAAAGACGCTTGAATCCTCAAATTTGATGCTTCTCCAAGTGAAGGTGGTTGGGCTAAGAGAATGTTTCACTATAAGAGTTCTACAGAATTTAATAAACTTTCGCTGGTGTGGTGTTATAGTTTGAATAGTTGTGAAGAAAATAAGGTGTTGGTATACTTTCTTGACAATGTTTCCAAGTCATGAAATAGTTGAATGTGTTTAGTGCATTTGGTTAGTTTAAAGAGGCAGCCAAAACACACGCAAGCACGCGCTCGCACACACAGAGAATCACGCGCACACACATATGCACGCGCACGCACACGCACACACACATATGCACGCGCACGCACACGCACACACACATATGCACGCGCACGCACACGCACACACACATATGCACGCGCACGCACACATACACTGATATAAAAACTGGCTAATATATATTTTTTGTAAATAAATGAGATACAAATTATTGAAAAAATATGCATTGTTCAATAGTAAAAATTTAAGAAAGAAATTCCGTTTTTAGTATAAAAATATTTCAAAATTTTTGTTTAGGAAAAGGGAAAAAAGATCGTCAAAATGATCTTTTGTAACACAAACTTAGAGATATTAAGATATTTTTGAACTATGGCACAAATCCTCACAATATATAATGCATATTTAATCATTAAATTGTTTGCGGCATTTTAGTTTGTTTATAAGACTAATATTTACTTAAAAAGTATATAAAAGAAATCAATACTTAAGAGAGAAAAATTGAATATTTATTTCTATTAAGTTAAAAAAAAACATCAATTATAAATTTCTTTTTTCATATATGTTCTTTTAGCATTCAGTTAAATAAAAAAATTATCTTCTAAAATATTTTATAATTATGAAAAAGTAAATTATGGGAATAAATATTATTTGTTTGAGTAATAGCGTCTATTTTTTCAGTGTAAAATATATTTTGATTCAATTCTTTAAGAAAACTGATTGATCTGAAAAACTTTCAAATACAATTTCAAAGTTGCTACAAAATAATCAGAATTTTTTGGAAATTTATACATAAAACACACCCATAATTGGTTTTATAAGGAAACATATAATCGAAAAACATTTAAATTCTTATTTTGCTTTTTTTAAAAATGTCTGCGGAAACTACGAAAACGGAAGAAATGTGAAGCCTTTATTAAACTCCAGAAAATGTTCTTTTGGGTTTCGTAGTAGAAAGGAGTGCTTTTATCATTTTATTTTTGTTAAAACTCAAGCACCAAAATATCGCTTAGTGTTTTGATTTGCAATAGCCTGGCGTTCCACATAAATGTAACATTATACGATGGCTTTTAGTTTCATTCTCTTGTCGTGAAATTTAAAGCGGCCTACTTAAGGATATCAAATGAGAATGTTCGATAAAAAGGAATTTCGTTTCACATCACTACATCATTTAAGATGACATGAGAAGATAGATACAGCAGTTTCCAATTCTTATGTTCTCGTTTTTGTTTGAAGAAAATTTTATTAATATAAGCAATATCTTAAGAAAAAAAGATGTATTTCAATGAAGAATATCGCTCCTTTATCTATCATATTATATATATATATATATATATATATATATATTATACAAGATACAAGATTAGATATAGAACTAAAAAGTACAAGAATAGAAAAACATTAATTTCTTAATACATTCAGTGCAAAAGTAGCTAAAATAGACTTACTAAAATATAATTAATCGTATGTTTTATAAAATTAATAAAATATTATATATGTGGAGAATAATACATTTAAAATATAATGAAAATACCAGATGGAGAATAATAATGTCACAAATTTATAAATAATTATAGTATATGTCTTAAAATATCTCAGGCAGATCGGAAATACTCACATTTTGGGCTAAAATTGCTGTATTTAGAAGTGTTATACGTTAAAAGCGGGTTTCCTAATGATTTGGTGACTTGCCGATGTTTTAGTGAGAAAACTTGGCGACAGTTGGCGAGATTTTTGGTGACTTGGCGAGAAATAGATATTTCTGGAAACATCCATCACCTAAGCTCTAGGACCAATATTTAGCGAGATAGCCTAGAAGCTTCCAGAACCTTGGCGAAATTGGTAGATTTCCCCGCCAAGTCAGGTATAAATACCGCATCCCGACATAGAAGGAGTTGAATTTTGTAAAGACAATGAGTGAAGTCGGTGTGTCGTGCCTGCTAGTTTAGAGAAGCTGTTCTCTGTCTGATGTATTTGAGACCTGTGATTGGAAGCTGTTACTTATTATATCTGACGAATTGTGGCTGTACAATTGTGATTGTTACAGCTGGTATACCTAATGGGATTTTCACGAATAAAAGTCTTGTGTTCATTGAGTGGCTGTTTTATTCAACTCTCAATCGACAATAAACCCAAAGCTCGGTACAATAATATATTCATAAAGTTAAATATTAGATGGAGAATAATATATTCAATATACCAAAATGGAAAACAATGCATTGAAAATACGAAATATTGTAAATAGTTGGAAAAATTTTCAATATATATCTTAAAATTTCAAAGAAAAATATAAAATGGAACGAAGTACCAACATGGAGAGCTTCGTCACAGGGTGTTGACCACATTGGCACAAAGTATGGCTTTTCTGCCCTTTCCCAAGACATAATCTTAAAGAAGCCAGTACACCCCAGAGCCACACCAAAAGTTCAAACCAAAATATCAAGCCAGAATAAAAGAAGTAAAATTTAATCTAAAATATATAAGCCAAAATCTAATATTGCCAAAATACATTTAATTTATAATAATCAAATTAAAACCAGATTCAAATCCATATCCATATACAAGTCAAAATCTGCAAGAATCGCACCAAATTCTATATGTAATCCAAATAAATACATAAATTAACGACTAAGTGTAAACACTATTGGAATTTCAAGCTTCTTATAAGACTTAAAGGCTTGGGTAACCCTTCCGTAGTATATAACTACGCCTTACTTCACTCTTATAAGCAATGCTCTACTAGCCAAATAGTTGTTGTTACTAATGACACTTGGAAAAACCAAGATCGCTTTGCCTTTGTCTATGCGAATTTAAGTCAATAGGATCGTCTTTCGTTTTAATCAAATCACAATGAAGGTGAAAATACGACTTATGCTCTTCAAATGCTCCGATAGATGGCAGCACCAGAGGATCTACTTCCTTAGTTTTGACATTGATCTGAAAGGGGAGTAAACTTCTCCAGGCCATTGCACCCATGGTAACTGCTCAACGACTGACCACAGGACTTTCGATTCCACAGATTTAAAGAACACGTATATTGCATGTACTTGGTGCCAAAGAGTGCGTAATAAATTTAATTGGAATATTATTATGAGTTAGAATATTTTCTAGTCTATTTATTTGATTATTGATATTGTTTAAATTTTTACATACATTATATATTCTATTAAGTTCATTAAAAACAATACTTTTGTAAATTTTAATTGAAATGTATGAATTTCAAAAAATTAGTTTATTAACTTTGAAATTAAAATTATTAGTTTTATCATATATGTCAGTATATGTATGGTTATCTTTTATCGTTATTAAAATTTCTAAAATTTCTATTTCTAAGTTATCATTTTTAGATTTAATTAACTTTAATTCCTCAGGATATATATTATTGTAAATTTTATCAAATTCTGAACACAACTAAAATTTATAAAATCATCACTATATCTGTAAGCGAAAGGCATTTGTATAACAAATGATTTTTCATAGTAGTTTAAAAATAGATTTGCTGATATACTTGGAAATTTGGAACCCTGAGGAATGCCTTTAACTTATAATCTTATCTAAGAAGTAAATCTTATCTCCATAAGAAATATAATTATTATAAATGCAAAATAAACTAAGGTATTTCCAAAAATTTATATCGATATCCACTATTGAGTTAAAATCATAAAAATGATAACATCAAAAAGTTTTTCAAGTGGAATGCTAGTGAATAATTCTTTAAAATCATAAGAGGAAACAACATTAAATTTTATGGGCAGAAATAAATTTAAGAATCGGCTTATTATTCTCAATTATCCATATATTATTTGAATTAGTAATGTTATTTAAAATTATATTTAAATAGTAAGATAATAAATCACCAAATTTGTCTACTTAAGTTATGCATCCACATGTAATAAACCAAAATTTAACAGGGTTTTTATTGAATTTTGGATAAACTGTAAAATATGGAATTTTAAAATTTATACTTTTAATTCTGATTGTTTAGCAAAGGCAAGAACTTTTTTTAAATATTGTTGCTTTGTTTGAATTAATAATTTTGTATGTAGTTGAATTTGATATTTCTTCATTCAGTAATTGGTAGTAAAAACATTTTTACATATAAAGGCATAATTATTTGATGCTTTATCTACAGGAGTAATAATGAAAAGTTTTTGTAGTTCTTTTATATACATTTTTAGATATTTTTTAATTATTCCTTTAAATTTTAAATTACTTAACATTTGTTTTCAATTTGCAGTAAAAATTCCATTTCCACTCTGAGAAAAATTCTATTGGAATAGAATAAGTAAAAATATTATATATTTTAGATGAAATTTTACTTTTTTTTATTCTGGCTTGATATTTTGGTTTGAACTTTTGGTGTGGCTTTGGGGTGCACTGGCTTCTTTAAGACTATGTCTTGGGCCAGTGAAGAAAAGCCATACTTTGTGCCAATGTGGTCAACACCCCCTGACGAAGCTGGTCATGTTGGTACTTCGTTCCATTTTATATTTTTCTTTGAAATTTTAAACATTTTTCCAATTATTTACTACATTTTGTATTTTCAATGTATTGTTTTCTATTTTGATATTTTCAATATATTACTCTCCATCTAATATTTGATTATTAATTTTATAGAATATACTATTAATTATATATTATATATATATATTGTGATGTCATTCATCATTTCATAGTTATAGATACACTGAATTTTAATAACAAATTTAAAGTTATTCCGTTATATGTGTGTTGCCTGATTTATTTATAATTTAAATTAATAATCAGATGATTATTTAAATATATAAATTATATTTTCATATGATTGACCATGAACAAAAATAAATCTTCACGGTAGAAAGTTTTAGTTGTTATCTATTAGGAAATGTTATTGAGAAATTTTAGATGTTGTCATGGAATATTTAGTACCCTTTTGTATTTAGAAAATAATTAGATCTGAATTTTATAAAATATTTTTCCTTTTTCGTGTTCTTTTGGTTTCTGTTTTATTGGTTTTCTGTATTATAATATTATTTCTTAATTTATAATTACAATATTGAGCACAATATATATGTTAACATAAAAGGGGCGGTTTCCTTCGTTCCTGTTGAGATTATGATTACACCACTTTACTACAATTCTCATTAGTTTAAAATATCCATGACGTCAGATAGCGTTTCATCTACGTCGCATCGTATTGATACGTCGTCGTAAATGTGACTTATCAACTAATTTATTTCATGCTTTTAAATTGCAGTTTTCGAGTCGCAACAGTACACTCAGCCATTTGCTGGTGAACAACAAGGCTATGTTCATTAGCAAATGGCTGAGTGTCATCGACATTGAAAAAAAATCTATCATGATTTTTAAGACTAATATCGAAGTATTTTTTTAATATAATTTGTATCCGTTTGCAGAAGTTATCAAAATCATGAAAATTATCTGTTGTTTTAAAAAACGAGTTTTCAGATCTTTAGCGATATTGCTTCCAAAATTAAACATGTTGAAAATAGAACAGAATAAAAAGAAAAATGTAAAAGACATGATCAAACATTAAATTTCTGGTTAGTTAAAATCGGCAACACTGATAATTTTTTTCTTTTTTTTAAAATAATGTATAAATTTACAACAGTATTTCATTATCTTTGATTATTTAACTACCCAATTTTTGTTTAACTTTTAAACTTTTTACTAGAACATTTGCATAATATTAATAAATTCACAAAATGAAATAATATGACAGTCTAGGTCAACCTTCGTCCCTCGAACATATCTTTGAAGGATTATTTGTGGCTCTTGATAAATTTATCCGAGTTTCCTTTTCATTTGTGTGTTATTATATTTCAAAAAAATATTATAGTTCCATATGTGTTTCAAACTATCTTTGAAATTATGACAACAAATATGAAAGGCTAAACGCAACGTAGTTGTAAATTTTTTTTGTGCATGTTAATAATGATATGACTTTATAATTGCGCGAACGAACATAGGCAATGAAATAATCGACCGACTCCTGGTGATTCTGAATTGTAAACTTACACTCGAATAGACAGAGAACATTGTGCTCTGGATTAAACAGTTTGTATCACTCTTGGATATGATTTGTTATCTGGAAAATTAATTATAATTTGTTTAGTAGACTTTAACACGTGTTGTCATAATGCCACAACACTTGTATTTTCTAAATTTCTTTATTCATTTCCAGTTCTCTTAAAAATGTGACGACAGATAACAAAAATAAAAAAAAGAAAATACAAGAAAGAAAATAGACGTTTCAGTATTTAGCGGGAGGAGAATTTCTTTTTTATTGGCAATAATGGTAAAGCATTATGTGTTATTTGTAATTTTATAGTCAAAAATTATAAAGTTAGCAATTACGAAACTAACCATCCTCAGTTTTCAAACAAGTATTCACCAAATTTTAAAAATTTAGCTGAAATAAATTTTCTTTTTTAAAACCAAATTTAAATAAACAACAGTTAATTTTGATAACCTTTAGCAATAAAGCTAATAATGTAATTGAAGCCAGTTTTGTTATGGTCTGGAATATTGCTCGTGCAAACGACCGTATGGAGAAGGAAAATTTATTAACAAAACTTTGAAAATACATTTAAAGTTTTAGATCCAAATAATGCAGCATTGCACATAAAGTTGTTTACTAAACTCATATATCGAGACACAATACCGAACTTAATGTATCTCTTGAATATAATTAAAAAGGATTTGAGAGGGAAGAACTGTATTGTATTCGGCTTAGTCCTCGACGAATCGACAGAAAGCACCGATATTCTGCAATTGGCAGTTTTCATTCGCTTTGTTTAATCTGACATTGTTGTTAAAGAAGAATTATTATATTTAGTAACACTTCAGGAGTCAATCCGTAGTGTCTATATTAAAAATGCTTTTGATTCCATAAAGAAAAATTTGATATGGAACGTTTACAAACACTGAAGTTCAATTGCAGGGAAAAGGTAAAATAATACCTGACCTCTTGCCGTGTATATTTAGCTTTCAAACTAAATTTAAAAAAATTTTAAAATTACATAAAAATAAAGCTTTCTCTCTCTGTAATTTTCCTCGAATTGAAAAAATTTGTTTCACTATTTAAAGAAGAACAAAATGAATATATAAAAAAGCTAGAAGGAATACATTGACGGAATTCCATAACAGATCTCAAGATTTGAAATATTTTAAATCGTCTCTGAATTTTTTCTGATTACATTTGAAATTAACATAATAGAAGGTGAGTTTTGTAATGTAATTATGACCCAAAATCATCTGGGGAATCAGAATTAATAGAGATGCAAAAAGATCAATCTCTACAATTTAAATATAAAGCGACGCCGATTACTGAATTTCAGAAATTTGTACCAGAATCGAAGTATTCTGAATAAAAAAAAAAGGCTGCTTAACGAATTATTTCAATATTCGCAACAATGTACTTAATGTGAATCAGTTTATTGCAGTTCAAAATTTGTGAAATCCAAACACCAATCAATATTAACTAACCAATATCTCAAAGAATTACTGAAAAGTGCTGATCAAGAGAAATAAAAAATAAATTTGTTTAATTTTTAATATTTAAGTTCAATACACATATTTTTTTACTTTTATTTATATGTTTTTAAAATAAATATAATTTTTGTAAAAAATTTACTGCCTTTTTGCATTTTTTTTATATACATATTTAATTGTGGTCCACGAAAAATTTCAAAGTTTAAGAAATGGCTCAGATTATCAAAGAGCGTGTCCACCCTTAAGATCTTGATTTAAAAAAAATGCTTCGATAAATTTTACAGATTTTAATCCACAATTCAACGTTTGAAGAATGTCACATTCACTTTCCCCAATCTTTTGGTCACAAATAACATGTGCAACTCATTCAAAACAAATAAAATTTATTAAAATTTAAAAAAAAATTTTTTTTACTCTGCTTAAATTTCTATTATGTTTGTAAGAGGATCAAAATTTGTAAATTCTTTACTTTTACCACCTTGAAACCATCTGAATCAATAAAGTGTAATTTTTGAGCTGCAAATTATTGATAAATGACGTAATATAGGGTTAGAAATAAAAGTTTAAAGTAAAATAAAAATGCTTAAGTTTAGCAGAAATATGCGCGAGAAAGCATTTGTCTTAGTAAGAAAAAAAATTTCCTTTAGAATAACAAATGTTTTATAATTATACTTGAAACACCAAACGTTTTATTTTCACTTAAGGGAATGTGTGAATAAAGTTAAATTAAAAATTTTAGTATTATTTTCTTCATAGAAATACTTTGGGTATAATTGCTGGTAATGAAATATTATTAGTTTTAATTATTTTTAAGTATTATTTGAACAGAATAAGGCCAAACTGATGGCTGATTGTTTAGCTATCGGTTCTTCAGTTTAATAGCAACTAAATTCGATTCTAACCTCATTGTTACAGTGATTTGAATACTTGCAGTGATTTAGAATTTAGTTAAAACCATCTGTATCATTCAAATTCTTGAACGCGGAATGATCATTTCTTGACAATCATACTAAGTTTTCGCAGAACAGTGCTATTGGCAATGTTCTAAATTACATTTCAAATTAAAAAGATAACATGAGATGTTTTTATATAATGATGAAAGAAAATTTACATTAAATATAAATGACTTTTAATTTAACATAAACCTGACTAAAGGAGAATAAGATTACAACTACGTATATCTTTCTGATAGTCATTATGCATTCATACAAACATTTTATTTCATCACACACAATATGAAGGATTAAAACATCAGATTTCTGCACAAATGATGCAAATTTATTAAACACTTAAAAATATAATCCAACGATATTCATCTTAACAATTATCAACAGTAGACAAATGAATTTTTTTCAACATAGCATACTGTTAATAACTACTTCATAAAACTATTTTTTTGGGAAAATCAATAAGCATTTTTATATGCCAAGCTAATTTCTGGTGGAAGTTAGTTAGGCACATAAAAATAGCATAGTTCACAAAAAAGTAATTTTCTGAAAATATTTTTCGAATAAAGCGTGAAATAATTATATAGCGGATTACAGATTACACGAAAATAACTTAATTTTATTAAAAAGAGAAAAAAAAATACCATACAATACATACAATATCCATACAATACTGGATAACTTATCTGCAATCTATATGAAATTACTAAGGTATATCCCCCCCAGTTGTGGTGACTTTAGTGACTTTTTTCCTCACCAAAGATGAACGCATGTTTTTAAAGGGGAAATTTCAAAAAAGTCCGCCGAATTGAAAAGCTGAACAAAAAATTCAAACGTTGTTGCGTATAACAAAAAAACCCATAAATATGGCGCAAAAATGACCTAAAACACGAGAAAAATATTTAACATGTCAACACTATAATCACAACATAGAAAATATGCCAGATTTGGTGAGAAATTACTTGGGGGGTATGTCCTACTTTTACCCAATATTTATATTTATACTACAGTAGGTTTCATATATGCAATTTATATTAATTCCTTCATTGGTTGGAGTAGTATACGTAAATGGATATAGTACTATATGAAAATTACAAAAAATTAAACAACTTTTTAATCCCACTGTTAAAAGGGGTTCCTTAAAATATTTTTTTTATCTTTATTTCTGTTGGATAACGAAGAGATAATGGATGTTTATGCTATTTGAAATAGAAGTCTAATTCTTGACCCCTTCTAATGTTGAATAGTGGTAGACATGCGTATGATTTTTTTTAAATCAGTTGTACATTGAAGTGGGTTCTTGAGAGTTTTCCTTTTTGTAATTATTTGTTATAAATTTTAAGCTTTCATGTATCAATTGAATAGGTCTTATGTATGAAAAATAATGACAGAATTGTATGAATTGAACCCAGTCTTATTGGTCATTAATAAAAATTCCTTGTGAAATGCTCGTAACTACTTGCATTTTTCAACTGAAATTAAATGTAGATGTGTAGTAAAATTATATATATATATATATTACTACATATATTATTATAAAGATATGAATAATATATTATTATAAAGATATGAATAATATATTATTATAAAGATATGAATAATTATTTATAGATATAATATATTATTAGATATAATATATTATTATAAAGATATGAATAATAACATTCACGTATTTTTACCCATATTATTAAAACATTTATTAAATTATTTTCCCGCGTAAAATGTTAATTAAAACATTTCTGAATAAATCCAACTGTGAGCTGTGAAACTAAAAAATAAAATTAGTTTAAGAAACTGAAGTGGAAATTAGAACTCATTCCAAAAGCTGTCTATAAAGTTGCATTTAACATTTTAAAAAATGAAGTAATTTCGAACTTCATTATTCAGTTTATTTCGATCAGTTGTTTTTTCATTTTCTGGAAAATTATTTTTATTTAACATGAATGTTGATGAAAGAATAATAACAGAAACGTTATGAAGTAATTTAATAATTACTTAAAGAAAATCAACCAAAGTAATTTGAAGAATAAATTATTATATTAAATAAAGATAAATTAAGTAAATGATTTTCACAGTTTTCAATTATACCTTTAATTAAAAATTCTGTTTCTGGAGCAGAATATCACACGTATGTGTAATTTAAAATAATACTTTTATCCAAATTGAATTGACGTTACAAATACATGGTTTTATTTCAGTTTCTTTATATAAAAAATCGAAAATTAGATGGTAAATATTAAACGCTTTACAGTAGTTTTAATTTTTACACCAACATGAGTGTGTTATATTGGCGACAACAACCCATTCACATGTTTATTAAAGCTAAAAATTTATGAACATACTATTTTAAAATTAAATATATTAAGCTCACAAATAAAGAATTTATTTTGAAAAAGTTCGTTTTTTATTTTTCTTTCATTTACTAAATTTTAATATGCTTAAACAAAAAATAAACAAATTACATAAAAATTAAGCAAACTTTTGATGAGATCACTGATAAAAAAAAGTACAGAAGGTGTCCCGAATTTTTTTTGATTTAAAACGATAGTGAAAAGTATTTTATGATATTCTGAAAATCAAATATTAATAATTAATAAAAAATAAGAAACGTTTTTTTAATCTTTGAGATGAGAAACTGAATGTTATTTTGAAACCCTTGAATTTCTAAAATTTCTCTTTTATACATACGAAAATTTTTCAATGATTCATAGAAACTCTTACATACTGAATTTTTCTCACATGATATATCTTTTAGAATAAAAAAAAGCCGCAATAATATCATTCAGATTGTACTTCTAATAAACGGTTCTATAAAATCTATAACTTTAGTTTGAAACCTTATATTTTTGAATATAAATGTAATTCACACTTTTCACTGAATATAATTTTCACGCATTTTTAGAATTTTATTTGATTACAAAGCGTAAGATTGGGGATATCATTTATAACATTATATTTACAATCTACTTCTGAGATTTTAAATAACCTATTTTAATCCTATTTCAAACTTTAAATATTTATCTAATAAGATTTGCATTTAATCTCAAGAATGTATGCAGTTATATTACTACTTCAGTAAAAAGATAACTCATTTTCTAACATATTTTTCGATGCAGAATTATGCACAGACTAGTTTTTTTGTAGTTAACTAATTTAATTAGCATGATAAATCCTCCAATGACACGATATGAATTAATTAATTCAGAACATAATTGTATGAAACAAAATAAAATATTTATAAGTCCCATGTACATTAAGTGCGCTTAGTTAAACTTAAATTATAATAGTATATTCGTAATTAGGAAGATATAGAACATTTTGTATGTATTTGTATGTAGATATGTAACATTTTGAATTTAACAATTTAGCATATTAATCAAATGAAAATTACGTTTCTGTGAATTAACATGTTATGTAATATATTTTTTTCGAAATATAGATTAATGAATACACACACACACACACACACATATATATATATATATATATATATATAGTATTCTTAGCAATATATTCAGCACAAAAGCAGCTTAAATAGAATTACTAAAATGTAGTAATATAGTTAATAATAATTTTTTATAAACTAATCAAATACGAAATGGATATATATATATATATATATATTGTAAAAATCATAAGTTCATAATATAGAAAAATAAGTTATAAGTCTTAGATCTTAAAATTTTTTTACCAAAGTAATCGCTTTTTACTAATAAATTATTATTAAAACATTTATTTCGTATTTATTATATAAGAAACATACAAAATAAAATTAATATTTAAAGCCAATTCTTACTTTTATTTCATTAAAAAAGTAATAGAATTGAGAAATCAGGTAGAGAATTCATTTATTATTTTATTTCAGTTTCAAACTAAATTTTTAATGATACATTTTTCCAATTTTTCTTGTTGCAAAACATTTTCCTGTTGTTTGTCTGAAACACCTAAGAACCTTAATCTTTACATTCACACTCATCTATTTGTTTTTTAGACGACAGCAGCATTACGTCACTTCTTTTCTGAAAATACCTTTTCATTCGCGTTTTTATTTTGTTCCCAATTATTTGATTATTTGTTATTTCTTATGTAAAAATTGCATCTAAGACCGCATTAAACATTTTTAAAAGAAATTGTGTATAGTAGAGTGAGTTTCATTGTCGAAGCTCAGTATAAATATCTGAATTTTCACCCAAATCCTCAAGTAAATGTTTTTTGCTTTCTTCAGTTAAGATTTTATTGAGTTGCTGAAGTTATTTATAAATTTAGAATATAATTTATGATACCTTTATTTTTTTATATATTAAATAGTTCATGGTAGTAAATTTTCTCCAATAAATTAAATCTTTCTGAGGATTATTTGGAGGATCATGGAAGTTGATTGGCACTTTGCAAATGCTCTTTTTTTTTTTTAGCTCTGATGAAATTAAAAAGAAGTATTCATATTACATAATTTTATTTTATGAAGCTTATTTTAATTTTAAAGGAGCTTTCA
Organism: Latrodectus elegans; assembly: GCA_030067965.1. Classification (NCBI taxonomy): domain Eukaryota; kingdom Metazoa; phylum Arthropoda; class Arachnida; order Araneae; family Theridiidae; genus Latrodectus; species Latrodectus elegans. Next base: position 24,628,774 of record CM057820.1, on the reverse strand, counting down.
ATGAAAAAAAAAATTTGCCTGACATTGGTATGATGAAAGCTGCACTGTGTATTTCATACACTGATATTGTACCTTAAAATACATTTATTTATTGTATCATTTCCCTTGTTTGTACTTTACACATTAATAAAGGAAATTATAAAATAAATGTAGTTATGCTACCAAAACTAAACTATCCCAATATGGCTAGATATGATTCTATTAATGAAAAGTCTAGTGATAGTGGAGCTCTTGAAATTTAACTGTGGATAGATTTTAGTGATTGTGCAAGATTAATCATATTTATAAGTACATAAAGAGGAAAACGGATCAAAAAATTAGCAGGTATGAAAACTATTTCTCCCTCAGATCTCAAATGTGCAAACTTTTATCTTTATGTTTTACTTTTAACTTTACTTTTATCTAAAACTCCTCACTATTTGAAGATGCATTGACAATATATCAACATTGAAAGCCCAAACAAAACTTAGAGATCATGCTACTTAAAGAAACACATTTTTCAAAGACGTTCAAGTATTGAGGATCTACATAGCGGATTTCATGCGTAATTATAAAAAATATTTCATTTAAAAGTAACTTTTTTCAATAATTAAATATGGTTACAAATGAAAACCAGTTCTCCTTTTAGGACAATTTATGAAATAAATATTATATAGTCAAAACATACTACCTATTATAAATATTTTTGAAACAAATTTTATCCCATTGGTATCTAAGTGTTTGAGATAATTAGATTCCAAATACTTTCTGTTTACATTTATCAATCACTAATATCAAAATATTTCTCTTTCATTCTTATTAGGAGTTAATAAAATGTTGTTTTCGTCTTAAATGAAATAAATTTCTTAATCTTAATCGTTAAATTCTGTAAAAAAACAATGTTTGCTGATTTACTTTATATTTTTATAAAGACTATAATCTTTTTTTCTTCACTTTTTCCAGATTTCAAAGTGTATCACTCGGCTGAAATCATATGCTTTACTTTATCTGTACCAGGCGATATCGATGGTCACCAGCTCAGACATTGCCCGTTTGTTTTAAAACTTATTGAAAATGGCTTTACAGACGCTAATTTCAATTCTTCCTTGTGCTTCATCATTTGTCTGTTCGTCAACTAATAGTAGGAATGCAGAAGACGGACATAGGATAAAAAAATTTTTATTTGGAAGAGTAATCAGTAGTATTTAATTTGATAATTGTTTAAAAAGTTCCAGAATGTGTACAGTAGGAATTAAAATTTTTAATAGAATTTGATTACAATGTGTGTCTCATTATTTTATAATAAATTCCTAGATTTCTGTAAATTCATTATCGTTAGAATGTAATACCGTTGCTTTTTTAAAGAAATTATTGTAGCAGTAAGCTAGACAAACTTTATATTAGCCCTTAATCCTATTTCAATGCAATATATTGATGTATTTAAAAAAATTAAATTATAGTATTTTTGAAACAATGAGTGTGAACACAACTTTAATGTGCAACAAAACAATTTTATTAGTTAATAAAAAAAAGCACTTTTTGCGATGCAGTGGTTTTGAAGAAAACTGGAGAATCTTTTAATCTCTGCTTTTAAAAAAATATCCTGAAAAGTTTAACCATGAGTTGGTTCTGGCTGTTAGCAGTATGCAAAGTGCTAAAGCTCGTAAAGTAGCAGCGTTGAGTTTGTGCTATTTAACAATTGCTCACAATCAGATGGTAAGCAGGCTCAGTCAAAGTTGGATTGAATTATAATGCATATCCTTTTTCACTTCTTGATCTTTTATGTGTTGTAGGTAGCAGTACTTTATTTTCAAGAGTAACTTTGTTTTAAAATAATTTCTTTATCAAGATTGAAAAATTAATACTGTACAAGTGTATGTATATATATATATATATATATATATATATATATATATATATATATATATATATATATATATATATATATATAATTGTATATATATAAAGTTAAATTTTCAATGAATAATTTTTATTTTTAATTATATGACTTAGATATAGAGAAGTTTAGATCTGAAATTCAATAGATTTATATCTTTATATTTAATATAAGCCATGAATTAACTCAATGCTAACAATGGATTTCGCTTTGAATATTACATTTATTTTCTTCCAGTAAAAAAAAAAAATTATTAGTTCAATTTTTCTTTCTAGCTTGTCTATCATAATTTTTTATACATTGTTTTTATTTTATGTATTAATTTCCTAACACAATATGTTTTTTTGTAAATGAGTTCACAATTTTTTATCTATTATGATATAATTTCTGCAATTAGGTTAACATAATTTATAATTTTTCCTTTTTCTACAAAATTGAGTTTCTTTTTGCAACTGTTTTCTATGTAACCGAGTTACTTTCTTAAATCTTATTTATGATTTTTCTTTCTCAAGTGCTCAGTTTAATTAAATATGTGTGTGTGTGTGCGTGTGTGTGTGTGTGTGTGTGCATGTGTGTGTGTGTGTGTACCCCATCTTTATATTTAATAACTTGTAATATCGGTATTTATTACTATACTATCTTTCATATTTTTTCATACACATAGTTAATAGTTATTCCATATATATAAAATATATGTAATTAATTTCCTATATATATAAATTATTAAAGTTAAATGTTATATAATAATCTTATATATAAATAATAATTATTATATCTCTTAATTATTAAACTTGCAAGATAATTTAATAAAAATGCAATGTGACTGATTATTTTTTACAATTCCTGTATATTGATAATAAATAAAAGAAATGATTCAAAAACGTGCAGATATTTTGTTTTAATTCTCTTATGAGATTATTTTGGTAGTAGCTATAGTAAATTTTTCTGTCTTTATATTTGATATTTTGTATAGTTTTGATAATGTGTGTAAAGAGGTTTTTATGGCACCCTGTGTACCATAGCTTTTTTTTATAAGTTATATGATGAATAAAAGTGTTATCATCGCTTGCAGTGCTTGTCGCCAATAACTTCATAACACCTAGCTTTAAAAATAAAAATTATTAATGTAATCAATAAGGGTTATGCTTGAACGATTTCATTTGATTATGTTTTGTAAAGATTTTAGCAGTTTTTACATATATTTTATAAATTCATACTAGAAATATTTTTGTACTTATCAAACTTTTAATTAAGAACTAAATAGTTCACTTTCTTCTAGGTTTATCATACATATATTTTAATTTCAGTAGATTTCATCTAAAAGTTATAAACTTATTGAAATATTTATTTAACTAAGTATTTCAATTATCAATTGAAATATTTATTTAACTAAACTGTAAATACTTAGAGAGGAAAATAACACATTTGCCCTTAAAAGTTCTTAATGGCTTTAAAAATATCTTCCGAAATGATTCTCGCTTGATGAACTCAAAAATTATAATGCTATTTTTAATAATATTATTAGTAAAAATACTAACATTATTATTTTATTAGTCTAATTTAAAATGTTAGAATTTACTCTTTTTTTTAAATATAAATTGCACAAAAAGCATTTTTACCCGTGTCTTAGCTCTTTCAAATAATTTTTTTGTTCTTCTTTAAAAAAATCCGTATTTACAAACGAATTAGTTTCAAAGTTAATTTATCTTGATCAAAAATACTGAATACTGGGGTAATAAAATATTCTGTAAATCACATTTTCATATACTGAAAACAATCGAAATTATATTCGATTTAAATGAAAGTAATTATTTTTCTTATAATAATGCATGATAAATTGAGAAAATTTAAATAAATCTTTTTTATTTTTTTTTATTTCATAAGAATTTCTTGAAGATGACCATGTTCGGTGAAGACTGGAGCCATAGTGTTAACGTTTCGCGCTTCAAAAGCCATGTTCTGAGGTTCGATACTTGGTCTATACACAGAAGAATCAACCATTCCTACTTTTAGTAACCGATAAAACTGTGTACCAATTATGTTTGGATACTAGATGTTTCATGTTTGGTTGATCTCCTAAGTGGGGTATTTGCTTTGTGCTCCAAAGAACTCCTTCAAGAAAATAGAGCCACTGGAGGTCACAACAGCCTTCATGTTGGCCTTGGACTTCCGTGTAGGCTGTTGTGAGCTCCAGTGACTTTGTAGCTTCACGCCGCTTCCCGTGAAAATCAGCCAAGTGAAGCATTATTTGCCGATGGCAGTGATTGGGGAGGGTACACCCACATTCCCTCTCCCTAGATTGTTAAACTATGTGTGTTGGGGACATGTTAATATGTGACATATCCAAAATCCTTCTGCTGGTATGGTGTGAGAGGAGGGTGCCAGCTCAAGTATGACTTCGTCACCTGATTCTGGTTCAAAATTACGAAGCAGTTAGTGATGGGTGAGTATTTCAAACCCCTTACTGTCCGAAACTCGCTTGTGCAACTATGCATGGAAGAAGTCTGTTGTGCCAATAAGTTTAGTTATGATTATATTTAGATATCATATTTCATTAAAAAATTTTAAATATATAACAAAACTATCAGAGATTTCTTCCATTTTTAATCTAGAATTTATACATATTTAAAATATTCTGCACGCACACAAACTATAAGCATTTCACTGTTTTTGCTATTTCTGTTTCTTTAACAAATTCTCTTGCATTACCAATGCATTCTCTTGCATTGATTAGACTGTTGTGATTTAATAGACACTGTATATTCTATTCCTTCACATATAAAAACTCTAACAGGAAAAGAGTATAGTGGTTGCACTCATATAAATAAAGTGCATGATCATCATATATTTGTAATGAAATGCGACTCAGTCAATTAAAGACAAAACTTATCATATTTGCATTAATATTTAATATCTCTGTGTGAAAACATAAAATCAAAACATAGATAAGAGAATGGACATTTGTTTCATTTATGTTAATGAAGCGATATATTATTGCAGCTCTCTCATATTCATAATTTTTTTTATTTGGTTTCATGATTAATCTCTTACAGACTAAACACAGGTTGTATTTTTAAATCACTTGATATTTGATGGTAAGTGAGCTTATCTCTCTCTCCAATACTAAAACAACGTGAGGTTGCAGTATTGTCAGTTGTATGCGATAATTTATAATGTTTAAAATTGTTGTGCATAAGCATTATAATATGAGAGAAATTACGATGAATCAAATTTTAATGAGTAGAATATAGACAACATTCAAAACTTTTGAACTTAAGCTTTAAACTTGAATTAATATAAAAAGCAAAATAATGCAATCTATTACATAAAAAAAAGACTTCTTTTAAAAGATAATAATCACTTAATCATGAAGAACTGAAGCATCAATTTTTGTGTCCGCCTACCATTCTAAATATTTTTTTTTAACTAAAAAAACAAAATTATTTATACCATGCCGTTATTTACAGTTATGAAATACCGAAGGGATCATTAAAATACTTATTCTAGAGATCAGTTATAAATTAATCTAGATAAATGCTGCATATAATATTTAAACAGAAAGTTTGAAGCATCACTTTGCAAGAGAATAAATATTGATTTTTCACCAGTCAAGAATAAAAAACATATTAAAATGTAAATTTGCACAAGACCTTTATTTATTCACTTATAAAAAGTAACATGGAATAGAAAAGGAAATTATACAATACTTCTGTTAATTTGATTGTTAAAATAAATTATTTTTTGAGCAAATAAAGAAGTTTATTATCTCGAAATATTTTTTCTGTGATAACTTAATTAGCATAATTGATATTTATATAGAAGTAAATTAGTCACATTCTAAACAGCCTAGTTGAAGGTTTTTATATAGCATTTTAATGTAAATCGACCTGGCTTAGAGACTTTTCATTTACTATGATTTCTTCACGGAAATTATCAAAAATAATTAAAATATTTTCAAACAATCAAATAAATTTTGGAAATTGTTTAATGGTAGTCTAATATATGATATGAGGTCAATACACACAATTTTTTAGAAGTAATAAGATAATTTTAACGGACAAATGCTGTAAAATTCCAATAATCAGAATCAATGGGGACCGCATCCCATTAGGAAAATGAAAAATTCGGATAACTGGATTTTTTCGAAGAAAGGCTCTATTCTATTTTAATTATTGTAGGATGAAATGTTAAGAAAAAACTACACATTTTTAAAGGAAATATTTTTTAATCAATCAAATGAAAATCCAAAACTTTCATTTGTTAATGTATTACAAGTAATGTACAAATAGTATATATTTACAGTCTATTTGTAGGTCTATTTGTCTATATGTATTTACAGTCTATGGTCAATTCTATTTTAATTATTGTAGGTTGAAAGTTTAAGAAAAAACTACACATTTTTAAAGAAAAAAATTTCAGTTAACTAAATGAAAATGCAAAAGTTTTACTTGTTAAAATACTTACAAGTGCTGCACAAATAGTATGTATTTAAAATCGATTTGTAGGTCTATTTATCTATATATATCTACAGTCTATGATCTATTCTGTTGTAATTATTTTAGGTTGAAAAATTAAGAAAAAACTACACCTTTATAAAGAAAACAAATTACCTAAATGGAAATTCATTACTTTAACATGTTAAGGTACTTATACAATATCTGTACATTAATACAGTATCACTGTACAGTGCTGTAAATGAAAGTCATTGTTTGTTGAACATCTCGTTCAAAGTAAGCTGTTTCACTGCTTTCATTTGTTTGTGGACATTCAAGTCGCACATTCACTTGACAGTAAGAATTTGCACGTTGTCCCTCTCAGGCGGATGCTCCTTCCTCTTGGCAGTTTCAGGGCCGGGAAATGCTTTACCAACTGATGGTCACATGTCTCCTTCAACATGGACATTGTTAAATATATAAGGTCATTTTCTTAATCATACTTTAAATAAGATTACCGTCATTTACACTTTAAATAAAGGGTCTGATTCCCAATCCTTTATCTTATATCTTCAGCCCTAACTTCTGAATACCCACGAATTTTCAAGATTTTAAAATTCTTCTAGTAATATAGCATTTTTATATTTTCCCTTTCTTTTTCTTGAGTATTTGTTTCTTTTTCTAGTTTAGTCTTTTCTTTCTTTTGTTTAGTATAATTTATTTTTCCGAAATTCCGAAAGGGATTAGAATAAACGGATATTTTGGATAATTGGAGTTCTACTGTAATAAAAATTTTTGTAAAGAATTGCATTGACATGTAAGAAATATATAAATCTTGTCTCTCTAATACAAATTTTATCTTCATGATTTTTGCAACATGGTAATCTGTAACTGTGTAAACATCTGATTAGGTTGGCAAACGTGTTTAAATTTTCTTATAACATAAATGAGATTCTATTCATTAAACTGATTCATTTTTATATAGTTAATAATTTTTCATTCAGATATTTTAAATAGTTCATTAATATTATATAACGGATAGTTTTTTAAAGAAATATATATTCTGGTCACTATAATAATTAAAAATATGACCCAACATTAGTTAGAAATAAGGTATTACAAGTTAAAAGAGTTTGCATTGAGTAAGATTCAAATCTTAAGGTTTATAGACTCAGATAATTTTTTTTCCTTGCATTTTCTTCGAAAAATTATTAAACTCTTTAAAATATTGACCTTTATGAATACATTATTTTAAATAATTTAAAATTTGTGCCATTTTTAATATGCGTTACAAGATTAAAACAGTTTCATGTATTATGTAAAATATGCATTACATGTAAAATATGCATCATAAAATTGTTTAAATATTCATACAAATGTATTAATATTTATTACTTGTTATTAACATGTTATGAAATTAGTTTACAGTATTATAATTGGTGGTATAATCTAGCATAATAAAAACATATATAATTAAGACTGTTATTTTAATTTATCTAAGAAGCAATAATTATTCAAATTTATGTTAATTGACATTTTTTATGTAATAATTAAACAAAAAATGCTTGGCCAACAGTTATTAAATATGCAGAGCATTAACTTACACTTAGTATAAAATGTAAAATGTAACATTTAGAATTATGATTTACTTACTTTTAAACACTGTTTTATTCATTAAAATGTATTCATATTATAAATTAAAACATTCAAATTAAAATTTAATTTGAAATTTATGAAAAGATAAACTATTGTAGTCAAGTTTATTACAAATTCTTTTGTTCGTCTGTAGTAAATAAATTATATATTATAGCTTGCAAATTTCTTATTAATGGAACAATATAAACTTTTAGAAGATAACGCGCTTAGCTAATTTAAGAATATTAAAATTTTTAGCAATGTAATAAGGATTATATCAATATATTCATAAACTGAATTCCTAACTTATATTTTACATATAGTATAATTTTCTTATAAGTTAAGAATATTATTAAATGTTAATTTTAATCCAATTAAATAATTAGTGATAGAAGTAGTTTTTTCCATCAGGTTTTTAGAAAACTATTAATGTATATATTTTAAATCATTTTAACCAATTATAAAGATAATATTATATATTTAAACTATTGATTTCGTTACTATTGGTAAATAAGGTAACTACTTATTTCACCCGAATAAAAATGCAGATTTTCCTATTAAATTGAAAAAAAATTATACACAATTGAATAAATACTGTAAAAATTGTATTTGTTGTACAGTTAAAAAAATTGTAATAGTTTGCTTTGTAAAATTTAAGTTTAGTTAAAAGGCCACTGCAAAATGTTTTTGAGTTTCTCACTTCATCATTAATTATGAGTCAATTAAATGTTTTCACTAAGAAATATTGAAAACAGTTTTTGAAATAAATATTGTAAATTTTGTGAATTTTAACTAAAATTCTGTATAAAGTTAATGTAATATATTTAATACCAATTCATAAATTCTTCTAATTTTTTATCAACATTATATTTTAAAGAAAACTATTATATTTTACGTGTAATATATATAATATTTCATGTTTTTATTTCTTCCTCACTTTGTATCACAAATTTCTGTTTTTAAAATTCTTAGTTTTTACTAACATTTATCGTTTGGGGGGAGAGGGATGCGTCTTTCACTTTTTTCTCTAAAGTAAGTAATTTATGTTTGCAATGAATTGTTGTTCCAGAAATATATTAAAAAATATTTTTCTTTTTCGTTCAAAATTGAAATTTTTATTTGTATCTGAAAAGAATCAATTTACTTTCCTGAAAACTATTAAGCTTGTCACTTACGTTCATTTTAGTTCTTGTATTTTTTATGGCTTCAAAGAATAAAATAATGGAATCAAGATATTAAACAAAATGGATAGGATTCAAAGTACGCTAGCAAAAATGGAGTAAAAAACAAACATATAATAAAATTGTATTAGAAACTTTCCATGAAATTTGTTTTTGCTTTAAATTTTTACTGCGCTTTTATTTTCATTAAATTAAATTTAATATGATGTTTCTTTAATTAAACATTCATTAATCACTAAATGAAGTTTCATCATTGTAAGTAATTGAAATTTAATGACAAATCCTTTTACTTAATTATACTTTCCTACATGAAATATATATAAATTTATCTCATATTACAAAAACCATTTGATTAAATGTTTGATAGTGCATTTTAAAAAGAAAACAGGTTAAAATCAACTATCCAACATTTAATCAAATAGTTATGTAATATTTTTTTAGGGTTCCTACATAGTCATTTATTTTTGAAATTTTATACAAGTCATATTTATTTCTTTAAAATGTATCATTAAAATATTTTAACGAACCATATAATAATAAAGGTAAAACATAATTAATATAATCTCATAAGAATATTTTAATTGAATAAAGAATATTTTACTTAAAAATAATGCTGGTTTATGCACGTATGTTCACTACAAATATATAAGCTAAATATTTTTAATTCAAAGCCTTAAGCATTTTTCTCATTTAATCCTCTTACTTATTAAGCAGACTTAAGCAGAAAAGAAATTTTATGACTGAAAGAATATATCTTCGAAGATATAATGGACAATTATAAAAGGATTAGGTTACTTTGTTTATAAAAGAAAGAAATTCGAGGACAGTGAAAAGAACAATTTTTTTCATTTTAAATTAACTATTTTCTGAATAACTGTTTAATATTTTAAGAAATCTTCTCTATCTTTTCTAAGCAATAATATTAATCTCCTTTAAAAGAAAGTAATTATTTCAAACAGTTTTTAATTAATTGCTTAAAAGATTCAGCTTATAAATATGTTTTTGTCTCGTTTAAGAGAAATATTAAATATTATGTTTTCTTATATGGGTGGATTACAAACTCTTGTTGAATGAGGAAAATCACATGCAAATCAAATAGTTTTTAAGACGATTGTGTATCAAAAGTATTTTGGAGTTGAGATAGCGATACACCTATGAACACTTCTATGACAACGCTATGGCACAATAAATACAGATCTTATTGTGCTATATAATTATAGTAAAGAGGACAGATATTAAATGAAATCCATAAAAATAAGAAGGCTAACTTTTGTTGGCTATGTTTTTGTTTCTTCTTTGATATTTAATAAAACTTCGCAATTCTATTAGTACCCGAATCAGGTTTAGAAGATACGATAGCGTACGGAAGATTTTTATAATTTTAAGAATCGAGCGTTAAAAATTATTCATTAAGCAATATGCGGATCTAAAAAAGTTTCACTGAAATGCACTAGATTAACAAAGGCTTTCGAATGACTAAAAGTTTCTCTCATATGCAACACTTTTAGACTCGTTTGTTTACATTGACAGTTGACACCTGCGAACTCCCTTGTACCTAACTCCAAGGAGCTTTACCAGTTTAATGGGAGCTGCTGGGACTTTTATTTAAAAATGATATTCTAAAAATTTTTTTACAACAGTTGAATATGATTATTTCAGAACATGTCTCAAAATATACAATCATATTCCGGTTAAATGTAAAGATGAAAACAAGATGACAATATAATGGAGTCTATGATGAGAATTATATACTGTTAACATAATAATTATAATTTTGCAAATTTCTTGATTATAATTAAATTAAAACTTATTTTAAAAATTTTTTGATATTTACAATGTCAGAGCCTTAATTTGGTCTAAAACGTGTTTTTATCCAAGTTGTAGAAAAGTTCCCACATAGTTTTCATTGTTTATTAGGGATTCAACTATTTTATTTAATTTTGCTCTCGCTGTACGATTTCTTAGAATTCTCTTCTTCCAGATAATTTTCCAATTTTCGCTGAGTATGGCTAAATGCCAGGATAATGTTAAGGAGTAGGTTGTCAAGAAATGCAGTGGTTTGCCTTCCTTTCCACAAATGAAATCTTTCGAATCAGAAATGATGAACCTGTAGAAGTAAGATGGAAATGGTCCGTGTCCCGTAAAGAAAAGTACCTCATTCCCAGTCCAGTTAAGGGTTTTCCTGATAACTTTCGGTATCATCTAGTGAACATTTCTTCCAGCTATTCCATTGTCCCATTCTTCCTGCCAACGATCCATTATCCAACTATCAATTAGGGATTTAGTGTGACAACGTGGTAATGGTAGGGCCTGAAAAGAATTACTTGATAGTGCAGCCGCTTTTGCAAGTCTGTCCGCTGCCTCATTTCCTTCTGTACCTTGATGGGCTTTTACCCAACCAATCCTCATGTTATCTGCTGTTGTTAGAAGATCTTGCATTTCTCGTACCATAGGACATTTGTTCAGAGAATTGGATAAAGATTCAAGGCATAGTTGACTATCAAACCAAATCTTTGTTAGAAGAGGTTGCGAAGCAGCTACTTGAATGGCTTTTCGCAGAGCAGAGACTTCATCTTGGTATAGTATGTTCTCAGGTTGTAGCCCAGTACTCCGAGTTCAGAGTATACTACCATTCTGGATTCAACTTTTTCTTCTATCTTTTAACCATATGTGAAACTTTTTAGGCAGCCTTCATTGTAACATGGTATATGGTTTTTGCTCATGTATTCTTACTTTGCTGTCAATACCGAAGACTCCAGGGTGGATTGTTTCTCCTTTTATTACTTTCTCAATCAAAATTGGTGCAGGAAAATTAGGATCAACTTCACAAGGAATTTGTGCCCTTGCATGCCTTATAAATTTTGCCTTGGCTTCTATTTTTAGGTAGAAGAGGTATTCCAATTATGACTGGAAGAGCTGCTGTAGGAGTCGTGCAAAACGCACCAGTGATATTTAGCAAAAATCTCCTTTGAATAGAAGCAAGTAATTGTTTTGTCCTTGTTGTTAATGGTTTTCCTCAAATCGCTGCTCCATCCGCCAACATCCTCTCTATTAAAGTTTGATATAGTAAGATTCGGTGTCTTTGGGAAATTCCCCAATTGTTTCCTGCTATCCTTAAGAGCTTTTGCTGTAATGCCATAGCTCTATTGGCCAGTGATTTTAGATGTGCTATGAAGTTTAACTTTTTGTCAATTATTACTCCAAGAAGCTTAATTGTGTCTTTTTTCTTCACTCTGCTGTTTCCTCAAAAAATTTGTGAACTACATTTAAGCTTTGCTATTAGAATACATTCGGTTTTTTCTAGCGAAATTTGAAGAAAATTATAATCTGATCATTTTTTTTAAATGAACCAGTGCTTCTGTTGTTACTTTGCCTAATTTTTTCTCACTCTTTACCGCTACTACGAAAGTGAAATCATCAGCAAATACTTGAAGATGCATCACGCTTTCTGGATCATGTTATTTTCCTATATCACTCCAGTTGTTTTAATCTGCAATTAAATTCCATAGAATGGGCCCACTACATGAACCTTGTGGGCAACCAATAGTTAGTAGGCATAATGATTCTTCTTTCTTCAAGATTACTGTTAAGTAATTTTTTAATGTTATAAGGGCATTTTGTGGCTTTTAATATTTGTTTTAATTTGTAATGTGGAACTCTATCAAAGGCTTTTTTGATATCAATCGTTATTACGGCAGTGTGTAATTTTGCAGCGCTGCGAAAGTTAATCTTATTAATGAATGTCATAAGAGCATCGTACACTGATCTGCCTTGACAAAAGCCAAATTGGTTGCAAAAATAAATAAATAAATAAATAAATAAAAATAAATAGCCAGTAGATTCCAGGTAATAATTAAGTTGTTTTGCTATTTATTTCTCTAAGAATTTACCAATAGTGGGTAGGAGGGATATTGGTCTATAGGATTGTACTTCATATTTGCTTTTACCTTCTTTATGAAATAATGTAATTATGCATATTTTAAGAAACTTGGGGAAATAAGATAGATGCAAGCATTTGTTTAGGAGTTTGTATAGAAGATCTTGAAAGCTATTATGTATGCTCTTAAAGATTGAGTTATCTATTCCATCATATCTTGGTGCTTTACCCTTTGGTAGAGACATAATTATTCGTTCAAGTTTCTCCTTGCTAAAGGGTTTCAGTTGGGAGTAAATTCAACATCAAAAGGTGGTCGCAAAGATAAGAGAATTAGAAGTTCTGGGAAGAGATCTTCAAGGATCTTATTTGCAGTGTCCAGTTGAGAGCCTTTAAATAAATTTGAAGATGCGTTAAAAAGGTTGGAATACTTTTGTTGAACTCTGATTTGTATACTTTTCCAATTGGGTTATTTGCTGCTAAGCAGAAATTTTTTTCACGCTTTTTTCTTGGCAATTCTAATTAATTTATTATAAGAAGCCATTTTGCTTTTACAGATGTTACAGAACTGCTCTTTTTCATTTTGTTGCCTCGTTGAATTCTTCTTCTTATGGTCTTGAGTTCCTTATTTTTGATTTCCAGTGATAAAGACCACCAAGTAGGTTTAACACGTAAGCTTTGTTTTTTGATTTTGAACGATTTTGAGCAGAATTCTGAAATTGTATTTTATAATCTTGAAGTTATGTTTTCTAGTTTAGTTTTTGTGCTTGCTGTATCAATAGACTTTTAAAAATTTAGAATATAAGAGCTAAGCAGATTTAAAAATTTGGCGTGATTTCCATAAGATGCCTTGTATTTTTTATCTTCAAGCACTTGCTAACTTCGTTAAAGTGATGGATATGTATCGATGATTTCTAAGTGTCTCTTCTAAAACGTTCCAGTTTATAGTATTCGGTAAGTTTCAATTAGATAGTAAAGTTAAATCAGGCCAACCGTCTTGTAATTGATTAAGATAAGTAAGGGGTGAGTTAGGGTTGTTCAGAAGAAAAATGTTATTAGACATAATAAAATTTTCGAGTTCACCCCTTGTAGATACAACCTTGCATCATTATGTTGATAACCCCAGTTAACCCTGAAGGCAATAAGATCTGCTCCGATGAAAAAATTTGCTAGTTGTATTTTTTTGACCATTGTATCTAGTTCATAAAGAGTGAGTGAAAGGTTATTTGGGACAGAGTCGGTGGAATGGGAATTTGGTGGTAGAGTGTATGCTGAAATAATATGAAATGGTTCGGAATCTACTGTAATTTTAATTATGATTGTCGTCACACTGGTATGAACCAAGTTTGGCTTTAAATCCCTCATCGTAACTATGATGGCGGCTTTGCAATTTTTCGAAGTCCAGTACGTCCATACCGAAGGAATAACAAAAATCATTTCATTCAGGATGTAGAATTCTCAAACTAGGAAAACTATCTCATCATGTTTTTCAGCTGTGACTTGTAAGAGATCTGTAGGAAGTTTGGATTTTCTTAAATTTATTTGAAAGATTTTCAAGTTAATTAGAGTATGAGTTTCTATGAAATTACTGGGTATTGCAGTTGTCAAATGATTACTGCATTCCATTCCTACAAGTGTCTTTGTGATGCAATTAATTTGATTGTTTTCTTGGGTTTTGAAAGTTAATTAGATTTCTATAATAGATACATTTCTGGTATAGGCTGGGTGATTTATTGGATAGTTGTTTCTTTTATGATTTGCTTCTTTACAATTGATACAGAGTAACGTAAATTTGCAATTTTCTGTGCTTTGGGTTTCACTGCATTTCCCACAAAATGGTTTTAAAATGCAATATTGGTCAATATGCTCAAAGATCCGGCTGTTGTAACATCTTCGTATGTTTATGAATGGTCTAATAATTACTCTCCGAAGTCCGAAGAACAAATTTTTTTTGTTTACGAGTATGTTGGTCATTATCTTGTCAGCTCCGATAACTACATGGTGAAGTTCTTGTTTGCATCTGTGAGCTCTAATTTCTGTTATATTTATGGAATTGTCTAATCTTGTTATATGTGCTTCATTCTCCAATACTTTGATGGTATCTTCTTCTCTGATTGAAATTGAGACATTAAGAAGACAAATCTTTTTAGTTGGGTTTCTTGGTTCTTCTAAAATGTGAGCTTCTGCGGTAAGTTGTTGAATCAATTTTGATTAGTCTGTTTCATTTTTAGAGAATTTTGATTGCAAATCTACCCCAGACAATTTTTCTTGGTTTAATTGAGCAGGAAATGTTAACTAGTTTTTCCTTACGAATTTAAATAATTTATTATATTAAATTGGCATTATATTATACATATTTATAGGTGAAAAATTCGCTTTGATCAATAACCAAAATAAATTCTTCAATTAAAATCAAATTGCAGATTTCCTTTAAAAAATGATAAAACAATACATGATTTAATTTATGACCTTTAAATAATTATTAAAAAAAATAAATATTCAAATATATTGCATTCAATTAAAGTTTTCTTATACCATTTTATTGCATACATATTATAGACGATTAATTATAAATTAACTATTTAATATACCAGTAAGCGAAATCCTTTTAAAATATTTAAATGTATTTGCAATTATACTGCCACAGTTTACCTGTTGTAAATGAAGTACCTTTCATACATTTTAGTCTCTTAAAGAACCAAAGTTAACAGATTTTTATTTTTATAATTACCTTTAATAAACAAGACATGATTAAATCTTTAATTCATTCACCTCTATTTTTAACTTTAACTTCTGCAATTCAATTTTAAAATTAGTTCCAAAATTAAAGAATTATTTAAATTAAATTTTAAAATTAAAATTTCTGAAGTGAAAACACCATTATCCAAAGCTTATTAGATTTCTAAATCCAATACTTAAATACTTTTCAAATTAAATATATACATTTATAGACTAAAGAAATTGTTTTTTAGTTTTATGCGATGAAATGTCGCTAAAAAGTGTTATTCCGAATAAATTCTGTAAAATTATACTATCATTTAATTTCATAAGATATACAAATGAAGTAGGTAATAAAAATTGGATTAGCTATTCTCATTATTTTTAAATCATTATTAAAATTGGAAAAAACTGAAAACAGCATGTTTGTATTAAACATACGAATATATTAAAAGGAAAGTTTAATTAAAGAAAGGAGATGTTCGAGTAATATACTGTAATTATTATTTTTTACCGTACGCAGTGACAAATCTCGAATTTTAATATTTCTCGTAATTCATGAAATAAATTTACCATTAATAAAAATCATATTCCTCATTTTTCAGAAAATTATTTATTGTTTTTTTTTAATTATACTAATATTTTTCTCATTTGTTAATTTTTTGATATCAAGGTTTTAAATTAATTGCCATTATTCAATTTTATATTCCTTTTGAAATAAATAAATTCAATATTCCTTTTGAATTTAATATTCCTTTTGAAACCTTAAACATTATCATTAAGACTTATATTTTTAATGTACATTTTTGTTCTTATAGTTGAATTTATTTATCCAAATAAATTAATTTTTCTGAATTGACATTTTTTTAAAAATTAGAGTTAGACTTTTCTCGGCATTCTTTAACTTTGGACTGTCCTTGAGTAAGAAACATTGATATATGCACTAAATATATAAGCCTTGAGTATAGTCAAGATTTAAAAAATAGTATGAATGTAAAAGTTTAAATGCAATTTTTATTGTTAATAAATATTTTTAAAAGTTTAATAAAATGTCTAACTATTGAAAATTCAGTACTTAATGATATTTTTTAAATGTGTGTATTTTAACCAAAGCAATTTTTTCAAAATTTAAGCTCTTAAAGAAGGTAAATTAAATATTCAATATGAATACCATTTTATGGGAATTCCAGAAGTCTGGGGTCAATACATTATTTTAGTTATCCAGATTAAATATTAACAGGATTTTAAAGTAATTCTATTTGAAAGTATGAAAACTAAATGTCAGCAAAATCCAAAAAAAGTAGTAAATCTTTTATAAAATGGCTATTTTTTACAATTTTAAATTAAAATTTTTAGGTTTCAATTTGTATAAAATTTAAATTAATTAAAAATAATATGAAGTAACAAATATACGATATTTTAATAATACTAAACTTTGATATTTTCTTCATTATATTCGAAATAACGTTTTAAATTTTACACAACATTTTTATTATATAAAAACATATCCTATTCAGAATATCTGCATAAATGTTTGGAAATACTTTCAAATTATTTAAGCA
Organism: Latrodectus elegans; assembly: GCA_030067965.1. NCBI lineage: Eukaryota > Metazoa > Arthropoda > Arachnida > Araneae > Theridiidae > Latrodectus > Latrodectus elegans. The sequence goes on along the minus strand of CM057820.1, from coordinate 24,611,495 downwards.
AAATAATTTGAATTATACAATATTCGTTAAAATGTGGTCAAATTTTTAAGCAGTTAAATTCTTTTATATTGAAATTAATATGCCCATTCTAAATCTAAACTTGTTTAAAAATTGACAACTTCAAGATTGTTCGTTAACACTAAATTACGACAACAGAAATGAAACTAAAAAACTATTTCTTGTACTATTTCCGTTTGGCAAAAAGAGGACAAAACACGTTCAGTTTTAAAATCATTGGTGATAAAAATTGCTCGTGTTGCTGCTGCATGCACAAAAAAATTGCTGATTTTCTGCAACTTATAACGCCAATAACTCTCATTTGACATGAAACTTGGCAGAAACAATAATGTACATGTTTCAAATGCGCAGCTGTTAAGAAATATCTGTAATATTATTGGACGGATAAAACGAATTGCTGAAATTTGAATCGTGACGTCATGTCCTGTTATGACTCTGGTAGTTGTTGAATCGGAATTATTGGCAACTCTAATGTAATAGGAGCTTAAGGAAGGTACACGTGTGCTAGCCAAAATTAAATCTTATAAGCATATTTGTCCTCCTATAATAACGTTTCCTAATAAAAAATAGATAAATATAGATACTGCAGAATTTTTCTTCGATCATTTATGTAGAATGAAGATGGAATACATCTAAATCCGAATCCCGGGATGAATAAGGTAAGATTACATTTAAAAATTGATTACTTTCGGTAAATAGTGTTATTACAAAACTATTTTTTTCCGGTTTCTTATTTGTAACTAATAACATTTCATGTAGTTATTTCCTTGCTGACAAAAAATTGCATTTATCTAAAAGTTTTAAATACTTATTACGATCTGTATAAAAGCCGTGCCACAGTAGCACAAAGTGAATGAAATGTATACGAAGAAAAATCCTGAAGTAACAAGCTTAAAAATTAACACTTTAAATATAAATAAGAATTTTTATGGTTATTTTCCCAATTTTCTGGTAATATTAGAAAGAACTGTTTAAAGAAAATACCCAAAATTCCTTATAAGCTGTTATATTTTTGCTCGATGACAATAATTCCGATTTGTACATAAATGAAAAGGTTGGTAAATTTAATGTTAAAAATTGATATCAAATAACTAAATGACGCAGATAAATAAATGTAAATGCTATTCTAAGAAAATTATTTGTTAAAAGCTTATCTAGGTAATTTTTTCTGTGTTTTCTAAGATATGTCTTTGTCTTTGCATCTCTTTTCCTCTATATTCAGGAGGGAATCTTTTTTTTTTTAAATTTCTATCTGTTAATAGATAATTTGTGTAAATTATTTAAAAAATTTTAAAGTAATTTATAATGAAATTTAATGATATATTTGTTATGACTATATACTAGTATATTTTCGTACTAAAAATGCTGAAATATTAAGTTTATTTAAGTAGTAAAAATATTTTTTACTGAAGAAATTTGATTACAGGTCATATAGTTAACTGAATATTTATTATAGTTTCGATGATAGTATATGAAAAATTCGATGGCTCGTGGTCAACTGTATAAGATTTTGCAAAAAAATTTATGACATACAAAACAACTTTATCATAACAAACTCCAAGGTATTACATAATTTATTGACAATTATTCGAACTTCATTATGCACGTATTAAGAAGAAAAGCGAAAATATTAAATTACAGTATTTATTCTTTTCTTTAAAAAACCGTAAGATAACTAATCAATTCAAATCTCGTGCAATCCAAAATCCGAGTTTCAAAACCAAGTTTTGAATGAAGGGGAGAAAAATGTTTCCTTCCCCTCTAGAAGAAACATCTACACTTTTTGCTGACGCGTGGCTTTCAATTTCATGTTTTAATTGGTCTGGAAGTTTGAATGCTGATACCGGAAATGATTAAGTAAAAAAACTTACTTTGTCAACTAAAACTGTTGCTTCTGCATTTAATTTGCCGAAATATATAAAAGTAAGTTTGGAAAATGAATTCTTTTTTAAGAACTATTTCATCTTTTTAAAATCTGATTTTTGAATTTGATTTCTTCCATTAAGTGCAGTTAAATCGAATCTCTATCAATAAAATAATTTTTCCACTGAAATTTAGTTCGACTTAGAAGTAAAAGTGGCTCATAGAATAAGATGAATCTGATCGTGGTAAGTTGGCATTTAACTAAGCTATGCGTTATGTCCGTATTTTGACATCAGCCTCAGAAGTTAATTTAATCCGTAATTATTAGTGATTTGAACTTATTGTGTAGTTACTTATGCCTTGATCCACACCAATTCAGACTGTTCTCTTTAATGCAATTAAATATTTTTTGCAATTAAATATTTTTTATATAATTAGGTAGAAAAAAGTATGTACGGCTCTGTATCTGTCCAATTCCGGTCTCCGATACAAAATCTCGGGAATTCGGTTCCCATCTCGGTTAAGGATATTTGTAGCTCTTCGAAGTTCGCTTTAAATAATAGATTTTTGTTAAATTAATCCTTAAATAAAAAAAGTAACTTTAGTGGCAAACATCCATAGTATCTTGAAGTAAAATTAATTTTCCTGATGGAATTTTGAATTGTATTTGATGAAAAAATTGTGTTTTTCTATATATTTCTATTTACAACATTATTTAAGTGCAGTATACAATTCTGATTAAAAACTTCATCAAATTTTTAGTTCAAGATAAATATTGTTTTAGAATTATTGATTTAGTGCTATAAATATTTTCATAAATTATGAAACGTATTATTTATTCTGTTTAATATCGAATTTTCTTTTTCCTGAAAGTGTTAAAATCTTTTATTTTTCCATATGATTCTGATATTAAATTGCTATTTAATAATTTGCATTTACTGCTGCCTGATAACATTGTTTTTGTAAAATACACTATGCAAATATTTCATAAAGAGCTCTCATCGCGGAAATGTTAATAGTAAGTTAATTCTTGAATATTTTCCCGCAAATTTTCGGTTGAGGGAAGGATTTAGCTTTTTATAATGTTCTACTTAAATTCGTTGAAAGTAGCTATATTGACATTATCCATTAATTTATCTCATGATGAAATCTATCTTGTATTACTATTCAACGGTTTACCATTTTTACAGTTTAATATTTTGTATCGACGTTCAAATGTGTAGATTTGAACGTACATCCCTTATTAAATAAATCTTAAATTCTGAGGATCAACTTTCATTACTTTTCTTTTTTTCGCATAAGCTTGAAATTGATTGTGATGCTGCTGTTTTTAATATTTAAAGTATTGTATTTTACATAGGATATTATAAAATTGGGTCAATTAAACTGAATGTAAACACAAATTTTAAGATCACTTATTTCTAAGAACGTTACTCCATAAAATTATGTTTTTAATTTTAATGGAAAAATATGTTAATAATTAATAATTATTAATTCCATAATTAAAGGGAAAAGTATATTTATTACTAGACATTATAAATCTATATAATACCATGGCGACTCTTGATTAATTTCTGGTATAGCCTTTAGTAAAACTCTCTTTGCATTTCTTTAGAATTTTTTTTAAAATTCCGTTCTTTTATTATTGTATGTTTGTTTATTTTAGTGGTAAATATATTTTATGGTTTTAAATTATAACGCTTAAGCCATGATCAAATCATATGTTATGCAAAAATTTTTAATAAATTAAAATTATATTATATATGAAGTTCTTTGAATTTTTACCATAACTTTTTCCATCCGTATACTTCAGGATATTTTCATGGTATGTAATCTTATCTTTCTACTACCAATTTTCTTTACACAAAGCATTAATTAGTTATAATTAAAGAAATATATATAATCGGCTAGTCATTTAACAATAACTGGGATTGAAACTTATTTTCCTTTTGAAGGGCCACGTATAATTAATGGGCTATGACAATTCAATGAAAATGAGGTGTTTGATTCTTCGATTATTTTTTAATGCTTGGTATCAAAGATTTTGGTATTTTTACTCTTTTTATATATATGTAAAATGCTAAGATAATATAAATTTTGATTCATAGCTCAGCAGACAGCTAAAAATATTAGTCTTGTTAAATAATTATCACATTTTTTTTCCAAAATTTTTTCTTAAAACAATCGTCCGTATTCTTGAGTTATAAAGAAGGCAATTTTGAAGACTTTCAAACATGCACATTTATAAATGTACATGTTGAAAGCTGAAAAGAAATATGTATTTTCCTATTGTCAGGGATTAAAATGTAATTTTTTCCTTTGGAAGATGACTGTCATGGGTAAGGGAAATGGATATTCGACATCTCGAAGAGGCCAAATTAACCGTCGTAGACAGTGGTAATCATTTTCACTACAGCCGCGTTTTTTAATTTTTTTATTTATAGAATGCTTACAAAATACCCATATTATCTATGTATATTTTTGAAATTTTTCCGCATTTTCCTTTTAGCTATTCGTTAATTTGACTCACAACTTCTGAAAATATTTCTGAAGATTTTTGATATTTTTTGATGTTTACCGATTTTGTGCGCATGAAGGCTTGTACCGGAACGTAAAGTTTAAAGTAGGTTTCAAACCATGACAAGTATTCATGCCCCAGGTGCCAAGCTGGCAGCCGAATGATTAGAGCTCTTGTCTTCGGTTCAACAGTTCGTGGGTTCGAATCCCACTTTGGACATGGATGAATGTTTGTAGTGGTTCGGAATCCACTTTAAACCGTAGGTCCCGGTCTAATTAGCCCTCGTGTGCAAAAATGACCGTTGAGCGCCGAACAAAACCATGCCCCAGGTGGGAATCGAACTCTCCTAGTGTTTAATCGAAGGCTAACCATTTGGTGCATGTCGCTTGATATTCTAAAAAGGTGTATACCGTGAATATTCAGATATGTTGGATGATCTTTTTTGTTTTAGGGGCCCATTAGCGAAATTTTCTTAATATAAACAGTAGACATGGAGGGGATCTATTTAAGGCTTTAAATAGTATGAAGTTAATAATAATTTTTGCATATTTATAATAAATTTATTTGAATTTTATTGTGTTTTTGAATCTTATTATATAATTAGATTTCCCACACATACAAAATAAAAAATGGTTTTGTTTCATTAGTTGTAGCCTTTAAAATCTAATGTTTCACCGATTATTTTACTATGAATAATTCTGTATTACAGAAATACATATGATTTGTATTAAATTTATACAGTTTTAATGCTTTCCTTCGATCATTAAGCCTATGTGTCTTGGTACTTTACAGTATTTTAAAACTTTGCAGCTCAATACTGAATGCTATTATAAAGCATTTGAACATCCGCTTTTATTTTTTTATGGATTGTGAGCTGTATTCACGAAACCCGGAAAACTCCCTAGCATTCACCTAGACAGTCTTAGCCGAGCTGGCAGCCGAATGGTTAGCGCTCTTGCCTTCGGTTCAACAGTTCGTGGGTTCGAATCCCACCTTGGGCATGGATGTTTGTAGTGGTTCGGAATCCACTTTAAACCGTAGGTCCCGGTCTATTTAGTCCTCGTGTGCAAAAAATGACCGTTGAGCGACAAATCAACCAACCAACCAACCTAGACAGTCTTACGTGCAGAAAATCTAAGTTCTGTCTTTCATTCTTGAACAATTATAGGCATCGAATTTGGGACCTTCCATTCCATATGTCATTTTATTACCAAGTCCAAGTGAGCTCAAGTAATAATATTGTTATCGTAGGTGAAACACAACCCATGACCAAAACTATCTTATAAATTTATAAATTCCAGTCATTCGTAAAACAATTAAATTGAGAATATGTCTATCTTTTATTTAGCTGTCATGTGTATTAGGAAATTCTGAACAAAATTTGAACCCAATATACACACAAAAATTTGGTTAGTGCTATGGCCTTCAGTTTAACAGTTTGCGAGTTCGAATCCCACCTTGGGGTTGAATCTTTCTTGTTCGTCGCAATTCATTTTAATTTGTAGATTAAAATCTTATGAGTCATTTGCAAAAAATTCCCCTTGTTTGCTAAAAACAAGCTAAACTTTAAACGAAATATTGACGTAAGTCATCCAACACTCTTTATGTGCTTTATAAGTGTTTCGTATTGCTTTTCATTTATCTTGCAATTTTTTTTTTTTATTTTTTAATGAGTTTGTGATTTTTTTTAAATTAAAAACACAATCTTGTGATTTTTTTTTTGTTAAATTATTCTTAATCTCAAATCATCAAATATTATCATTAATTATCAAATATTGTCTGCATCACTGCATGAAATAGTATATTAATTCCAGGAAATAAAGTTTGCATCATTGGTTATACCATTAAATTTTCTCTAAACTTTTCCCCATAGATCCTTCTTTCCAGGGTTACGATTAGCCCTGCAGAAAACCGTGACTCCTGCAATGCCATGGCAGATCATCCTACTTGTTGGTTAGAGGGAAACCTTTGCGGTTATACACTTGAACAAGTGTACGAGGGTTACTCTAAAATTTACAAAATAAAAATAACTGTTTAATTTTAAAATACTAAGTATTTTAACACAGAAGACTATTTTTTACTGACTTAATTAAATTTTAAACTGAAGAGAAAATGGAGTTGACGCGAGAACATTTGCGCGCTATGATTTTCTACGATTTTAAAACAGGATTAAATCACGAATGCGTTCAATGGTTGCAATTAGCATTTGGTGATGAATCTCCAGCTCTTGCTACTGTATTCAGATGGTTTAGAGAATTTAGAAGAGGTCGCAATTTTTTTCAGGATGAACACACAAGAAGGCCGCCGTCGGGAGTAATCCCGGATAATGTGGCTTCCATACGAAAAATGTCAATGAATGATAATCGCTGTATCTATCAAATGATACAGAAGGAACTTAACATTGGATTCGCAACCATTCACGAAATCATTCATGAAGAATTTTATATGAAAAAAAGTAATTTGCCGTTGGGTTCCCCATAATCTAACTGAGCACCTAAAAGAGGAGTGTGTCAGAATCGGTAAAGAAACTCTTAAATTGCTAAATGATGGTGGCCACCGCATCATTTCTAAAATTGTAACAGGTGATGAAACGTACATACCGTTTTTTGACGTTCCAACACGTCAAGAAAGCAAAGTATGGGTCTTTGACGATGATCCCACGCCGACAATGGTGAAAAAACGCGCTCTGAAAAAACTGATGTATGCCGTTTTTTTCATAAGTACGGGATTGGTCAAGGCCATCAAGTAGGAAGGACAGAAGACAGTAACAGCAAACTGGTATACCACTAAATGTTTTCCAGAAATTCTACAAGAACTGGTTGTTATGGGACTAATGCTTGAAAATGACAATGGATCTTCACACACAGCTGGATTAACAGTTGAGTTTCTTAAACAAAAACAAAATAAAGTGATCGAATATCCGTCTAATTCACCTAATCTAACTATGTGCGACTTTTGTTTATTCGTTAATCTAAAAAAGAACTTAGGTAGACGTCGTTTTCATTCAGAAGAAGAGATTGATGTGGTTATAAATGCATTTTTTTCATCTATTCCAAGAAATGAATGGCTTGAGGCATTTAATCTGTGGAAAATTCCACTACAAAAGTGCATTAATGCTGGAGGAGACTACTTTGAACACACCTAAAATTTTTTTAAGTATAACTTTAAAAACCTAGTTATATCTCAAATTTCAGAGTGACCCTCGTATTCCAATGATGTATCCATTCTGTTCTAGGTAAAAATGTGAAAGACTATTTATTAGACAATATTACTGCCATTTATCAATCTACTGGGTTTAGTGAAAATGGCACCATCGTAGACTACGTTTGACACTAATATCTATGACATGAGATTTGGTAAGTGTTGTCTGCCATATAAATATAAATGTTCAATTCATGAAGGTGCCTTCCAACTAAATTTTGCTGCAGTTCGCATTTTAGACATTGCAATCAGCTTCAAGTACATACTTGTCAGTCTCTTTAACTGCTTCTCTTTCCGCCCTTAATTTTGCTCTTCAGAGATTGTACCTTCCGCGTAAACTATCATGAGATAAGATACTGTTCTCTACTTACGCTTAAAAGTTTGGATGTTTCGGTAACTTGCTCCAGGTCGACATTCTTTTACAGTATTTGAGAATAAGATGTCGAGATTTTATACTCTTGAAAAGAAGTCCAGGACTTATACAGAACTGCAATAAATCTACTGCATTTCCAGAATTATGCATTTCTTTTAATAACAAAATCTGTAACTTATATGCTTTCGATGTACATTCAGAAATGTTATTTACTTACAAGCGTTTCCATATTTTGATTACCACCTGTATACATATCTGAATATTTTAAAGATCACAGTACTAATGTTCAAACCCATTGCAATAGAAACAAATTTTCATTTTAGATATTGGTTTTTGATTAAGCAAATTTTACTCTGAAGGGATATTATTAAAAATTTGTATATTTTTCTATATTCATGTTTAAAGCTTTATAAAACTAATTTTTGAATAGGACTCGTAATATTAGTTGTAAATTAGTTTTTAAGATGGTTAATTTATATGATTTTAAGAAAAGGAATGAACACACATTTCGCAGAAGAAAACCATCTCTACAATTCTTTTACTTAAGTGAATTAAAATACATGTTTTACCTTAATACTTCATTCATGTATTTGATTACATTCAAAAATGCTGTAGAAATTAATTGGAAGTTTTTTATCACATAAAGAGCAAAATGATTTTCCATTTTTAATCGATATTTTGGATTGATATAAAATTATGAAAAGACCTTAAGTCAGTGGTTTCCAACCTTTTTGTACCGGCGCCCCCCTTTTAAAAAACAAATTCTTGCGACCCATTAATTATACAAAAATCACATTTCATACTCAAATGATATTTATTTAATGGGCTACAAAATAATATACAATATTATGTAAAAATATATTTATTATAAGAAATATAATAACAAAATAAAAAAATACAATTAATACTACTAAAACATAAAAATATAATGCGACGGTTGAGCTTGTTTTTCAGCACAAATTTTCTCACACCGTGGTATCATTGAAGAAATCGCGGTTCTCAGTTCTTTTTCAATCATTAAGCGAGATCGATACTTTGTTTTTAAGACTGCTACTGTAGAAAAACCAGTTTCACATAGGTAAGATGTTACAAATGTTAAATAAAATTTCTAAAGCTTTGTTTGTCAAAATAGAAAAATCGTCCTTTACTCGTAGCCAAAACGTAATAATATTATTTTCATCTGCTTTAATGTGCTATCACTAGATAAGTCAATTATCATTTCCTACTCTGCTTTCGCAAGGCCAAAATCATATTTTTCAATCACAAATGGGTTTCTAATCCATTCATATTTGGACATTTCAAGATCTTTAAAATAAAAATGAGAATTGCTTCCACAGACTGGTCAAATGATTATTAATAAGAACTTCAATTTCATCAGCAAGACAGGTAATTTTAAAAGTGGGAAACATGTCAAAGTTATTATTTTCAAACTTATTATCCACAGTTCCAATTTTTTCATAAATACAGTAATCTTGTCTTTCAGCGTAAAAGCATGAATTGAATGAGGTTTTTTGCATTTAGCAATTCTATAAGAAACTTTATATGACGCAAGCAATGCTTTTTATGTTACAAACATGGTCTTTGAAAACATTTCTTGTTTACTTAAATTTTCTAATTTTCTTTGGAAAAATTCTCTTGTCTTGCCAATGTGATCTGCATTTACTTTTTCAAGATGTCGTTTTAATTTATTTGGTTTCATGCTGTCTGAGGCCAAGTATTCATACACAACAAACACAATGGTCGTTCTTGGCCATTAATAACCTTATATATAAATCCTAATGATAAGTACATTGGATCAGATTTTCTATATTTAGGTTTACTATTTTGCAAAGATGTATTTCTGATATTTTCATCTTTTCTTTTGCCCTCTGCTTCATTTAATTTTTTTTTCAAGACAGTTACGTATTTATCCATCTAAAAGGGGTATTATTTTAAATCAATGATTTTATATTAATTTAAAATACAATTATATCAATATTTTCTTTTAAAATTACCATACTTTTAAATTACGATTTCATACTATTAACCACGATTCTCCCCTTCATTGCAGTTACCTCCACTGACCAAAAAAAAAAAAAAAAAAAAAAAAAAGATTAGAGTTTTTTGATATAAACTCTAATTTTTGAAATCCCCCCTTGTATGCCGCTGACTTAAAAAATAAAAATGCATTTTATTCAACTCCAGACTGAATAACCTTTTCTTTGATACGACGCAAGCCATGTTTTGATCTAAACCACTAATTTTTGAAATCTAATTCCACCCTTTTTTTAGCTTTGTCTGATGGATTTTATTTGTTTTTAAAAACAAAAATTAAAACACTTACCTTCACAGAAGCCAAACGTACTGGACAATTTTCACAAGCACTTTAAAAGCTTTTTTGCACTAACAATTTAAACTATTTTATTTCGCAGCAGCCGAAGTCTAGTGGCATGTGGCAAATAATGCATTGCTTTAAGTCTACTTCCTTTTTATATGCAGTTAAAAAGTAGATCTTGTTTCGCTTGGTTTCGAAATCAAGAATCAAAATCAAAACTATCAGTCAAATCTTGCAACGCGTTTTTGTGAAAATTCCCGTGAACCGATTTCAATGATATTTGGTATACTTATAATATAAGGGTCCGATGACTACGCAATATTATGAAAAATAATTTATTAATTTGATATCAGAATGATGAAAAAAAATGTTCTTTACCTTTTAGTGCATTTCATAAAAGCCTGTAACTTAATTTGTTTTTACCAGTTTATTTTCATTTTCCATGATTTTGGCGCCCCTAGATCATTGCGCTGCGGGCGGCTGTCCCGATTGACCTACCCTGGGGCCGGCCCTGTATATATCAACGTGGTTATTGCAAGCACTACTAACGAACTAATTCTGTTCATAGGAAACAGAAACAACCAGATGCTTCTGTTTACTGAAGTTAGGTGGGAGTAAGCAGAGAATACCTGGGATGTTGCGAGTGCTTATCTTTTGATTCCACGCCCCACCGGTGCTTGGCTCCAAACGCGAAAGTGAGATATTTCGATCCAAGAAGAATATGGATGGGATGTTTAAGCATTTGTACCCGAAAAATCCGCGGCGAGGGTTGTGGATTACGTATACTGCTGATTCATTTTTTTGACACCTATTCGACTTTTTTTGGTTCGTATTCACGAAAATGATATTTTGGAAACAGCTGCATGCCCCCCCCAAAGGTTGGAAACCATTGCTTTAAGTATTTTTTATATACATAATTGTTTCGTGTTTATAATTAAGTTAATGAATATATATATTCTTATTTTGATTTCCTATATCTCCGAAAATAATAAATAAAATAACAAAAATTTAAAAATTTTTTTGTATTGAAATTTTTATTAGTGAATATTTTTACTGCATGCATACATCATTTGTCTAACTTTTCTCTGTTTTTAACTTTCAAAGTTATAATTATTTATCAACAGATTTTTGGCTGTTAAAAATAGTTGACTTTAACGTAATGATTAAAAAATAGGTTTAAAATTACTTACTTAGGTTACGAGGGTTGCTGTTTATATTTCTGTCCTTGCCAAACTGTAAGTGTTGCTAGGTAATCGCTAAATTTTCTAAATCTGATCTCCTAGTTTTACACTATTAAATGTTATTATTTCATTAAAACATTTTGCAATTTTTGTATCATATTTTTGTTTGCACTAAATTAAAAAAATTAATCTCAAGCAAATAATGAAATTGACTGCTGAACGCTTTCATGTCATTAGATTTTCATTAGCTTCAACGCAAATTATCCTTACATGAGTTCCAACAAAATTAACTTACATAAACATTATTCTATACAGCATTATAAAGCAATCAGTAAAACGAATTCACTTTGGCCGACAGTCGCTTCAAACCAAATTCCATGAAGGCTATTCAAAATCTGTTTTTGTGCAGGTAAACATCGTTACTGTATGTAGAGTGATAAAATAGCATAGTCCTATGAAATATAAGGCATTTATGGGAATTGATATGATAAATATCAATAAGATTATAGGAAAATTTTTTAAAATATATTTCGCATTGGTTTTCACATAAATTGATGCTCAAAAGTAAATTCTTGGAAATCGATGTAAACAAATATTAAAAAAATTTGTTTAAAATGCTTCAAAGATTATGCATAATTTCTACATTAGAAGTAAATCTTATATCTGTGTAAATGAGCCTAAAACAAAACAAAAATCTACTGTGTGAGTTTACTAAGATGAGATAATGTCAAGAAAAATTGTTTGCGGGAGAAACACATTGAAACAAATAGCTACATTTTCCGTCGCATTATTTCTCATTTTGCAATAGTCATATTTCAACAAGACGAAATGTTTAAATCAATATGGTACATGAGACTATTGTACCATAAATCATCGGAGAATTTTGAAAAAAAGCAGAAGGGATGAATTGATTATTCATGGCAATGCGAGATATCATGCATTGATTCAAGCAAAGGATGTTTTGATCTTGTAAAACATCAAGTTGATGGGCGATCTACCATACAGACTTAATTTTGCATATTTTGCCTGATTGTGCCGTCATAATTTTGCTTATTTTTTATTTCAGCGTATCAAAAAAATTTACATTGTTAATGATTTTCAACTTTCAAAGAAGCTGCTGTTGCACCTGCATGCTTCCCTAGCCCTGAGTTGAGCTATCAATTAGATACGAGCATCCAGCTGGAGTCATGCGTGAATTTGAAGCAATGACCAGAAGTTACCTAATACTTGGCCTACCACACCCAGAAGAATCATTTTACTTGGAAAACATTGTGACCAGGCCTGGTTTTGACATGCCTTTAGCAAGCACAACGGATCTTCACTTAAGCTGAGATTCAAACTCACTATCTTCCCATAATGAGAACGACATCCTAACCAACCATGCCAACTTGATCGTTCACATTCAAATATTAGTATTTGTATTATTAACCTAGAAATAATCATTGTAGTGAATGGTACTTAATCACTTAGTCATTAATCATCGTAATGAATAGAAACACTTTTTTAGCTCACATTTTGTTGATGCAATGAACTCAACAAACATTTCATATTAAGTAAGTAGAAAATATGGGAAGGGACGCTACATTTAAGGTATCATTCTCTTAACGTATTTTTCTTAACTAATATTCAAATGCAGACTTTTTCTTTTTTCAATTATTTGGTTCTGTTAATCCTTGACCACGTGTAATCATATATATAAATGGCTCTTCTATAATGTATATTTAGTCTATGGAATTCATTCATCAAATAGTAATAATTCATAGATGTCTTGTTATCTGTGCTTACTGTGTGCCGAGATGGCAGCTGAATGGTTAGCACACTTGCCTTCGGTTCAGCAGTTCGTAAGTTCGAATCTCACTTTGGGCATGGATGTTTGTAGTGGTTCCGAATCCAGTTTAAAGCGTAGGCCCTGGTCTAGTTATCCCTTGTGTGCAAAAAATGACCGTTGAGCGATAAACCAAACTGTGCTTACTGTGACTGTTTTGACAGAAAACTCCGCGGTGTGATCCCTGGCATTTTTTAGCAGTGACAGATGTTTCGTTAGTTTTCCTGCATTCATCTATAGTATTATTTTTCATTTACTTTGTAAATTATATCCTTTGTAGTGGTGTTCTGGAGTTTGTCCAGTGACTGTCTCGTGACTGGGAATATACAGTCTACTTATTGTGAACCCGGTAGACATTAAAATTATAACAATCGTAGGACATTAGGTTGTTCACAACTTGGTTTCCAAATATTTCTGTTAATGTGTGTATTGAAATGAAAGCAAGTAAAAAGATTTAATTCCTCCGATTATAATGTGTTTGCTCTTGTTTTCAATTTAATATTTAAATAAAAGATTTAGATATTGCTCCATAAGTACATTATATTTTTGAAAATTCAATTCTGTTTTCAGTTTCTTTGTGATATGAGAAAAACGGGTAATAAATAATTTTGAAATATGTATCCCATGTGCTAATTCTGTAACCTATATTGTAAATTCTATAATCTCCAAATGTATAGATTCTATTTTAACAGTAAGTGAAAAATTCGTTAGAAAAATACTGTGGACTTTGTTATCTATATTCGATAAATAAGATTCTATTTCAATAATGCATATTAATTGTCTTGGCAAATTGGTAATAATATGATAGATATAAAAAGGTAGTGAAATTGTATTGTAAAATCCATGAGTGCTAAAGTTTGAAAAGAATCTGTTTTATAATTGTATAAAGTTAATCTTTTGCTTAAGAAATTGGAAATTCAATTGGCTTAATAATTTAAATGTAACTAATTTTTAAAGTCAAAGAGCAAAATAATTATTAATATGAACACGTTGTGGGGCCTACAGTTATTCAACCAGATTATTTAAATTATAAATGATGTTAAAGAAGAGACTTCCATCATGCTCTGAAACACATTAACATAATCTCCTGAAGAAAGTACAATTAAACAATTGCTTTGAAAACTCATTATATAAAGAATGAATTTCTATATCAATATATTTCATATTGAAACAGGCTTTCTTTGATTTTCATAACTTTACATAGTATAATATTTTGTATTGTGAACTTTAATATCAGCTTAAAAATGTACATATAGTAATGTTGTTAGAATAAATGAAAATTTTATAATATTCATCGAAAGCTAGATGAATCAATGCATAGTCAGGAAAAGTTATTGTGGATAAATATCCGCTATCTATTGAATAAATTGTACTCTCTGTTTCTCAGAAAAATTTTCGTCTGCTGTTCAACTGAAAACAGATGTTCGAAATAGGAAAAAAACTTTGTTTCTTTTCCTTACTTAAAACTTTGGTTTTGTTTCAATTAGGAATTTCTAATTAATTTATACGTAATTAATGCCGAATTAAACTAAAAATGCGTAGTTAATTCAGTGTAAACTTGCCTACGACAAGATGTGATTTAAGCAATGTAATACCAATCGCACACGACCCAGAACTTTGTTAATTTCAATAACGGTAGCCAATTTTATAATTAAGTTTATGCATGTCCTCTTGTAGCAGAAAAAATTGAACAGTGTCTCATACCCAAATTCTTCTTGTAATCCATTAGGGTAATTTTTTTCATAGAAAAAATAACGATAGTTTTATTTTTGAAAAAAAAAATATTGTTATTATGCATTGTTGTGAGTATATATTTAGACATTTATCAGTACGCCATTTATCGAATTTTGCCGCTTATGGAAGCAGATGAAGTGAGTTCCAACTTCAATATTTACTAACAGCATAACTATAAAGGAAAGTCGATTTATTCTATTAATTTTTACTAAAAAAAAGCATATTTTGTTGTGCAAGAACAGAGTTTTAAGCAAATTAAATTATATTAATCTTTAAAAATATTAAATATTTTTATTTAACTACAAATCAAATATCAAATATGAGTGAGCATTTTCTACTTGAGGCTAATGTTTTCGAAATATGATTGTAATTAAGTTTATGATTGTAAGAAGTTGGCGTGTGGGTCAGATGGTTTGTCCTGCTGGTCACGTGATTTCCTATTAATCTCATTATCGCTAACCTATTGATTAGATTGAATATGTATAATATACTTATAATAATACAAATTGTTCATTATTGGAATTATAAAAATAAAAGTAAAATCATTAGAGTTCACCTTATATAAATTAAATTTGGATTTTTATTCATTTTATTTTCCATTTAAGTAAACTATAGTATTTTTAGAGATTAAAATTTTTCATTCCTAATTTTAGAATTTTTTATTTGTTAATATACCAACAAACAAAGAGTCTCAGTTGAATAAATCATCTTCAGACAATTTATCATGTAAAAGAATTATTATTGAAACTTAGTTTTTATTTTAAAACTTTTGATATTTTTAGAATATCTTAGAATATTTTTAATACTTAAATTGCAAACTTGCTTTTTAAATTTCGAATTTTCAACAGTAAAAGTAGTATTCCTGAAATAAAATTAAATAATTTAATGAAAAATTTTTAAAGACTATAAATTTAATTTTAAAACATAAATTTTTCAATTTTTTTTAAATCTTCTCCATGAAAAAAACAATATGCAAATGAACAAAATGTTTGGATAAAAATATTTGTCAATAGTATTTCTATTAAATTTTTTTTAAAGTACTGAATAAGAGTAAAGCTTTTTATTATGAATAAAATGACACATTTTTTGTTTACTTTTGTGTTTATCATCCTGTTAAATCTCTTCCAAATTCAAACACTCAACCATTCATTGTTGTGCATTTATTCTTAAGATTACAAATGCAGTATTTTTGTTAATGAATATGTGCATTTCTTTAAAACTATTTTCAATATATTACAGGCTAGTTTACCAAATCAAAAATGTATAAAAAATTGAAAATACAAATTAAAAACCTATGTAATTAATTACCAAGTATCATAATTAACAGCCAGAATTTTAAAAATATTTAAATTTATTCAATAAAATTTATAGTCTATCGAATTTAAATACATAAGAAACAAATATTAATAGAAGTAATATTTTAAGTAATATTTCTTAAAAAAACAATGGATTTAAGAATGTATTTACATAATTTGTTTACAGAATATAGGAACATCTGTTAATGTGCATGAATATCTGAAATTTTGTTGAATTAATAAGGTAAGTCACTAGAATTTTTGCACTAATTGCTCTATTTGCGCAGCGTGCCGAAAATTTGAGAGTTAATTCTAATTTTTAGAATAATGATAAAATGCTTATAGATTTTCATACATTCTTATAACATTTTATTGATTTGTAAAATTAAAAATTCTTTAAAAAGAATTTCTATTTTATAATTTCATGCATTCGGTCTTGTTTTATTTCTCTTGCAAGACATTGTATTAAAATTTTAACAAAACTTTAGTTAAAAAAGTGGCTTACCCAATTTGCAAAAGATCTGTTGATTGCCTGATAGAGTAATTTTAGATGTTAAACTGATGCTCTTCCTATTAAATTTTCAAGGGATTTTTCTAATCTATGAGTCTCTTGAAATTAGGTTTCTTTGTTGAATCTACTTTTAAAAAAAAATTATGATGAGGAATGAAGAAATTTACTGTTTATTAAGAAGTACAACAGCAATAAGAATGTTTTTATTCTATTCCAGTAATGTAATATGTGTTCTACCCCTCTCCCACCAATCTGAGCTTAAAAATATAAATAATTTAATTTCACAAATATTTAAAATAATTTTCTTCTTAGTTTATTACAGCATTGACAGCTTCTGTGAAGGATTGTTATTCATATTACAATAATTTGCATATTATTGTTGCAAATTGCTTTAGTCTATTAAAATGTATAAAACATCTTCCTATAATAAAATTCGAGAATTGTAAAGCAGTATGATTATGCATCTTAAAAATTATTTTAAGCTTTTATGTAATTTGCAGATGTTAAAAGAATCACATTACAAAATGGGAGGCTTGTTTCTATTCATAAATTTATCAGACTTAATTGTGATTAAATTCATGAGGTTCAAAGATTAATATATTTCTACTCTGTTGTTTTCATTTAATTGTTTTTATGTGAATGATTATTAAGCATTAACAAAATTAAAACGTGAATGAAAATGAAATGTTAAGCCAAACATTTGTTATGTTTTATTCTAGAAAATTAAAAAAGGTCTTAAATGTGTTTTCAATAGAAAACTTGATATAGCTTTAGGCATCTTTACTGGAAAAAGTCTTAAAATCTGATTAAAATTTTAACCTATCACTGATCTAAAATCACAATTAAAAACAATTTTAAAAGAACTAACTACACACATTTCTAAATTGCTAAAATTAACCTTTCATATCACATTATAGATTTCCTAATGATCAAGGATTCTTGGAAGTCATTTTAATATTTACTTTGTGAATTGCCTTTCTAGAAAATATTTTATAAAAACAGGGCCGTTTGCAAATGTCGAAAAGGTGGAAACACTGAGATCTCTTGAGTTACCGTCCCACAGAATTGCTTTAAAAATAATCTTGAAATTTATCTTGTCTTCTTCATTTGCTGTGATCGAAATCAAGATCTTTCATTCCAAAAATTAGTTTTCTTTTAGAACATAGTGAATCTTTTTAAATTTATCATTAACGCTGCAAACGATATTAAAATTTGTAAACAAAACATTCCTATAAGTGCCTATCTTATTTTCTATTTCCACCGAGATTTTGTTAGATATTGAATTAAAAACCACTACATGGAATGGAATAAAAATAATTTCAGTGTTTGTCACTAGATAACTTTTGATGAATATTATGTTTCATACAGACAATCTGATTACAACCTTTGGAATGTATCTAAAGCATAAAAAATCCAGGTTTGAACTCCCTCTAGCATTGTTTATAGGGTAATTTTAATCATTTAAACATTGGAATACTTTGCAAATGAAAATTCTAGCTGCAAAAGCTAGGATATGAATTTCTTTACCATATTTTAAAAGTTGTTAAGTCTGCACAAGTGCTTCGAGGCAAACAAAAAAAAAGTTTAGAAATAAACATCAATTTTATTTCATATAAAACAATAACCAATTCTTTAAAAAATAATTTCATCCTGTTTTTGAAAAATATAATTTTTATTATATGTAACAAACATGTACTGTGCTGTCTATTATAATGACTATATTAAAACAATTGTAATGTGAGCAAAGAGTTCCTAATTCTTTACTTATAACTTCCTAATTAAAAAGTATTTCGAAAAAACCCAGTAACCTACTCTAACTGTTTTTAACCCATCTAAGTATAAAAATTGATTTCATAATACAAAACAGTTCTTCAACAATACTAAGAAAATACTAACGCTAATTTTCATAATTAGTTTTTACCTAAAAACTAAGTAAAATATGTATATTTAAAATTATCTCCCACAAAAGAAGGCACAGAAGAATGATCTCAGACATTCGATACAACAGTTCAAAAGGATCAAATACCACACTGGGTGTGAATGTTTGAGTGTCCCGAAAGTTTGTTTGCAGTTGACAAGTAAAACCAATAGGAATTTATTATACTTGTTATATCTGTATGACACTTATTTAAAAGTAAATAAAATATTTAAGAAAAAATATTCTAACATAAGGTTAAATACTAAGGAAATATTTTAATATTTCCTCCATTTAAGACAGTTCAACCAGCGATGATTAAAATATTTGCTTAAAAACTCTTTAGGAAATAATTTGCAATAAAATTTGTAAGAATATTCTTAAAATGCAAAATATAAAACGTGTTATAAATAACTATTTTGAATCCATCACTGCCTTGTTGCAGTTGACATGTAAATCCCATGGGAATTTCTTATGCTATGTTATATCTGTATGACACATATTTAAAAATAATTATAGTTTTAAGTATAAAGAATATTCTTACGTTAATTTAAATGCTAAGGAAATATTTTAATATTTCCTCTACTTCAAAGAGTACTTCCAGCGATGATTAAAAGATTCGCTTGGGAGCTCTTTAGGAAAGAATTTGCAATAAAATTTGTAAGAATATTCTTAAAATAAAAAATATCAAACATATTATGAATAACTATATTGTATCCATCACTGCCTTTTTGCAGTTGACATGTAAAACCCATGGGAATTTCTTATGCTTTTTATAGCTGTATGACACATATTTAAAACTAATTGAATTTCTAAGAATAAAGAATATTCTTACGTTAATTTAAATGCTAAGGAAATATTTCCTGTATCTCATAGAGTACTTCCAGCGATGATTAAAAGATTCGCTTGGGAGCTCTTTAGGAAAGAATTTGCAATAAAATTTGTAAGAATATTCTTAAAATGCAAAATATCAAACATATTATGAATAACTATATTTTATACACAACTGCCTTGTTGCAGTTGACATGTAAAACCCATCGGAATTTCTTATGCTTTGTTATATCTGTATGACTCATATTTAAAAGTAATTTAAATTTCTTAAAATGCAAAATAGCAAACATATTATGAATAACTATATTGTATCCATCACTGCCTTGTTGCAGTTGACATGTAACACCCATGGGAATTTCTTATGCATGTTATATCTGTAAGACACATATTTAAAAATAATTATAGTTTTAAGAATAAAGAATATTCTTACGTTAATTTAAATGCTAAGGAAATATTTTTATATTTCCTGTATCTCATAGAGTACTTCCAGCGATGATTAAAAGATTCGCTTGGGAGCTCTTTAGGAAAGAATTTGCAATAAAATTTGTAAGAATATTCTTAAAATGCAAAATATCAAACATATTATGAATAACTATATTGTATCCATCACTGCCTTGTTGCAGTTGATATGTAAAACCCATGGGAATTTCTTATGCTTTGTTATATCTGTATGACACATATTTAAAAATAATTATAGTTTTAAGAATAAAGAATATTCTTACGTTAATTTAAATGCTAAGGAAATATTTTAATATTTCCTCTACTTCAAAGAGTACTTCCAGCGATGATTAAAAGATTCGCTTGGGAGCTCTTTAGGAAAGAATTTGCAATAAAATTTGTAAGAATATTCTTAAAATGCAAAATATCAAACATATTATGAATAACTATATTGTATCCATCACTGCCTTGTTGCAGTTGACATGTAACACCCATGGGAATTTCTTATGCATGTTATATCTGTAAGACATATTTAAAACTAATTAAAGTTTTAAGAATAAAGAATATTCTTACGTTAATTTAAATGCTAAGGAAATATTTTAATATTTCCTCTACTTCAAAGAGTACTTCCAGCGATGATTAAAAGATTCGCTTGGGAGCTCTTTAGGAAAGAATTTACAATAAAATTTGTAAGAATGTTCTTAAAATGCAAAATATCAAACATATTATGAATAACTATATTTTATACATAACTGCCTTGTTGCAGTTGATATGTAAAACCCATGGGAATTTCTTATGCTTTGTTATATCTGTACGACACATATTTAAAAATAATTATAGTTTTAAGAATAAAGAATATTCTTACGTTAATTTAAATGCTAAGGAAATATTTTAATATTTCCTCTACTTCAAAGAGTACTTCCAGCGATGATTAAAAGATTCGCTTGGGAGCTCTTTAGGAAAGAATTTGCAATAAAATTTGTAAGAATATTCTTTAAATGCAAAATATCAAACATATTATGAATAACTATATTTTATACATAACTGCCTTGTTGCAGTTGATATGTAAAACCCATGGGAATTTCTTATGCTTTGTTATATCTGTATGACACATATTTAAAAATAATTATAGTTTTTAGAATAAAGAATATTCTTACGTTAATTTAAATGCTAAGGAAATATTTTTATATTTCCTCTACTTCAAAGAGTACTTCCAGCGATGATTAAAAGATTCGCTTGGGAGCTCTTTAGGAAAGAATTTGCAATAAAATTTGTAAGAATATTCTTAAAATAAAAAATATCAAACATATTATGAATAACTATATTGTATCCATCACTGCCTTTTTGCAGTTGACATGTAAAACCCATGGGAATTTCTTATGCTTATTATATCTGTATGAAACATATTTAAAACTAATAAAAGTTTTAAGAATAAAGAATATTCTTACGTTAATTTAAATGCTAAGGAAATATTTTTATATTTCCTCTACTTCAAAGAGTACTTCCAGCGATGATTAAAAGATTCGCTTGGGAGCTCTTTAGGAAAGAATTTGCAATAAAATTTGTAAGAATATTCTTAAAATGCAAAATATCAAACATATTATGAATAACTATATTGTATCCATCACTGCCTTTTTGCAGTTGACATGTAAAACCCATGGGAATTTCTTATGCTTTGTTATATCTGTATGACACATATTTAAAAATAATTATAGTTTTAAGAATAAAGAATATTCTTACGTTAATTTAAATGCTAAGGAAATATTTTAATATTTCCTCTACTTCAAAGAGTACTTCCTGCGATGATTAAAAGATTCGCTTGGGAGCTCTTTAGGAAAGAATTTGCAATAAAATTTGTAAGAATATTCTTAAAATGCAAAATATCAAACATATTATGAATAACTATATTGTATCCATCACTGCCTTTATGCAGTTGACATGTAAAACCCATTGGAATTTCTTATGCTTTGTTATATCTGTATGACACATATTTAAAAATAATTATAGTTTTAAGAATAAAGAATATTCTTACGTTAATTTAAATGCTAAGGAAATATTTTTATATTTCCTCTACTTCAAAGAGTACTTCCAGCGATGATTAAAAGATTCGCTTGGGAGCTCTTTAGGAAAGAATTTGCAATAAAATTTGTAAGAATATTCTTAAAATGCAAAATATCAAACATATTATGAATAACTATATTGTATCCATCACTGCCTTTTTGCAGTTGACATGTAAAACCCATGGGAATTTCTTATGCTTTGTTATATCTGTATGACACATATTTAAAAATAATTATAGTTTTAAGAATAAAGAATATTCTTACGTTAATTTAAATGCTAAGGAAATATTTTAATATTTCCTCTACTTCAAAGAGTACTTCCTGCGATGATTAAAAGATTCGCTTGGGAGCTCTTTAGGAAAGAACTTGCAATAAAATTTGTAAGAATATTCTTAAAATGAAAAATATCAAACATATTATGAATAACTATATTGTATCCATCACTGCCTTTATGCAGTTGACATGTAAAACCCATTGGAATTTCTTATGCTTTGTTATATCTGTATGACACATATTTAAAAATAATTATAGTTTTAAGAATAAAGAATATTCTTACGTTAATTTAAATGCTAAGGAAATATTTTAATATTTCCTCTACTTCAAAGAGTACTTCCAGCGATGATTAAAAGATTCGCTTGGGAGCTCTTTAGGAAAGAATTTGCAATAAAATTTGTAAGAATATTCTTAAAATGCAAAATATAAAACATATTATGAATAACTATATTGTATCCATCACTTCCTTGTTGCACATGACATGTAAAACCCATGGGAATTTCTTATGCTATGTTATATCTGTATGACACATATTTAAAAATAATTATAGTTTTAAGTATAAAGAATATTCTTACGTTAATTTAAATGCTAAGGAAATATTTTAATATTTCCTCTACTTCAAAGAGTACTTCCAGCGATGATTAAAAGATTCGCTTGGGAGCTCTTTAGGAAAGAACTTGCAATAAAATATGTAAGAATATTCTTAAAATGCAAAATATAAAACATATTATGAATAACTATATTGTATCCATCACTTCCTTGTTGCACATGACATGTAAAACCCATGGGAATTTCTTATGCTATGTTATATCTGTATGACACATATTTAAAAATAATTATAGTTTTAAGAATAAAGAATATTCTTACGTTAATTTAAATGCTAAGGAAATATTTTAATATTTCCTCTACTTCAAAGAGTACTTCCAGCGATGATTAAAAGATTCGTTTGGGAGCTCTCTAGGAAAGTTGTTGCAATAAAATATATAAGAATATTCTTAAAATGCAAAATATCAAATATATTATGAATAACTATTGTATACATAACTGCCTTGTTGCAGTTGTCTTGTAATACCCATGGGAATTTCTTATGCTTTGTTATATCTGTATGACACATATTTAAAAATAATTATAGTTTTAGGAATAAAGAATATTCTTACGTTAATTTGAAATGCTAAGGAAATATTTTAATATTTCCTCTACTTCAAAGAGTACTTCCAGCGATGATTAAAAGATTCGCTTGGGAGCTCTTTAGGAAAGAATTTGCAATAAAATTTGTAAGAATATTCTTAAAATGCAAAATATAAAACATATTATGAATAACTATATTTTATACATAACTGCCTTGTTGCAGTTGATATGTAAAACCCATGGGAATTTCTTATGCTTTGTTATATCTGTATGACACATATTTAAAAATAATTATAGTTTTTAGAATAAAGAATATTCTTACGTTAATTTAAATGCTAAGGAAATATTTTTATATTTCCTCTACTTCAAAGAGTACTTCCAGCGATGATTAAAAGATTCGCTTGGGAGCTCTTTAGGAAAGAATTTGCAATAAAATTTGTAAGAATATTCTTAAAATGCAAAATATCAAACATATTATGAATAACTATATTGTATCCATCACTGCCTTTTTGCAGTTGACATGTAAAACCCATGGGAATTTCTTATGCTTTGTTATATCTGTATGACACATATTTAAAAATAATTATAGTTTTAAGAATAAAGAATATTCTTACGTTAATTTAAATGCTAAGGAAATATTTTAATATTTCCTCTACTTCAAAGAGTACTTCCTGCGATGATTAAAAGATTCGCTTGGGAGCTCTTTAGGAAAGAACTTGCAATAAAATATGTAAGAATATTCTTAAAATGCAAAATATAAAACATATTATGAATAACTATATTGTATCCATCACTTCCTTGTTGCACATGACATGTAAAACCCATGGGAATTTCTTATGCTATGTTATATCTGTATGACACATATTTAAAAATAATTATAGTTTTAAGTATAAAGAATATTCTTACGTTAATTTAAATGCTAAGGAAATATTTTAATATTTCCTCTACTTCAAAGAGTACTTCCAGCGATGATTAAAAGATTCGCTTGGGAGCTCTTTAGGAAAGAATTTGCAATAAAATTTGTAAGAATATTCTTAAAATGCAAAATATCAAACATATTATGAATAACAATATTTTATACATAACTGCCTTGTTGCAGTTGATATGTAAAACCCATGGGAATTTCTTATGCTTTGTTATATCTGTATGACACATATTTAAAAATAATTATAGTTTTAGGAATAAAGAATATTCTTACGTTAATTTGAAATGCTAAGGAAATATTTTAATATTTCCTCTACTTCAAAGAGTACTTCCAGCGATGATTAAAAGATTCGTTTGGGAGCTCTCTAGGAAAGTTGTTGCAATAAAATATATAAGAATATTCTTAAAATTGAAAATATCAAATATATTATGAATAACTATTGTATACATAACTGCCTTGTTGCAGTTGTCTTGTAATACCCATGGGAATTTCTTATGCTTTGTTATATCTGTATGACACATATTTAAAAATAATTATAGTTTTAGAATAAAGAATATTCTTACGTTAATTTAAATGCTAAGGAAATATTTTTATATTTCCTCTACTTCAAAGAGTACTTCCAGCGATGATTAAAAGATTCGCTTGGGAGCTCTTTAGGAAAGAATTTGCAATAAAATTTGTAAGAATATTCTTAAAATAAAAAATATCAAACATATTATGAATAACTATATTGTATCCATCACTGCCTTTTTGCAGTTGACATGTAAAACCCATGGGAATTTCTTATGCTTATTATATCTGTATGAAACATATTTAAAACTAATAAAAGTTTTAAGAATAAAGAATATTCTTACGTTAATTTAAATGCTAAGGAAATATTTTTATATTTCCTCTACTTCAAAGAGTACTTCCAGCGATGATTAAAAGATTCGCTTGGGAGCTCTTTAGGAAAGAATTTGCAATAAAATTTGTAAGAATATTCTTAAAATGCAAAATATCAAACATATTATGAATAACTATATTGTATCCATCACTGCCTTTTTGCAGTTGACATGTAAAACCCATGGGAATTTCTTATGCTTTGTTATATCTGTATGACACATATTTAAAAATAATTATAGTTTTAAGAATAAAGAATATTCTTACGTTAATTTAAATGCTAAGGAAATATTTTAATATTTCCTCTACTTCAAAGAGTACTTCCAGCGATGATTAAAAGATTCGCTTGGGAGCTCTTTAGGAAAGAACTTGCAATAAAATATGTAAGAATATTCTTAAAATGCAAAATATAAAACATATTATGAATAACAATATTTTATACATAACTGCCTTGTTGCAGTTGATATGTAAAACCCATGGGAATTTCTTATGCTTTGTTATATCTGTATGACACATATTTAAAAATAATTATAGTTTTAGGAATAAAGAATATTCTTACGTTAATTGAAATGCTAAGGAAATATTTTTATATTTCCTCTACTTCAAAGAGTACTTCCAGCGATGATTAAAAGATTCGCTTGGGAGCTCTTTAGGAAAGAATTTGCAATAAAATTTGTAAGAATATTCTTAAAATGCAAAATATCAAACATATTATGAATAACTATATTGTATCCATCACTGCCTTTTTGCAGTTGACATGTAAAACCCATGGGAATTTCTTATGCTTTGTTATATCTGTATGACACATATTTAAAAATAATTATAGTTTTTAGAATAAAGAATATTCTTACGTTAATTTAAATGCTAAGGAAATATTTTAATATTTCCTCTACTTCAAAGAGTACTTCCAGCGATGATTAAAAGATTCGCTTGGGAGCTCTTTAGGAAAGAATTTGCAATAAAATTTGTAAGAATATTCTTAAAATGCAAAATATAAAACATATTATGAATAACTATATTGTATCCATCACTGCCTTGTTGCAGTTGATATGTAAAACCCATGGGAATTTCTTATGCTTTGTTATATCTGTATGACACATATTTAAAAATAATTATAGTTTTAAGTATAAAGAATATTCTTACGTTAATTTAAATGCTAAGGAAATATTTTAATATTTCCTCTACTTCAAAGAGTACTTCCAGCGATGATTAAAAGATTCGCTTGGGAGCTCTTTAGGAAAGAATTTGCAATAAAATTTGTAAGAATATTCTTAAAATGCAAAATATCAAACATATTATGAATAACAATATTTTATACATAACTGCCTTGTTGCAGTTGATATGTAAAACCCATGGGAATTTCTTATGCTTTGTTATATCTGTATGACACATATTTAAAAATAATTATAGTTTTAGGAATAAAGAATATTCTTACGTTAATTGAAATGCTAAGGAAATATTTTAATATTTCCTCTACTTCAAAGAGTACTTCCAGCGATGATTAAAAGATTCGCTTGGGAGCTCTTTAGGAAAGAATTTGCAATAAAATTTGTAAGAATATTCTTAAAATGCAAAATATCAAACATATTATGAATAACTATATTTTATACATAACTGCCTTGTTGCAGTTGATATGTAAAACCCATGGGAATTTCTTATGCTTTGTTATATCTGTATGACACATATTTAAAAATAATTATAGTTTTTAGAATAAAGAATATTCTTACGTTAATTTAAATGCTAAGGAAATATTTTTATATTTCCTCTACTTCAAAGAGTACTTCCAGCGATGATTAAAAGATTCGCTTGGGAGCTCTTTAGGAAAGAATTTGCAATAAAATTTGTAAGAATATTCTTAAAATAAAAAATATCAAACATATTATGAATAACTATATTGTATCCATCACTGCCTTTTTGCAGTTGACATGTAAAACCCATGAGAATTTCTTATGCTTATTATATCTGTATGAAACATATTTAAAAATAATTATAGTTTTAAGAATAAAGAATATTCTTACGTTAATTTAAATGCTAAGGAAATATTTTAATATTTCCTCTACTTCAAAGAGTACTTCCAGCGATGATTAAAAGATTCGCTTGGGAGCTCTTTAGGAAAGAATTTGCAATAAAATTTGTAAGAATATTCTTAAAATGCAAAATATCAAACATATTATGAATAACTATATTTTATACATAACTGCCTTGTTGCAGTTGATATGTAAAACCGATGGGAATTTCTTATGTTTTGTTATATCTGTACGACACATATTTAAAAATAATTATAGTTTTAAGAATAAAGAATATTCTTACGTTAATTTAAATGCTAAGGAAATATTTTAATATTTCCTCTACTTCAAAGAGTACTTCCTGCGATGATTAAAAGATTCGCTTGGGAGCTCTTTAGGAAAGAACTTGCAATAAAATATGTAAGAATATTCTTAAAATGCAAAATATAAAACATATTATGAATAACTATATTGTATCCATCACTTCCTTGTTGCACATGACATGTAAAACCCATGGGAATTTCTTATGCTATGTTATATCTGTATGACACATATTTAAAAATAATTATAGTTTTAAGTATAAAGAATATTCTTACGTTAATTTAAATGCTAAGGAAATATTTTAATATTTCCTCTACTTCAAAGAGTACTTCCAGCGATGATTAAAAGATTCGCTTGGGAGCTCTTTAGGAAAGAATTTGCAATAAAATTTGTAAGAATATTCTTAAAATGCAAAATATCAAACATATTATGAATAACAATATTTTATACATAACTTCCTTGTTGCAGTTGATATGTAAAACCCATGGGAATTTCTTATGCTTTGTTATATCTGTATGACACATATTTAAAAATAATTATAGTTTTAGGAATAAAGAATATTCTTACGTTAATTGAAATGCTAAGGAAATATTTTAATATTTCCTCTACTTCAAAGAGTACTTCCAGCGATGATTAAAAGATTCGCTTGGGAGCTCTTTAGGAAAGAATTTGCAATAAAATTTGTAAGAATATTCTTAAAATGCAAAATATCAAACATATTATGAATAACTATATTTTATACATAACTGCCTTGTTGCAGTTGATATGTAAAACCCATGGGAATTTCTTATGCTTTGTTATATCTGTATGACACATATTTAAAAATAATTATAGTTTTAAGAATAAAGAATATTCTTACGTTAATTTAAATGCTAAGGAAATATTTTTATATTTCCTCTACTTCAAAGAGTACTTCCAGCGATGATTAAAAGATTCGCTTGGGAGCTCTTTAGGAAAGAATTTGCAATGAAATTTGTAAGAATATTCTTAAAATGCAAAGTATAAAACATATTATGAATAACTATATTGTATCCATCACTGCCTTGTTGCAGTTGACATGTAAAACCCATGGGAATTTCTTATGCTTATTATATCTGTATGAAACATATTTAAAAATAATTATAGTTTTTAGAATAAAGAATATTCTTACGTTAATTTAAATGCTAAGGAAATATTTTTATATTTCCTGTATCTCATAGAGTACTTCCAGCGATGATTAAAAGATTCGCTTGGGAGCTCTTTAGGAAAGAATTTGCTATAAAATTTGTAAGAATATTCTTAAAATGCAAAATATCGAACATATTATGAATAACTATATTTTATACATAACTTCATTATATCAGTTGACATATAAAAAACCCATGGAAATTTCTTATGCTTGTTATAGCTATATGGTACTTATTTAAAACTAATTGATGTTTTAAGAAAAAGAATATTCTTACGTAAGGTTAAATACTCAGGAAATATTTCACATTATTTCTTTAGTATATTATAAATATAGTATAATATTAATTTGATAGGAGGAAATGTCTTTATTTTTTCGTCTGCAAATTAAAATTTTAAGTAATGATAAAATTCACTTATTTTCAACTTAAGAATATTTTTCTAATTATACATTATCTTTGATAATCATATAAATTAATCTTGTGAAGTTTATTCCTATGGAAGCTATGTTATACATTTGTAAATATAGTTTGCTATTATCTGGAGAAATATGATTTGACTAGAAGTATCTTCTGGAAACATGTGATATATAAATTCAATTTATCTTAAGCATACATCTAAAAATATCATTTTGAAATAACGGAAATGTCCTTATATTTCTTTCTTAATAACAGGTATGATTGATGATAAAATAATTGTCATAATCTGGATTGTTTTTCCAAAATTTTAAGAATGTTCTTAAATTCTTCTGAAATATATGGAGGCCTCATTTCAAAGATTCATACATTTCAATATCCCTTTAAGTTCGAATATTTAAAAATAGCTGTCTAATATTATATGCTTAAAAATCTATTATTTGAATGTAGCTTTCTTACTGGAGCCTATTTTGCAATCTTCAGGTTCTTTCAAACTGCAATATATAAAGACAATTTATATCTAAGAATATTGTTTTAATTTGAGAGAGAGATTCCTCTCATTTACAAAATATCTAAGTGAAGATCAAGAGATACGTTGGGAACAATTTATTTTTCGCATGAAAGCAAGACTATTTTTTCTTACATTCTAATAAAATTCAGATGCATCTTAATGATGCATATTAGGAGCTTTCTTCCTGGAGACTATTTCTTTACAACCGTCATTATAATGTGCTTGAAAATTAGTCAAGTGTTATATGTGAAAGTGTATTTTTCTCATATAATGATTCCTCTCAGCAATGGCTTATAATTCCTTTGTGGATGCTTTTATTTTATTCGAATATGATTTATTTTATTGTAGAAAAATATCCTTCTCTTAAGTTTGAAGAAGAGAGATGTTTGTTTCATCGTTCTAAAACGAAAGAACCAAGTAATCGTAAATATTCCTCTTAAGTTTTGTAACTTTTTGTATCAATTACCAATATTTCTTTTTAAATTTCTATTCTGTACAGCCAATATAAATCCAACCCCTGACTATAAATGATCAAATAAACAAATTAGATCTTTATATAAATGCAATGATAATTGTGTGCATAACATACGTTGGGTGGCAGTAACTACTTTGAAGTGGTAAATAAGTTTGGGAACATTTTTTCTGCCTCAATTTATGAGGCAGTACTAGAATTAATTGTATCGTCTTAGAGTAAAATATTTTTGACCATTTGACAGTTTAAAAATTATTCAGTCTTTTGATTAACTCTCTCCTTTCTATAATTAATATAATATTCAAGTGTATCATTCCATAGATTTGAGTATGAATGTGGTACTGTGTCCCAATTAATCCTATTCATTCTTATTTAACATCAACTTGTTTTTATTTATGCGAGTTTCATTCGTGAATTTACATTTGCTGATTTTATTTATGAGCAACATCCTTAAGCTTATTAAAGGCTTCACTGCAACATGTTCCTCATCAGTTTATCCATCAACATAGACTTTATAAATCATCATTAAATTTGATAAGCTTTACCTCATATCTAGAAAAAGGAGAACTAAAATGATTAGCATTTCATTACTTTTGGATATCTTTTATTGAGTTATATGTGAGTTATATTGTTATAAATAATCTAAATGTGGATGATCAGGAAGATGGTTATTTAAAAAAACCAATGAAAAAAAGAACTTATCTTTTTTTATCTTGTTTAGATCATATTAAGAATTTTTATGTCCGTTCGTTCGTTTTAAATCGATCGTAATTTTAAATAGACGCGTTAATGTTCAATTTGTTACGATTTTTTTCGACTGTGTACTTAAACATAATGAAATATAATTTTAAACCACATTAATTTGTTATAAAAAAACAAAACTTAAACGAGATATTTAACTTCATTCCAATTTTAATAAGAAATAATTTTCAGTGAAAAAAGAATAAAGGCTACTATTTTTCTGAGTTATTTCCAATTCATCGGATGAATTTTTATGATAGGCCATTTCATTATGACTCATTGTTAAATAAAATAGTAGACTTTTTTGGAATTAGTATTTTCTTAAAGATTTCAATAAATGAATATTTTTAACATTTTTTCCGCTTCAAAATTTTACTAGGTACAAAATTTCAAAATTAACTTATTTTAAATATTAATTTGCGCATATTCAAATGAGATAAACTAATGAAATATTAGAAGCAATTCTTTCAATTATACTCAATTATTTTGAGATTACGATTGAAGAGATAATTGATTTGATTAAAAATTTATATAAACTTTCACTAAATACGATAGATTCTACAAAAAAGGTCATAGCCCACAACGTGATGTTGTGACAGTGTTTTTTTGTGTTAAATTTTACAAATTATTTAATTTTACTTGTGTGTAAGTATTTTATATAATCTTTCTAAAATACATATTTAAAATTTAGAAAATTTAAGTATTTTCCTGATTTTATATTTAGGGCTTCAAATCAAATCTATTATTAATTTTTAATATTTAAAATGAAATTAATAATTTCAATAAGCGTATTATTCCTAGATTTTATTTTTAATACACAGATCATTTTTAGAATTTAATCAGATGCAGCGCTACAAGGGATAAGGGTGATGAGGGCAATATTTTTACAGTGGGGCAACCCATACTCCACTTTGCCTTGAAAGAGAAAGAAATAGGGAAACACAGAGAGAAAGGACCCTCAATCAACAACCAGAACTGGAACCGGGTACTTATTGTTTCAAAGTTAGGGATACTAACCACTCAGCAATAGGTTAGCAATCAATTACAGAATTAAACTAATAAAAAGCTCTCAAAGTCTTAGAACATTCATATGGTTGATAGATATATTTATAAAAAGTATCCTCCAAAACGATACTGCCGGAGCTGACAGCCGAATGGTTAGCGATCTTGTCTTCGGTTCAACAGTTCGTGGGTTCGGAATCCACTTTAAACCTTAGCTCCCGGTCTAATTAGTCCTCGTGTGCAAAAAATGACTGTTAGCGACAAACAAATCAAACCAATCCAAAACGATACTAATTAATAATTTTTAATTCCATCAAATTTAATTTGATTTTGCTTCACATTGTTGATGACTTCTTTACACTGTGTTTAAGTTGTGGCGATTTTACGCTTCATTCTTTCTTAAGGTGTAACTGATACTGTACCAGTAAAACATATAATTTTGTTTTTTTTGTGTGAATATTTAATGGCTTTCAGGAACTGTGACGTAATATTCCTCATTTGTAAATATTTTATGTGCAGCTGCTTTTTTATTAAAAAAACAACTTTCGTATCCTTTTATAAATGGTATAGATTATGGATTCTCAAACGCTTTTTTCTCGTGGACCACTTTTAAAGTTTTACTATTTTTGGTAGACCCCTGCTACTATATTTCTGCTGTATTCCAAAAACTCCGAAAATATAACGCCCTAATTTGGAGGTGTTAAGAAGAAGAAAAAATAGAACATTTTCTTGTGTCCTATTTATTAAAGTAATACTTGTGGTTATACAAAGTTATAAACATTTATTACAATATGCAATAAAAATATCAATAACAAATAGGCGGATACTTACCTTTTCCGTCACTGCAAACACTGATATCGGTACAACGTCAGTCACACTTTTCTGTTCAAAATCCCAGAAACAAATGAGTAACGTTTTTTCTTGGTACTCGTACTTATACTAATGTAGATTGCAGGCACAGCACAAGTCGTATTTCATACCTTTGAAGGTCTAAAAACGCATCAAGGAGGAGTCAGCACACCAGTGGCACTTCGCAACTCTCAAATGCGGTGTACACTTTTACTATTATCTATTCTATTCAATTTTGTGTTTTGAACTGAGTTTCAAATATTTTCGAGTACTTACCTAGTGAAGAAACCTGTCTATGTTGACCTGTCTATGCCCTACCTGTCTATGTTGATAGGTATATTCAGGCCAAAATTTTTGTTCTTTATTATGAAAACCAGAAAATGTTTCGTGGAACCCCATTTACAAATTGGGAACACTTGTTTTCTTTTCACGTCTACGTGGACTCCCCGTATGGTCTCTTATAGACCCCTGCGGGTCTACCTGGATCACTTTGGGAACCTATGGTATAGACCTTACATCTTTATTTAATAGTTAGAAAGGTATATGCTACATTCTGCATTTAATTTTTTCGGTTTAAAATTTTATTTTTTGAAATGTATGCTTATATGTTCAAGGCAATGTTAATATTGTCTAAGCCAGTGATTCTCAACCTGTGGGGCGTGCTCCCCTAGGAGAAACATGACCAATAGAAAATGTTATTAAAAAAATTGTTTAATGTTTGAAAGGAAAGAACACACACACACATACAAAAGAAAATATATTTCGACATATTTAATAATTAATAAACTAAAACTTATTAAATTAAAAACAAATTTAATAATTATTAGTCAATTCCTTGGGCCTGTCTTTCAGAGGAAAGTTTTTCGAAGGAGGGTGTAATATTAGAAATGACTCTCAGTTCTTTTTTATATTTAGCTAAGATCTATATTTTGTCTTCAAACAAGTCACCGCAGAAAATCCAGTTCCACAAAGGTAAGATGTTGAAAATGGTAGTATAATGTGAAATGCCCTTGTTTTTAGTACAAAAAGCTCATCATAATCTTTTGCTCTAAATTCAAAGAGTGATTTATTACTCAATTGTCTTTTGGTTTCGCCTCTTGCCGTGAAATCTATGAAGGTTTCTTCCTCTTCAATTGGGCCCTTCGGGAGTATTTTGAAATGGATCCCACACCCACTTGTAGCTTGATATCAGTTAATCGTCAGCAAGAAAGTACTTTTAAAAATTCTTTGCTATCATTGCTAATTGATTTTCAATGGTTACAAAAACAACTTTTACATGTTGTTCTTCAGCCTTGTAAGTTTTAATACATTATAGTTTTAATCATTCAAGTTTGTAAACATTAAGTTTTCTTGCTTTAAATTTCTGCTACACAATTCCAATTTCCTACAAAAAGTATTAACTTCACTCGTATCCAATATATATCTATTTGCTTTTTGCAGATGAAGATTCAATTCATTTAATTACTCGAATATGTCGACCACACACACATGTAGCTCAATTTCATCAGATAATCTATCGCAAAAGTTCTCAGCTTCCAGTCTGTTTTCCTCTTCTAGAAAAACGACGATTTTTTCTCTTAATTTATAAGCACATTCGAAAAATTTCCCTCATGATAACCATCTTGTCTCGCAATAAAATAGTAACGCTGAATGTACTGCACCCATGTATTTACAAAGTGGGGACAAGATTCTTGATTTCAGAAGTCTTATTTTTATATAATTTACTACAGTTACATCCGTAGTTAACAAAAATATTCAAACCAGGCCCCATTTCTTTGGAAGTCAATGCTTCTCTGTGGATCATGCAATGTGTCCAGATCCACTGTGGCGATTTTAGTTTCACAAATACTTTGGAATCTTTCAGACATAGAATGAGCACCATCGGTGCATATTCCGACGAAATTTTTCCATTCTATGTTTGCCTCGTTCATAAAATCATTTAAGGTAGATATCCAAGCAAATCACTCGCATTATTTGCTATTGGTTTGCAGATAGTTTGTCAATAGTAGAAGTAATTTTTCTACTATTGACAAATCATTACAAAATCTAATATAGACAATGAAATGAGCATCTTTATTGCTATCTGTTGCCTCATCTAGTTGTATTGGAAAGAATTTGTGACGCAACTTCGTCAAAAGCTGGCACTCTATATCTTTAGCTATATCAGCAATTCGACGGGCAACATTATCATTTGAAAAAGGTATAGACTGCTATTGTTTTGCAAAATTATCTCCAAACATATTTTCTACGATCTCAAATGCAGCTTGCAAAATAAGCTTTTCACCAATGGTGTGAGGCTTTTTACATCTGGCTATTTTATATGAAACTTTGTAAGAAGCAATTAAGGCTTTTCCATTCAGTTTTTTTAAACAATGATTTTTGCTTTTCATATGATTTTAATTTTATTTCGAAGAATTCTCTGGGTTTGTTTACGTTTTCACTACGAAGTGTTTCCAAATGTCGTTTAAATTTATTAGGTTCCTTGAAGTCTGCCAGCAACATTTTTGTGCAAATGATACACATTGGCTTTTATTTCTCATTTACTTCAGTTCTAGTAAACTCCAAATTTAAGCATTCTTGAGAAAATTTTCTTAAATTTTGTTTTCGGAGTAAAATTAAGGTTGTAGTGTAGGTTTAACACCAAAATAATCAAAACGCGGTATTGTATACATTTTATTTTATGTGGTGGGGAAGGAAGCGCGATGAAAATTATGATTGAAAATAGGGCCATGAATACTAAAAGGTTGAGGAACACTGGTCTGAGCAGATTCCTTTAAGGGGGAGAAATGAAAATGCGCTACAGGTTTCAGTTTGTTTTAAAAATTCACAGTTGGCAGTTTTCAATATATATATATATAATCTCGATGAAATAAATTACTTAACTTATAGTTTAAATAGATTTTTTTGATAAATATATTTGATTGCCATTAGTATTTATGTGAAATTTTAAAATTGCACTTATTTATATATACTTATTTACAGAACGTTTATTTATTTATTACTTGTTTACATGTGTATTTGTAGATAATATAAAAATATTCCTAATTTTAGAGATAGTAACATTTGTTTTTAATTTTTTTTCTTCCATGTCTATTTGGATGAGATTATTGGGTACTGCAAAACCTTCCTAGAACTGCCGTGAAAAAGAAATCTTGTAAGTGAAGTTACAATCTTTGCTTTCCAATTTTTATATTATTTAACAGTTTAAATTGTCATATAATCAATCTGCTGTATTCCTTATCTAAGGTTGAGAATTCATAAATTTTTCATTCTTTGCTAAATTATGCATCTATAAACTTTAAAAATATGCATAATATGCATACATATTTTATATTATCTTCTGTTTAAATATTAGCTTTTTTTGTATAATTTATTTACAAAAAATTATTTTGAACAGATTAATTTTTGTATTTTAATAGATTTAAGAGTTATTCAGGATGAAGTTTTCTATCTATAATTTTATTATTTTAAATTGTAAGTAAAATTCATTGTTAATAAAATATTCACTCAACAAGTAATTCCATACATGAATACATGTATTGTCAAATCAATTTACTTAACAAAACAGGAAGTCAAGAAAGATGATAAAATAATGCATATTATCTTTTAAAATTTGTTTTCAATTAAAATTTAAAAATACTATATATAGTCTGTCCTACTGCATCTGCATCTATTATCTTGCAAACATGTAGAAAGTATAGGACATTTAGCATTTAACAGTGAGAAGGGACCCTGTTCTGTACCTATTGGTTATGGGTTTAGTTCCCCCTCTATCAATCATATTTATTTATGAAAGTTTTAGAATGGTTATACATTCACCCTTTAAGTAAATGTCTGAAAATTAAACCACCATATTCTTTGTTTAACAAAATATCTATCAAAAAGAATCTGAAACTATGATTTTTAATGTATAATTGAAAATTTTAAGAATGTAATACTTGGCTATAATATTTATGTATAGAGATGATTTGAAACAAGTGGAATACTATTTACAACTTGAGTAATTATTGTTAACAGTATGTATCTCCAGTCTAGAATTAGGAATAAAAAGATGAGAAAATAAATGTTCTATATGATTATAATTCACAGTATTGAAATCGTTCAGTGTTTATAAGTGAATGAGTTTCTTATGAAGTCCGAATCCAATAAGCTTTATGTTTCCAAATTTGCCGCAGCCTGTATCTACTGCAGACAAGCATCTAATTCGTGAACTGTTAACATCTCAATGTCTGTAATTATTTTTTCTAAAAAGTGCTTGAAAGTCAATGTTAAAAAAGCCATGAATGGCATATTAGCAATTTCTTAAATGTAGGTGATTTGGGAGGGTCGGCTCGGACAATATTGGTCAAATGCACCTGCGATTCCACACAAGCACAGATTTTACTTAGATTTCTAATTATCTTGGAATAAATAGAGAAAAAAAAACCATGGTTAGTTATGTAATTGATGCATAGATTTGTTTATATAGTATTCTTAGTAACTAGGGATAATTTGAGAAATTGGCCCTGTTCCATGGCATACCATTGCTCTTGCATAAATTTAAGGTTTGTTGCTTTAGTTTTAAGTAAAGAGCAGCTTTTGAGTATAGCAAGATAATTATTTGGGCATTAGTATCCTTTACTACATTTTTTGCTCTTTGATCTGCAAGCTCATTGCCCTGAGTTCTTGTGTTGGTACGTATCAATCTGAGTTGAATGCTTACGTGTTTTGAAACTTGTTGAAGCGATAGATATATTTCATGAATTAAGTGTGATT
This sequence comes from Latrodectus elegans, assembly GCA_030067965.1. Lineage (NCBI taxonomy): Eukaryota > Metazoa > Arthropoda > Arachnida > Araneae > Theridiidae > Latrodectus > Latrodectus elegans. Next base: position 24,573,976 of record CM057820.1, on the reverse strand, counting down.
AATGTTGTGGGTCACAGGAAGCCATTAAAACTGATAAGATGCCATTTCAAATGGTCATTCCATTAGTCTAAATCGATGGTATCAAATTCAATTCTGTAGAAGGCCGTGTATTAAACTTATAATGTGTAAGCAGACCAGATTTCAAATAAAAAAAATTATTTAATTATTATAACATTTTATTTACTTAATTATATAGTATCTAATTATACATTTGTGTGTTAAAAATCCTATCAAAGTTATAAAAGAGGGTAATTATTTTAAGCTAGATGATCCAGATACCTGCATTCTCTTGTTTTGGACAAGCTCATTGATGTCATCTATCATATTCCTTGTAGTTATTTAAGAATTGATTGAAGATGTTCATTCGTAAGTCTCGTGTGATGTTCGTTCTTATTTATTTTGATGACGGGAAACATCTGTTCACATAAATAGGTGCTACCAAATATGCATAAAATGTATGTTGCATATTTTTTTAATTCCGAGTATTTATCTAAACTTTTGAAATATTGTGTATAAAATGTAACAGCATTTATCTCTTTAAATTTTTCTTTCAAAATACTGTCTGATTGAAGATCTATCAAATCCATTCGCTAATGAACTGGTACCTGAAAAGTTTCAAAATCGAATGGATTGTTGAAAATTGGGAATTCCATTTCATTCATTTTGTGGAAGTCTTCAAAGCGGTTGTTGAATTACGTAATCAAATTTTGCAGAAGTTGAGAATATTGATCCAATTTGTTTTGGTTCACTGTGACAAATAATTTTAAATCGGTGAAATGACCCAAAACTTAATTTTTTTTTAACTGATTTTCCAGCAACCTCAATTTTTTTTCAAAAGCTTGAATATATGAATATATTTGAGTGAAAATCAGAATTTTACCCTGTAACTTCACATTCGGATCAGCCAAATGTTTATTCATATCTACCAAAAAGGCACAATCAACCCACCAGTCATTATCATAATCAATTGGGTTGCCTTATTTTAACCGGAAAGCTTGATTAGAGTCACGTAATGTAAAAAAAATAATTATAAAACTACACCTCGAATGAACCAATGAACTTCAGTGAAATAAGGGACATCAAAAAAACCTTTCGCCTAAATCTTGTAAAAACTGCCTAACTGTCGGGGATTTAGTCATCTGCTCCACAAAAATAAACTCCCAAATTTGAAATGGTGGATTTGGAGTTAGGCCTTTTTCACACTAGACAACTTTATTGTACGTCAAAAAATCGTCCGACATTTTATGTGAGAAGTTATTTAAAAAATCACACAATAGACTGATCACAAAATATGGTTTCCCGTTCAGTGTGAAAGAGAGCTGTCTATTCTGTGGTTTTTTAATAACTTCTCACATAAAATTTCGGACTATTTTCTTTGTCGTACGATAAAAGTCAAGTGTGAAAGAGGCCTTAAGCTTTCAGATGGAAGATTGCTCATCAGCTGATCTAATACTTTAAGGTTGCTTTTAAAACATATTAAGCAGTCATGGATTATCTTTATGTAATCCCTTTGCCATTAATGGGCCAATGTTTTAAGCGTATTTGATGCAAGGAACCCTGTGCACCAATGTGCAAATTTTTCTTATTGTAGTATTCAAATATTAATTTTGTTAATTTATGACTTCTTGGCAAAATTGTCTGGTGTTTAGATTCAAAAAGTAAAACCGAATTTTTCAGTCTGCCACCAACTCTCAAAATAGAATCATCATCTAGGAAAGGATCAAGTGATCTTACCTTGCTTGATGGAGATACATTATGACCCTCTTTAAACACACCAATTTTGGGGGAAAACTCCCATTCCTGAATATTTCTTACCATAAATTTTGTACTCTTCTCGATTCCGTTACTAGTTAGATTTTGGCCGCTAACAGCCTTTCGTCGTAGCTTATTTATAAACCTGAAAATATGACTATAGATTCAGATTAGTTTAATAAAGTTATTAGAACGATTCATTATGGAATCCATTACGTCATTTGTTAAAGTTTGAAGTGTAAAGTTCTCAAGTTCTTTCTATTCCTATTCATAGTCATTGTTGTGGTTAGTAGTGAATATATTAATAAATGGATTGTATGACCTTATGATTTAAAATATCCATATTTTTTGTTGATGATTCAACTCACTCATTTTACATCTGCTATCTCAAAAGCAGTAACTCAACTCTGTCCTCTGTTTTTTTGTTTTGTTTTTCTTATAAAGGTAGTACTGCTGTAAAACAGCGCTTCATTTGTACTGAGCTTTCCGCCCCAGATTGCAGTGATACATTCAAAAAATGAACATACAAATAAATAAAAAACTTACACACAAAAATTAATCTAAACTCAACTGTGACCCATTTGCTATCACCCAGATAGAGTTGCACTATTCTACCTAACTTGTTGCACTTTCATTTTTGAGGAGGTAGTGCTCATCAAAGATGAAAATATCTCATTGATTTTTACATTTTCTATCTCAGTTCTCCATTTTGACCTCTGTTGCAAATTATTAAGATATTGTACCTGCCATTTTCTCCAAAAAATTTGAGTAATTTTTGTTAATTTTTTCCAGTTACTCAATTTATTTTCATTAATGTCAATTAAAATAGGTTCAACAATAGTGTTAAAAGCCTATGAGCATTCACTTAACTAATTTTTCATTAAGTTTACTTATGGATATAGCCATGTCAGGACGTCTAAAAGAAAATACATTTCAGAGTAACAATTAAGTTTATTGAACATTGCGCTTCGTAATTCTCTGACCGCTTCTCATGATCGACGTACATTAACTGACTATTCTTTGTTCACCTTCTAGTGGCGATTTTTCAGTTCTCACATTCGGCCAGACTGACCTTACTATTGTCCTCAATTGATATAGTAATACTCAATTACCAATATTAATACGGCAAATATTAACCTTAAAAATTATATTAAACACAGCAGATTAAATAAAATTATTAACTACGTAACTAACATTATTTTTCATTCATACAAACATATACTGTAATTATAATCCTTAATAATGCACATTTTTCATTATAAGTAGAAAAATTACCATGTTAGATTAACAAAAAACTAGAATAACATGTATAATACACATTTTTTTCACTAGTAATTCTTAATATAATTCTAAATTCCAATAAAATTACTTACAACAAAAGTTTTATAAGAAGTTAAAGGAACTTAGGAGTATTAAATCATTCACAGAATAAATTTAACAGATTTTCATATTGTTTGATGAATATTTAAGTATACAGTAAATGATCCTTAAAGTTATCATAAACTATTGCCTCTAAAAATAAATAAGTTCATTGCCTTTTAAATATAAGTTTTTCTTTAAATAAAATTGGAAAGATCTCACCATTTAGGATCCCTCATTCAGATTTAGTCCTTGCGAGTAGATCTATGTGAATTGCGTCTAGGGCTGTTCAGAGAATAGTCATCATCACTATTGGCTCTATCGATATCACTATCTTCATCCGAATCTGGTTCATTTATCCATGGTTTTTTAGTTGACTAATGTGAGCTGTTGTTGCATAGAAGTGGCATTTCTTTTTTTTCTTCCAACTGAGTCACACGGTAGACATCATTCCCCAATACCTCGGTAACAGTAAAAGGGCCACGGTACTTAAATTGTCTTCGTAGGATGGCTTGAAGATTTTGGAGTTCTTTTTCATTACAACAATTTCTCCTCGTTCAAACGTCATAGCTCTATATCTCTTTTTATCGTAATATTTCTTCATTTTTTGTTGACTTTCTTCTATTTGTCTTCAAGGTTCTTCCTGCACTATAGATAGATCTTGCCAACTGTGAGCTTCTTCATCAGCTAACTTTCTCAAAATTCCATCATTGAATCGTGGAAAATAATCATGGAGCAATTCAAATGGTGTCTTGTTTGTTGACTTGTTTTCAAAGTTGTTTAAGTTCTTCTCAACTTCATGTTTTTTTAGCATTCTCAATCTTTGTGATTCTGATCTTCCATACCAGTTGTTATGGTAGATAATATTGTTCTGTTAACTCTTTCAAACATTACATTCGCACATGGTTGCTTTGTTCAATTGAGTGTATGATGTGTATACCATTTTCAGCACAATATTGTTGAAATTGATGTGAAGTGAAACAAGTTCCTATATCTGTTATTTTCTCAGGTAGACCATAAGTGTGTTTAAAAAGTTTTTCAGAGCCTTCAGCACATGCGATGTTGACGTACTCTTTATTGGAGTCAATTGGACAAATGTTGTGAAATTATCTGTCATGACCAGAAGGTTCTTGATTACCTTTAGAATTCTTAACAAAAGGTCCTCAATGATCCATATGTATAATTGCAAAAGGTTTACGACCTGCTTTAATTGTAATTAATAAGCCCCCGGCTGTTTTCCTGACGGCGTTTTTCGTTCATTAAACATTCAAAACATTTTGAAATGTGCCTTCGTACATAACGTTTCATATAAGGAAACCAATATAATTCTCCTATCTTATAAACAGTTTTGTCAACAGAAAAATGTCCCATAAGATCATGGAATTTGATTACTGTATTTTTTTCTCTTATTCTTTGGAATAACAGAAATTTTTCTTTTCCATTTTCGTTTATGCATTTAAATAATCGGTTTCTCTTAAACACGTGCCGAGCTGGCAGCCGAAGGGTTGGCGCTCTTGCCTTCGGTTCGACAGTTCGTGGGTTCGAATCCCACCTTGGGCATGGATGTTTGTAGTGGTTTGGAATCCACTTTAAGCCGTAGGTCCCGGTCTGATTACCCCTCGTGTGCAAAAAATGATCGTTGAGCGACAAACGAGCATAACGAACATCTCTTAAACACGTAATTTCTTATAAGCAGCTTTTCTTCTTTTGTTCTATCATGATCTTTTTTTCTGGATATTTCTATTAATTTTCGTGTTTCTGGATCAGGCTGCTGTGTTATCAATATTTGTTCATCTTCACTCAAGGTCCTACAAACTTCTAATTTATTTTCGATGAGGGATGTCAATGTATCTTCTGATTCCCAAACTGGAGCTCTGCTCATTGCGTCTACGTGAGACATTTTCTTCCAGGCCTATGTTTTATTTCAAAATCGAATTCTTGAATTAAATCGCACCATCTTGCAATCAGAGGATTGTTCGTTTACTTTGAATTAATGTACATCAGTGCTTGACAATCTGTCACTATTTTGAATTTTATGCCTAATAAATACTGCCTTAATCTTTCGAGAGTCCCCACAATGGCCATCAATTCGAGCTTGCGTGAATGATACTTCTTTTCAATATCAGTTGTCTCTTTGCTGACACAATAAACAAACCGCCATTGTCTGTTCCTTGCTGTAAAAGCATGCCTGCTAAACCACTAGAGCCTGCATCACAATGTACTTCCGTTTTAGCTTGAAGGTTATAAAGGGCTAACACAGGTAACTTAGTGAGGCTATTTTTCAATAATCAAAAAGACTGCTCTTGCTCCTTTTCCCACTTGAAAGGTTCTTCTTTTTGCAAGAGTCGTGATAAAAGTTCTGTCTTTTGTGCATATTTTTCCACAGATCTCCGAAAATAACCAGTTAAACCTAAAAATCTACGAATGTCATGAATATTCTTAGGAGTTGGAAATTCTCTTATCGATCTAATTTTTCTCATTTCTGGTTTTATTCCTTCTATATTAACAATAAATCCTAAAAATTCTACTTTCTTTTTACCGAATTCACATCTTGATAATTTTAAAGTAAAATTAGCAGATCTAAGTTTGTCAAATACCTCTTTTATTCGTTTAATCATATCAGTCCAATTCTTCGCTTGTATCAAATATCATCTAACTAACACAAAATTTTCTTATTTAACAATGGTCCTAATACTTGATACATTAATCTCTGAAATTCTCAAGGTGCATTTGCCAAATCAAAAATCATACATTCAAACTGACCTGTTTTATCTGGGGTAATAAAAGCAGTTATTAACTTAACTTCCTCTGTTAATGGTATTTGCAGATAACCATGAGCTAAATCTAATTTCGTGAAAATATTACATTCACGGAGACATTCTAATAAATCATCAATTCTGGGCAAAGTTAATCTATCTTTAATTGTCTGATTATTTAATTTTCTGTAATGTAAAACAAGTCTACACTCACCAGTTTTTTTTTTTCAGAACTAACAATACTGGATTGGCATAAGGTGATCTTGTTTCGAAACTATTTTTTCTTTTCATTCCTTAATGTTTTTAATACAGCTTCTCTGAGCTGCATTTGTTTTAGAACGTAAGCAAACTGGTTTGCTTCTTGGAACTTCATTAATTTCCATTTTAGTCAATGTAGTGCATCCTAACTCACTTATATTTATGGTAAAACAATCTCTATAATCATTAATTAGTTTAACAATTTCCAACTTCATACCATAAGAAATAGCTTTATCAAATTTAATACCGTTTATTTTAATCGCGCATTTATCCTTATTTATAGTGTATGTTGTATCTTCAGTTGCATTACATAGATTATTAAATGGAAGAATAAATTCAGAATTTAAATTCCAATCCTGTGATATATCTCTTACCCTACTCAGACACTGCTTTTCTTTTAACTTAACATCAAAAGAGCCATTATTCATAATAGGAATTACCGTTTTACCATTTTTATTTCAAAAACAGAATCGAAATTTCTTTTCCCTCTAATAATACAAGACCGTTTTCCTTATTTTTTGTTTTTGCCTGAATAAAATTTATACTATTTTTTCGATTATAATAGGTTCTTCCGTTTTTAGTTTTATTTGTAGATATTTTGATTCGACTTCCGCTTCAGAAAACGGAATACTATTCGAATACCAGATGTGCAATTCGGGGTAATTCGGGCGAAAGCGATTTCTGTTTTGTATAGAAAGTCTCTTCCTACAATTAGGTCAAACGACATAGTATCATCATTCACAACGAATATTTCTAGTGTTGCTCTAACGTCGTCGATTCTTAATTCCACTTGACTTTTCCAAGCAGATACAACAGTAGAACTAAGTCCAAACAATTTTCTCTTTAACGGAATTATATTCAGTTTTAATTAAATTGCAACCGAATTCTTAACTAAAGAAATGCTCTATCCCGTATCCGTTAAACTACTTATAGAATGCTCAGAATTATTTATTTTTGCTTCCTTCATATAAGCATTTAATGGTGTAAAGTGTTCAACATTTACCGTCAAACTATTTTTATCTTTGTTTATCGAACAATGCCGTTGGGTATGTTCCCCCTCACCACATTTTCTACAAATTAAAATTTTTCTTTCTTTTGGACAGTCTTGAGAAATGTGCCCATAATCATTACAGTTGAAACAATGTTATTTTTATCATTACAAGAACTAAAATTCGTGTTACGCTTTTGTTTAGAATAAAAACACTCATTCTTAGGAAACTTCTTTAAATCGCGGTTTTTTATTACTTTACTTTTGAAATTTTCATTTTTACAGCGATCATTAAATTTGCTTACATAATTATTAAAATACGATATTTTTTCAAAATATTTCACGTTTTAGTTTTCAATACAAGATTTCATTCGGAATCTAATTTTTCTGCTGATTTACCTGGGTTAATGAAATTGGTCCGTTCATCTATGAAGTGATTAAGAATGGTAGGAGAAAAATTTTTCTTTAATTGTTCTGTAACAATTAAGTCCTTAAGATCTTGAAATTTATTAATTTTAAGACCATCTAACCACTCAATAAAATAATTTCGTAACTCATAATTAAATTCTTTCCATGTATTCTTAATTGTACGCGCGATAATGTCCATAAAATTTCTGCCGAAATTTTTCTGGACTTAATTTGAATCTTTTTAATAATAGTTCCTTCACATAATAAAAATCATTTGCGTTGTCGTCCGTTTCGCGGGCAATACATTGGGTTATTTCATATAATAGAAATCCTAATAGATGGAAAACCCGATGAGCTTCATCGAAATCTATTCGTCGCGCTTGTCTTTCAAATAATATAAGATAAAAACTTATATCACCTCCATTCACATCATATTTTTGCGTAAGATGTTGGAAATTGCAAGAATCTCACCTTTCTGAAATAAAATTAATCCCATTACTGGCATTTCCTTATTGCATTTTCATTTTGTAAACATAATTTTTGTAACTCAAACTCATGAGCTGCTTCTTCATCTTGTTTTTGCGCTAAGCCATCTTCAGTAATACTACACAATAAAATTTTTACAAATTCTTTTTCATAATTTTTTGAACTAATGATTATGTTCCTTAAATCCATTACCTTACAATCTTGGGGGACGGTTTCACCTAATTCTGTAGCTAAAGTAATTAAATCTTTTTGCCTTTCGCCAGAAAGGAAGTCCTTTTAGAGCTTACAGAAATCAAAAGCGAAAAAAGTAAAATGATCACTCACTTCCGTATTTTCGTTTCTTTTATTCCGTGTTGATGTAACTCGTAGTTTCAAGTACCTTTCGTCATAAGTTCTTCCATTTTCTTTACTCAAAATTAATCCTTACTTGTGAGGAGCGTATTCCTATTTTTAATCGTAATTCACAAGCATACGAGATTCGATATCGGAGAAGAAAACAAAACAAGCATCAAAGGGTGATACATATCCCACTTCTGAAATGTTAAAAGCCTACGAGCATTCACTTAACCAATTTTTGATTAAGTTTACTTATGCATATAGCCATGTCAGAAGACGTCTAAAAGAAAGTACTACACTTCAGTAACAACAACTTTATTGAACATTGCGCTTCGTCATTCTCTGACTGCCTCTCACGATCGACGTACATTAACTGACTATATTTTGTTCACCCTCTAGTGTCGATTTTTCAGTTCTCTCATTAGTATTTAAAGATGTACCAATTAGGAATTGAGCAGGTGATACTACATCATACACATCAGTATCTGAGGACAGAAGTCCTGGAGTTAAGAATACCCTCTATCTAAATAATGACAGTTAAAAACTCTTTATATGTAAGTTTAGCATTGATACACTCTTTATTAAAATGAAATTTAATTATTTTCACACCACTCTCCCATAAACCGGAAAAGTTGTGTGTTTTAGGAGGAAGAAAACGCCAATCAATTCCCGCTATTGACAAATAATTTGCAAGTTTCTCATTCATTGCTCAACTCCTATAGGTTTAACCTTAAAACATGTAATACAGTCATGCACAAATTTTCGACACGTTGGTTTACCTTGTATTGGCCAAAATGTTTGTCTGGCGTAATTCAACAAAGCAGTTGGACCTAAATGAAAACATTGCTTATAATACATTTCTATAATGATTTTTGTGAGCTTTTGGCCCTTTGGAAGAATAATAAGAAACTTACTAAAACTTATATTTCTTATTCTACCATTTACTCTTAATAATCATTCCTTATCCAAAAATGGGCATAAATATTTTAACTTTTATTATGTAGAGGTTTTTGTTGACTCAAACATTTCATTTCGCTGGGAAATTCTAATTTATGAACCTCTTTTACTAAGAAATTTTTGCTATCTTCATTTCTTCAGCTGACAATTCTCCTATCCTCTTTTTAGAAGTGCTCATTAAGTTGTATAGGAATCTGAAAATATAGCTTACAACTTATAATATTTTAGTATAATTATTACTAATATTGAGTTAGTCATAAATAATAGAATTTGAAGTTAAAGTCAGTACAGATGAGTCATGCTGAGGTATATGTCAAAGTTCAAACGTAAACTCATCCTTTGATTAATGAAGGAATTTCTCGGTTGGGATAATCTTCATCGGCAAGGAAAATGAGACCTTTAAACCATAGTTCACTTTCAATCAGTTTATTAGGTTGTATTTCTCTCGAAATAAGGTCAGCAGGATTGTCCCTTGAAGACAGGTGGCGACATTGATGAATCGCAGTCAAGTCATGTATTAGAGCAACTCGGTTGGCCACAAATGCCTTCAGCAGGTAAAGCTCCTTCCGGATCCTCGAAAGAGTTATCATGGAATCACTACACAAATAGATATTCTTACTGCACTTCTTCAGCTGCAGGGCATCTTTAACTTATATTTTTTTAGAGAGTTAAAATCCCGAGGTTAGAACTGTATGCAGCAGTTCTTTTAAATCAGCTTCTTTAAAAGAACTGCTGCATACAGTTCCAACCTCGGGATTGTAACTCTCTTAAGAGATGCCATTCGTGACTTGCTACAAACCAAATTCACTTCAGAATCTCCAGTCTCTGATGGTGATTTGAAGCAGATCACACATCCATACGCAAACTCAGGTGCATCCGCAAATCCATGAAGATCAATGTGCATTGATTTGTTTATCAATATGCATCGTTTAATTTTAAAATTGTTAATCGTTGGCAAAGTTTCAATAAACTTCTGTCATTACTGGGCTTCCATTGCAGAAAGGGCATCACTCCACTCTAGATTTAAACACCAAAGTTTTGGCAAGAAAATCTTTGTTTTAGTTATCACTGGACCCAAGAAGCAAAGGGGATCAAAAGTTCTTGCTATTGTAGAAAGTATTCTGATCTTTTCGTTGCACATTCAAGATGAATTTGAAAAGTGAAATGATCTGTGCTGTCTCAACAGAACTCATGACACCTTTGTCTTTTTCTTCGAAATAGTAGTCATTATCCGAGCCTGTCTTTAATTTAGAATTATTGCGACACCACTTGTGTAGCGTCATTCCTCCTCTCCTAAGGATATTTAACAGTTCAGTTTGAAGATTTTTGGCTTTAGTTATAGTGGCATCACCATTTAGCATATCGTTTATGTAAAAGTCTGTAAAACATATGATGTTAGGGGGTACTTTTTCCCTTTTGATAACTGAAAAATCACTAGTTGCTAGGTATGGCTAACTGTGCCATAGCAACTGTTTTAAGCTCATAAGTTTTAATTGGTTTTAACACTCACTCCCTCTCTCTAAAGAGTTCTCAAAAGTTTTATTTGATTAAGATAAAATAAACCATTCTATACATTTGTTTAATATCCGCCACAAAAGTATAAATGTGTTTACAAAACGTCACCATTATTGAAAAAGATCCTATTGTACCACCATGAAATTGTAAGGATTTAAGTGAATTTCCTAAAAATGTCTGAAAAGATATGTTAAATTCTACGCGAAGTTTTGTAGTACTTTTATCAGGGCGATAAATACCTAAATAGGGTGTATATATATATATATATATATATATATATATATATATATATATATATATATATATATATATATATAAATACGTTCCTACCTCTTCCCTACAATCTGGAATTTCTGTCATGTGCCCATTTTCTCATATTCGCTCAAAAATTCCTTAATATAATTTTAAATACTCAGGCTCTCTTAAAAAACGATTCCTTAACAAATTTAATTTTTTAATGCAATTTCTTTAAATTTACCAAAGCACTTTGGGTCTTTTTTTAAAAGCATTTTAACTATCTCTTTGTGCTCTCTTAACATTTCTTTTGAAATGTTCTTCACACATTGTTTCTTAACTTTTAGAAATTTTAGTTTCAGCATTTTTTATTATTTCCAAAATCTCTCTATTGCTCCATGTAAAGCAGTATATTATCTTTAATAAATCCGCAATGTACTTTTCACCCATTGCAGTGGATAAGCTCCCACTAACTTAAATAACCAAAGACGGTATTTTTGAAGAACCAAATCACTTCTAGAAAAATCTGATCTCGACGTAACAATTCGTAAAATATTTCGGCGCCTGAAAAGTAAATCTATGCAACCTGGTTTATTAAAGTGTTCACCTGCTAATTTTACATACCTTAACTCTGGTATATTAACTTAAAGGATCTTTGACGGCATGTAATCAGTAATTTTAGAAACAACTAAAAACTCTAACCCCTTTTTAAAATGTCTCTCTAAATTAGAAATTGTATTCTTTACAACCGATTTACTGTTGTGCATGTATCACCTATACCACAATTGTCAAATTGGTTTTATTTCGTTTTAAGCCTAGACTATTTGCACAATCAGTCGTTATTATTCATTGAACCTTGATCCAAAATAGCGCGCACTCTGTAAAAATTTCCTCTATGGTCTCTTAGCAAGCAATTCACGGTATTAAGCAAAACAAATTTTGACTGATTTACGACTCGTGTAAGAGGAAGAACTGGGTTGTTTTGGTTGGAATGGAAATCGGATGAAGTGGCGAAAGTGAAGATTTCACGGGATGAGGGTTGGTTAACGTTTTCACTTTGTGTAGGCGGTAATTCTTCAGTTCTCGGAAAATGCAAAGAGCAATGATGCCGCCTCTTGACTCCCTCTCTTTAGACATAAATAACATAAAAACCGCTATTTGAAGTATTTATTAGGTGCTTAACAAAACAGAGCAATAAATGTTTTTCTTAACTATTTCTACTCTATCAGAAGCAGGCAAAGGCACAATTTTTGGCATTTATATAACGGATGATTTTCCGAACAAAGGAGGCATTTAGAATTCTTAGAATCTGATAAAAATCGCCTACATATTTTTTTGGATTGCGGGGTTTATTTTCGGATTTACAATTCTCTACCTTTATCGATTTACCTCGGGATACATAAAATAAATCCATTTATTTTATGGGTTCAAACCAAGTATCTGTCTAATATTGGTATGAGCAACGGTTTTTATATCTAATGTTTGAAATAATTTATCTGATGCAATTGTTTTAGATAACCAGATAGAGAGAATAATTTTATGAATTTATTCCATTCATAGTCTTCCATGCCTGTAAAGTTCAGCTGGAATTCTATCAGAACCAGACGCCTTGTTTAGCTTTAACGTCTTAACAGTCAGTTCAAATTCATCGCAAGCAGATGGGGAAACCTGAGTGTGTTAATGGTTTAGCAGGCACTCAATAGTCGCATTGATAGAATGGAGCGTGTTAAGGTGGTAAGAAAAATATTTCGTCCATCTGACATATTTCAGTGGGGTTACTGAGAATTTCATCGTGGCAATTTCTCAGATTGTGACTCTAGATTTGAAGTCTTTTCGACTATTGTTAATTATCTTACAGAAAGCTATGCTTTCGTTGCTTCTTTTTAGATGCTCAGCATCTGTGTTAGATCTTCAAAAATAGTCGCATTTTCGCCTTGTGAACTCTTTTCATTTTTTGTAGTTTTCTGCTGATCTTCTGGTGAATCTTTTCTGATGCATATCGCAGTACGCTTTATTTGCTACGTTGCGCTCGTCATCAAACCAGTCTTTTTTAGATTCTTCTCTGCTTTTCCTTAAACCTGATCAGCTGTGTTAAGGATAGCTTCTTTTATAAGTAACCACTGGTCTTCAATACCGGTGGGGTCAACCGGTTCACTGTCTCTAATTGTTTGATTCAACTTTTCTACAAATTCTTCTCTAATCTTCGGATTGTTGAGCTTGGAGTAGATAACCCTGCCCTCGCTTTTTTATGGTTGTACTTGAATTTTGATATTTAGCTCTTATTTTAAGCACAACCAGATAGTGGTCAGTATCGATATTAGCCTCACAGAAGAACCTAACATTCCAACGGCTGGAGAATTGCCTGGCTTCATTCACACCGTAGTCAATCTGATTAAAAGTAGAGCTATCGGGTGATCTCCATGTCCTTTTATGTCTGTTTTTGTGTTGGAACGTGGTACTTCGCACAACCATATCATGTTCGGCTGCAAAACTATAAGCCTGATGCCATTTTATCTAGAAATTGAGTGTAGGCTATGATAGCCAATGATAGATCAAAAAACATATTCCTTTCCAATTTTCGCATTAAAGTCGCACCATACAAGTTTGATGTCACCTTGAAGACATTCACAATAGAGGGCTTCTAAATTGCTGTAAAAAGATCCTTCAGCTTATCACTCTTTTGTTCCGTTGGTGCATGAGCACATATAACACCGTAGTTTTTGAAACACACCTGTATTCTAATTTTACACTTTCTGCTTGTTTTCGCCTTGAAATCTGAAACAATTTGTTTAATGTTTTTTGTTTACAACAAATCCTGTACCAAAAACTTGCTTTAGAGGATCACAACAGTAAAATACAGTATAGTTTTTATTCTCCAAAACTCCCTCTCCAAGCCGAGTTGGCAGCCAAATGGTTACGCTCTTGCCTTCGGTTCAACAATTCGTGGGTTCGAATCCTACCTAACGGGCATGGATGTTTGCAGTGGTTCGAAATCCACTTTAAACCGTTGGTCTCGGTCTAGTTAGCCCTCGGGTGCAAAAAATGACTGTTGATCAACAAACATACATAACTCCCTTTCCAAGCTATCGCACCTCCTGAATGGCAAAAAGGTCAAGTCGGTATAAATTTATTCAATTATCGTGAGGAGAGCCATACTTCTATACAAGGGATGGCGAACCTTTTGTGATGTCCGCCTCCCAAAGTCATAAAAATTCTTTTTTAAATAGGTAACGTGCCACAATAAAATTTCATTCGAAATGTTAGCGTGGTGAAACTATACGTAAGTATAATTAAATAAACAAATAAAAGCAATTCTTCTTGGCACAATGTTTTATTAATCAATGCATTACAAAAAACAATATGCTAAAAACAAAATTCACGTTAAAAACAATTGCTTTTAATGTGATTTTTGTTGCAATACACAAGATGATCAAGATTTAACATATGGTTCATAGTTAATTTCAACAGTATGCATCCAGAACTCTACTCATCCGTGATTCTATTCCTATATTAATTTTTATTAAAATTTAGTTCTGAAAATAGTGATTCGCATGTCCACATCGACGAAAATTGCCTTTGCTAATATTTTTAAGCAATTAAACATGTCAGGAATTGAATTCCATGTAGATAAAATTTCATCTTCTTCTTTTATTCATTTCATCCAATAATCAATTACTTTTAATAATTTCTAAATCATTTCTTAAATCAACAAATATTTGCTTCCATATGGTACTTGACTTAAAAATCCCAAAATTTAAAAATTCAACTAATTCCATTTTTAATTCATGAAAATTTAACAACTCAAGGACTTTTACCTTTAATTTTTCAAATGGTATTGTATCAAGATATGAAAAACAAGTTTTAAAGTTTTCTCCAAATTCTTTAAACTGCGTAAATCTTGCAGAAAGTTTCTGAATCATGGCTTGAATTACCTTTGGAAATTCTTTTGTTAATGACTCTTTATTTGGATTGTCATGAAATTCACTTTCAGAAAATTTTTTTCTTGTTTTCTGAAAATATCTATATTAATTTGAAAGAATATCCTGATTAAAAATCTGTAATATGACTTCGAACGCTTTGATTAAGTGAAACATCGTAATGACTGTTCTAATAATACGTTGTAGTTTTATATTTAATTCATTTAAGTGAGAGCATAAATGAGTGAAAAAAATATAACTTTGCTAGCCATTCTACATCCAACAATTGATTGTATTGGTTAATAATGTTCTCTTTGTTTAGAAAAAAAAATCTTATTTCCTCCAGACAATTTACAAATCTTTGCAAAACACTTCCATGGCTTAACCAGCGTACATTATTGTATAAATGTAACCTATTGTACGACGAGTTTACTTCGTTTAACAATTCTTGAAATTTTATTTAATGCTCATGTTGATATAAAAAATTGACTAATTTTGATACAAAACTCAAAATATCATCAAACATTCTTAACCTGTTTTGGCACATGCTTGTTGGTGAATAATCCAATGAAAATCAAGAATTGTGTGTCCAATACGTTTTATATAGATAAATATCTATTTTCCCATCCAGTTAAGCTGCAGGCACCGTCAGCTGTAAGTAACACAATTTTAGAAGGACATATTTCTCTCTTTTCAATGCATCTATAACTGTATTACAAATGTCTAATTCTTTCATGGATAAACTTATTAACTCTTTTTTAATATTGTTTTGAACAAATTAACGTATAAAAATTACTTAACAAGCAGAACCTAGTATGTCAATAGACTCGTCAGCAAATGGATATAAAATCGCAAGACTTTATATGTGTTTTTTTGTTAAAAATTTACATAATTTTATTCCACCATACCTAAAATTCTTTCTTTCCCTGTATTCCTATCTATCGGCATGTCTTTAATTCTTTGGATAATTTATTCTTTGTTTCCGAAATCATCGAATAAGTATGGTGCACATATCTGCCAAGCATCTTTTAAAAATTCGCCTTCATTAAAAGACTTTGCGTATTGAACACTAGTTTCTGAAACTTGATAACTAGCAGTAGTTACGTTTGATTGAGTTCCAATATATTTCATTAAAGTAGTTTGAGCAATTTTATTTTTGAGGCACGTGATATATACTTTTGCTCTTCTACACTTCGATCAAGAAGAAATTTATGGTTAATTTCATAATGCCGCTTTACTGAAGATGTTCTACAGACTACAGTTTTTAGAACATAGAGTACAAATTGCTTTACTGTTCTTTTCAATCATACCGTATCTATTGGTCCACCAAGCTTCAAATTCTCTGCTACTACATGTTTCGAATAATTTCGATTTTTTCATGGAACTAGCAATAATAAGAAATCGTAAAAAATATATATTTTAACAAAATATTGTTATAAAATAATTTATTCTGCATTCGTTTGCAAGATATACACTAAATTGCCATTGAATTAGGGATAGCAAGGGCTATGCAAATTGTATAGCGCCACGCATCATTTAAGCGCAAGTGAGGGCACTGTGGTAACTACATATGTAGCGCGTATTGTGATTGTTCTGATTTCGTTGTTGGAACTGTCAGTATGTGTAAACTGCCTGATTTAAACGCTTTTGATCGTGGACAAATCGTAGGTGCGCGACGCATGGACCATTCATTTTCCGAAATCGTCAGCAGCTAGGATTTTCAAGGTCCGCAATGTCAAGAATATACCAAGAATACATGGATGGTGGGAAGAGAGAGAGAGAGAGAGAGAGCAAATCTCAAAGGACAATTAGCCTTGACAGTGCGTGATGAGAGACGGTTCAGGCTTCTATACGGAGCCAGCAAAACCAAGCATCAGCTCAAATTACCAGTTAAATGACGGTGCTAGTCGTACTGTCAGTAAACGGACTACAACGCCCTCGACTTACGAGAGTAGCATTGCTCAATGCTCGCCATCGGGCTGCACGTCTTGCCTGGGCAAGAGAGCACAGAGATTAGAGTATAGAGATCTGGAAACGAGTAGCATAGAGTGATTAGTCTCGATTCCGATTACTTACTGAGGACGAGAGCCTGAGAACATGGCATCAGGCACATGAAGTCATGGAGCCTGCCTGACAGGCTGGAACTGTACAAGAGCATTATGACTCAATCATGGTCTTGGGTGTTATTTCGTGGCACTGTTTGGGATCTTTGGTCCGTGTACCAACCTCATTCAACGCAATTCGGTGCGCAGAGTTGCTGGTGATCACCTCCATCCGTTTATGCTGCTCTGTTATCCGCATGGTTATGGAGTTTTCCAACAAGACAACTGTACCTCTCACAAGTCCCGGTTGGTTACTGGCTGGTTAGATGAGCATTCCTCTGAATTTCCTGTCATAAATTATCCACCTAGAATCTCAGACTTAAATCCTATTGAGCATATTTGGGATATTTTGGAACAAGGCGTGAAAGACTAGCACACAGCACTAATGGACTTTACTGAATTATGGAGAGTTTTAGTCGATGTTTGGCAAGCTATTCCCGTGGAACGTTTCCAAAACCTTGTTGAATGCCTCGTCGTGTGGCAGCCTTTATCAAAGCCAGAGGAAGCCCAATTCGTTACTAAATAGGTATTCCTAATTCATTGGCACTTCAGTGTATTTCGTCACATATTAAAGTATTAAAAATATTACCAACACGAGAAAATAATAAATTAATTCAGGATAATTTTAGTAATTCTATATTTTACACTGATTTAATGATAAAATAATTTCTCATAATATTATAACTTAGTTTCCTTACTTTTAAACAATAAAATATTTTAAGTTTGGTAACTTTTTATAGCTTTAAGGTTGTTACATGTTAAAACATTAGTCGTGACGCAATATGTTCTTGCAAACGAATGCAGAATATGAAATAATATGTATATAAAAATATTTAGCTAAAAATACACTATCTATTTACAATAAAAGTTTATATTTTTTAACTAGTCATTGAAGTTTCGAAGACGGCGGTTTACTAAAAATTAGTGTGTCGTAATGCAATAATGCAGTGTGTCGTCTGAATCGAGCTCTACGACATGCAATAACATTAGAAGGCGAAACTGGATACGCAAATTTTTTTTTTACCTAACGTGCATCTTTATGTACTTCGAGAGATTTCATGCGATATTTTAATAATAAATTGCATAATTTGATGGTTCTAGTTAACATACTAAGATAGGTATTCAGTACTATAAATTTATATCATAAATTATAAATTTGGTATAGATTAATAATTAATTGATTTCTATCAAAAAGATAACTTATAAAAAATTTTGTTTTTGTGCGTGCCATCAAAATTTTCAAACGTGCCACTGGTTCGCCATCCCTGTACAATGAAAGAACGTTTCAAACATTCAAATCTCAAATCCTTTAAACATTTTCCAGGTCGTCTCCGAAAAAAAAAGTCACTTTTAATAACGGTGAGGATTTTTACAAAGTGGGTTTGCCAGCCCCACGCTCAACCCCCAACCTAGAGAACTACACTCCTGATATAATCCTCAGGGGCAGGGTGACAAGCTATACCCCCGGTCACTGGGTATCCATTTTAGGCGTCTTTTACGACACGAATGGACTACGTTGGGGCTAAATTCTTACCCCCAGCCACCACACGGGGCACACCAGCGCTTTTGCACTGTGGATAATTCTTGTTTAATCTTTCTGCAGTGCCACGCAATGAGTTTTCACCTCCCCATCAAACACGAACTCACTAAAACTTAGTGAGTTTTTTTATTTATTATTTTTTATTATCACAGTCTCGTCTTTTAAAGGTATTCGTATTTAACAGCAGCATCTTATGTTGCAAGTAAACGATAATTAATGCCCATGTATCTTACAGCGCATTTTTAAAACGATGTTGATTCGCAGGTTTATAGTGACACACTTATACATCAAGCAATTATGTCTCTACTCTTTATGACAGGGGTGTTTTGTCTGACTGTGTATTTAGCTACTAATATATATTTTTAAGGGATTTAAAGCTCATCGTATGATTTTTTTTTTGAAAGTTAGGATATATAGAGTGAATAAATGTACGTAAATTCATATTGCAATTTTGTAGTACATCATTCTAGTTCAGTCCCATCTTTCTAGAATTAGCTTGAAAAGTTAAACTATATAGTTGATATTATTTCTTTCACTTAATGGGACTCCACTTTTCATCTTCGCCGTTTTCTAAACTTTGACTTTCTGTCTCTGTGTACATTGCTGTCTCTCATTGTAATATTCTCTAACCTCTAGAATTAAATGTTTTGAATATTATGAAGATTTAAAAAAAGATCATGGCGGGAATATTTGATTAAATGAAACTAGCTGGTGAGCTTTACTTGTAATCTAGATAGGAAAGAAATTTAAATTGTACAAAATTATTAAATGTATCCATCTCAATTTAAAGTATATGTTTAGGGGAAAAATCTTGCCAGATAGTAACTTGGCAGAGAGCTGCAGATGTTATATTATAACAGGTGTGGACTATAAATAAAATCTTTTGATTGCATGTGAACATTTGCATGTTTTTATCGTTAAATTATTTTGACAATTATTAGTTTATGTTCTATTATGTGTGGCATTAGCATGCTAAATTTTGAAGTCTTATTAATTATATTGGTTTACAAATAGCATATTTAATTTTAAACCAATCTACTAAGAAACCCTGGCTTATTTAGTTTGCCTAAATTACTTACGATTTCAGAAATATTTTCCTTTGTAAATATTTTAAGAATGCAAACAATTGGTATTTTAAAAGTTATATTAAGCATGGAATCTTTAACTTACGTGGAATTTCTTGTATAAAACATTCACATATAACACTTTAACATTTATCAAGAAAAATATATGTTCTTGTATTAAGACAACGTACAATAATGCATATTTACTGTGCCTTTAATCGAAAATGAGCAATCGGAAATTATAGTAGTCTTAGTAAGAAATTATATAATAAAGCTTCATAATTATATATTTATAATTGAAACATATGATTTAATTTTTATTATATTTAATTATTACATTTTCTTAATATAAATAACCATTCCAATACAATAACTTAATAAAAATATCCTACACGTAAAAAACGTAATAGTTGTTTAAACAAGTTCCATACTGATTATGTTTGTGTTTAGAAATTGTCTGTTTCAGATCTTTATCAACATCCAAAAAATCACATTCACTGATACTTATTTTTGTATACATTAAATTGCTGGGAAAAGTATATTAGTGACTTGCAAGGATTATTAAAACTCCGTCCTAAATGTAAATGTCTTCAAATTGCATATAAGACATCTAGAAAGCCATTAAGAAATTTATCACATATAAATGCTTAAAGAGAAACAATTGTTGTAAATATTAGACCTGAAGACAATATTATGTGTTTCTATTTAAGAAATTGTTAAAAATAGTATATCACAATTTAATTTCAAATTAATATTGTTGAATGCATATATAGTACTGTTTTTCTTTTTATTTTAATAGATATAAAGGATAATTTTTCTTTTTTTTTTTTATTATCTAGGCTTGTAGTTCATCGCTATCTGCATATCACAATCAAATCTTGATTTCTTTAAGGAAATTCATAAAATTTTATCTAATTCCATGATTTGTTTGATAGAATATATTATCCTTTAAAGTAAGTGAAAATGATTTATTATATTTAACAAAACGAAATTTAAATTACCATTTTCTTGTAATTTCAATCTCCTTTTGCAAATATTGTATGAAACAGTTTGTGCCGCAATATTTCCGCGTAGTAGATGGTGTTATTTAAAAAAAAGTTGATTTATAAATAATTGAAGATTTTTTTATAATATTAAAAATGTGACAATGTTGAAAGAATTTATATTGTTGTAGGAAGTATGACATGATATTTAAGAGTTCTCATTTCAGATAGAATGTAACTAGAAAGAATTTTTCCTCCAAGGTGTCAGCAGATATTTTTTAAGAAAATTAAAAAAAAAAAAATGTTTTAAGTAATACACAGAGACTTCAAATTTTTATTCATCCTTTCAGTAAATATAGGCCAATAATTTTATAAAAAAATGAAAGTTTTTTACCATATTAAGCTCATTAAATAGGGGTTTGGATCCGGAAAAGAAGAAAGATAAATTTAATATTTGATATACATTAGAATAACATTCGCTGTTGAATTGAAACCGTGCATTATTATATAAATAAAACATAAATTTATATTTTCAGTATATCAACATTCTTTATTCTGATTGTAACATACATGTAATCATTGAAAAATCTTAGAGATATTCTAGTTTTATGAACTGAATGAGTGAAATATATCATAAATTGTTATAATTTTGGTATTAATTGTATAAATATTTCCTATTCTCTCTTTAATTCAAGTGCAGAGTAAAAGTTTATCTGTTCGTAATTTTGTTCATGACTTCAATATTTTATCTGCTTGGCGGTGCAAACTCAGTAAAAGACTCCAGAAAGATTAAAAAGCATTTTCAAAAGTATAAAGTTCATTTGAAATTTTTTAAATTACACATAAAAAATTAAAAAAGAAAAATATTTTAAGAAAAATGTTAAGTTTATTTAAGATTATCAGTGACCACCTTTTTTTTAAAGCAGTTTTTTGTGACACATTTCATTGCTATGTATACTAGCGACCATTGCATTGCTAAGCTAAATAAGCACCAAGACGTACACACGAAATTTGTGTGACAAAAGATGCAAAGTATTGCAATTTCGTCGCATTCATAAAAAACATGATAGCTGAAGAATGTCTACTATTTATAAAGAAAAATCTCCCTGCATGTTTCTCTTATAAAATTTATATTTGAAATTTTTTTGATGCAAAAAATTTATTTTTCTCTTTTTATGCAAGACAGTGTTTCTTAACCTTTTAGTATTTACGGCCCAATTTTCAATCATAATTTTCATCGCGCCTCTTCCCAACACGTAGAGTAAAATGTATACAATAATAATGTATTTTGAGTATTTTGGCGTTAAACCTACACTACAATCTTAAAACTTTACAATCACGAAGAATACGAAAATTTATTGACATTTTGCAACCCCGATCCTCAGCATTGAAAATAAAGCATCCTATGCTTTTTTATTGCTCTTGCGTTCCGCCATTCTCACGGTTTCGCGAGAAGTTTTGAATTAACTGGAATTTGTCTCGTCAGCTTCAAAGTTAAATAAGGAGCATGTGCAGATGTAAACTAATGTTTTCTCATAGGGAGAATGAGAAAGTTCTATGACGCCAATTTCAATTTCAGACAATTTCATTTGAATCGAGTATCGCTGTTGAATCTATTCGGAATGTGTTATATATATATATATATATATATATATATATAACACATTCCGAATAGATTCGATTCAACAGCGATACTCGATTCAAATGAAATTGTGTATATATATATATATATATATATTTTCGTGTAATTGTATTTCACCGTATTAAATATTCACGACAGCAGACGTATGCAGAATCATGGATATATTTTTAAATTGGCGTAAGCGAACATTAGACGATAGACAAAATCAAAAAGTACACACAGACCAGTGTGGTTCCGAAAATAAAATCAAGAAAATATTCCCAAGAATACTTAAATTTTGGGTTCACTAGTCTTCTTATTTCTTATCCCCTGGTCTGAATCATACCAGGACCCTGACATCCTTCGCCTTCAAAGAATTAAGGACAGATCCAGGGGTGTATCACGACTTGAAAAGCCAATGCAGTTCATTAGGTGTTCGGAACTGGCCGGATTCATTAATACTGAAGTAAATGAAGAAAAGCCCCTGTGTATCATTGGTTAAAAAATGTTGGCTGCAGACAGCATGAAACTTAATAAACTTAAATGACATTTGGAAACACTTCGTAGTGAGTACGAAAACAAGCCCAGAGATTTCTTCGAATTAAATGAAAATCGTATGAAAAGAAAAAAATTCATTATTAAAAACACTGTCTGTCTGTGAATGAAAAACTCCTTCTTCATATTTTCATATAAAATAGCCAGATGTAAAAAGCCTCACATCATTGTTGAAGAGCTTATTTTGCCTGCCGCAAATCAGATTGTAGAAATTATCTTTCGAGATAATTTTTCAAAACTGTTGCTGTCTCTATACCTCTTTCAAATGTTACTCTTGCCCGTCGAATTGCTGATATAGCTGAATATGTAGACTGTCAGCTTTTGTCGAATTTGCGTGACAAATTGTTTTCAATACAACTCGATGAGGCAACAGATAGTAATAAAAATGCTCATTTCATTGCCTATGTTAGATTTAGTGTTGATTTTTCATTAGTACAATAATTACTTTTCTGCAAACCAAAAGAACTCAAAGCAACAACACTCGCATTATTTTCTATCGTAATGCTTTTATGAACGAGGCAAACATAGAATGGAAAATTGCGTTGGATTATGCACTGATGGTGCTCGTTCTATATCCGGAAGATTCCAAAGTATTCAAGCACTTGTGAAACAAAAATCACCACAGTGCGTCTGGACACATTGCATGATCCACAGAGAAGGTTTGGCTTCCAAAGAAATAAGTCCTTGTTTGAATATTGTGTTAGCTACGATTGTAACCGTAGTAAATGACAAAAATAGACCCCTGAAGTACCGAATCTTTTGCGCACCTCGTTAAGTCATGTGTGCAGTACATTCAGCGTTACTATTTTATTGCGAGGCCCTGGTTAACACCAGGGAAATTTTTACAATGTGCTTATGAATTATGAGAAGAAATATTCGTTTTCCTAGAAGAGGAAAACAGACTGGAAGCTGAGAATTTCCGCGAAAGTTTATTTGTGATGAAATTGAGCTACATGTGTGTGTGGGGGGTTCACATATTTGTGAAATTAAATAACTTGAATCTTCAACTGCAAGGAGCGAAAACATATATATTGGATACGAATGATAAAGTTAGTGCTTTTTGTTGGTAATTGGAATTGTGGAGCAGAAATTTAAAACAAGAAAATTTAACAATGTTTGCAAATTTGAATCATTGTATCAAAACTTACAAGGCTGAAGAACAGCATGTAAAAGTTGCATTTGTAACCATTGAAAATCACTTAGCAATGAATGCAAAGAATTTTAAAAAGTACTTCCTTGCTGACAACAAACTGATATCAAGCTACAAGTGGGTGAGTGATCCATTTCAAAATACTCTCCAAGGACTCTCAATTGAAGAGGAAGAAACAGTCTTGGACTTCACGGCAAGCGGCGAAACCAAATGACAAATCAGTAATAAATCACTCTTTGAAATTTAGGCAGGAGTGGATGATGAGTTTTCCCCACTAAAAACAAGGGCATTTCGCATTCTACTTCCATTTTTAATATCTTACATTTGTGAAATTAGATTTTCAGCGGTGGATTCTTTGAAGACAAAATATAGATCTCAGCTAAATACAGAAAAAGAATTGAGAGTGTGTATTTCTAATATTAAACCCTCCTTTGAACAACTTTTTTTTCCAATGGCTGATTGTTGACACTTACAAGTGCAACACAGTCTATTAATGTATTGTTTAATGATACCCTAGAAACCGGCCAGAAACAGCGACTTCTTAGCCTCCGAGGCATTGCCCCAGATGCACTAAAAGGGGGTGGGCCACCATCGCACCTTCACATATGCCATAGGGACCCGTTTATAGGGTAGGCATCATTCATACTTCATCCACACACAAGGAAATGATGAAGATAGGATAGAAAGAGCGAAAGTACATCCATGCCTGAACCGGGATTCGAACCCAGGACCTTCCTATCCGTAGTCAGGCAGCCACTATACAAGTTGGCCGGCTCTTTCGAAAAATTTTGTTCTGAAAGATAGGCCCAAGGAAGTCATTAATAATTATATTAAATTTGTTTTTAATTTAGCTAGTTTTTTAATTTATTAAGTTAGTTATTTAATATGTCGAAATCTATTTTTTTGTATGTGTGTGTTCATTCCTTTCAGTCACTTATTAAATTATTTTTTTTAAATATTTTCTCTTGGATATGCTCGCGCCTCCATTAGTGTATTCTCGTCCCCCTAGGTGGGCGTGTCCCACAGTTTGAGTATCACTGAAGTAAGAAATATGCATATCACATTGAGACTGAGTTGTAGCCTGATGTGTGTGAGATATCAATAAGCTAGACTATTATTCCTGGCTAAAGACCTAAATTTATAGAATTGTAAATCGTGTATAAAATTTGCTTTTATTGGTAAAACAATTTTATAAACAGAATAAATTTTTAAATATTATTTACTGAATGAAGTTAAAGAGAAATCCATTCATAAAATTTTCAAGAGAAGCAAGAAAGAATCATTAAACATTTAACTCCTCGCATGAAAACCAACGTTAAATGTTTGTTATATAAATAATGTTAAATTAACGATTAATTATATAAAATATAAATATGCAAAATAAAATTTAAATATTTGAATGTTTGCGAAAAGAAAATCAATACAAATTTAAAGTTCCGAAATAAAGTTTCAAATAATTCAGTCATCATAGTTATTTTTTGAAGTTAATCTATCGAGTTTCCAATCGAATGATTAATTTGCAGTATAGCCTTCAATTAAACGGTTCTTGTCTTCAATTCTCATCTGGGAATTCGATGTCTAAAAATTATTGACATAGATTCTGATTTATCAGAATCTATTCTAAATTGTAGGCTGTGGTCTGTTTAGCCATCTTATGTAAAAACTATCCACCGAGCGATAAACAAATGCTGCAGTAGTTCCTGAAGATCTGACTCGATCTCTTTCGCCTATCCGCGATTTCTTGAACAATTATTTCCAATTACAACCTTCAACTTGCTTCTACCCCTTTATTTTTGTTGAAGTTGTATATAGCTTTTAAAATTATAGATCTAGAGCAAGAATTCTCTTCATTCTACGATTTTACATATTTTCTTAACTTATGAAGTTCCATTTTTAATTTTAATAGAGGATATGGAATTTTCATAGAAGAACAGTGGTTTGTGTCTTTGTTAGAGTACTAAATTTTGCAAAAATTGTATAATAAAGTTGGTCTAACATTGGTTTCTTACATCATTTTCTTATGTGGGTAGAGTTTTTCAAGCTTAAAGTATATGGAAACCTGAAATGCTGTGCTTTACAAAATTGAATGGAACAGGATACTGGCAAATCCGCATTACTCCACGCAATACTATTTTCCAGTTAACAGCTGAAGACCATATTGTGACCATTAATTTGAAACTAAGGGAAATGGAACCAAGTACAAATAAGGAGTATGTCAAATATTAGATAAGAAAACAGTTCTGCAAGATATCGCAGGCCTGTGGTCGGTTCCATTTTTGAAGAGTTTGAACATAATTATTACCTGCATGGAAAATAAAATAGATGTAAAATCAGAAAACTATCTGTTCAATCGTGACAGTATTTCTTCATGATCGAAAATTTCGGAGATGCATATATCTAATTTTTCGGAAAGGACGAAAATTATACAGTAAAAACAAGCAGTTACAAAAAAAAAAAAAACAATAAAAATGAATAATATTTATAACTGTGTACAAGCTTGATGAGCATTCTATTTAAATAAGACGTTAAACACTAAGCCCTCCCCGATGCAAGTCATCAAAGAGCGTATGGCTCAAGTAAACCCTTTACCATTGCCCTAACATTACTCCATTTCAAAGAGCGTTACTAACAGTGGCGTTAGATATCGTCTAATTGTTGGAAATGGAAACCTTTTACCCCGCCTTTTACTCCATGCTGACAAATGAAAAATTGGGGATCTTGCCTACGTTTCAACAATTCGTGGGTTCAAATTCCTATTACGACATGAATGTTAGTAGAAGTTCAAAACCCATGTTACACTGTAGGTTTCGTTATAGTTCTCTTGTGTAAAAGTGACCTTTAAGTGATAAGTGAGCATCAACAAACGTAACATCTTACCTATCGTGTCAATATGCCTCTCAAGCAAGAACGGTGCCTTTCAATGAATACAAAGTAATTTTGAGAAATAACTGATATGCACATTAAGACCTTTGAACATCACAATGGAAACACCATTGCGAAATATGTCCAGAAAGTCTGTTTTTCTCCTCGTTTGTGTAGTCGTAAGAGGGTTGAATGTTTTCTCTCTCAGTGTTTAACTATGGAAAGTCTTGCCACGACTCCTTAATTTTGATTCAAGTTTGAAATTGATAATATATATATTTAAGTGGATAAGATATTTTATTCTTTGTATCACATCACTGTGTTTTTGCCACAGGGGAATTTATATATGTAGAGGAGTTCTTTGAGGACTTTTTTTTACCTGCATTGACCACTTTGTTTGCAATAAAATTCAATGAAAGGATAACTCGGGAGTTTTCTTAATTTTCTCAACCTTTTCTTGCTACACGTACCATTTTATTAACAACATACTTCTTGGACATATTATTGTTTAATACATACTTCGTCATTTGGTAAATTCATTATTAATATTATGCATACTGAATGAAAAAATTTGAATCTTAATAATACTTTCCCATTTCGTGAGGCTGAATAATTTATTTCTTTATTTCTGTTAAATTGACGTGGTTGCGTCGCATTCGGTTTCAAACCGTCGCACCGGGTTCAAACCTGTTGAGGAGAAATTAACTAATATTCTGCAACAAATAAAAATCTAGTGTTCTGCATTTTCATTACTTTCTTTTATTTTTAATTGACTTTTGAAGTGGGTAGCCCTTAGGGTAGAACAGCATTATTTAAGGTGCCTAATGTGGATACTAGCCACTGTTTACGCTTTCTGTGTCATTGTCTTTCGGCTCTGATGAGCTGTACATTCTTTTAATCCAGTGATTCTCAAACTGTGGGGCGCACCCCCTAGGGGACGCGAATATATACAAGAGACAATGTTATTTAAAAAATTGCTTTAGAGACTTAACGGAAAGAACACACACACATACAGAAGAAAATACATTTCGACCTATTCAATAAGTAATTTATTTAGTTAAAGCGATTTACTAACTAAAAAACAAATATATTAATTATAGTGACTTCCTTGGGGCTGTCTTTCGAAGCAAAAGTTTTCGGGTGGGGGGGTTTAATATTAGAAATACACTCTCAGTTCTTTTTCTGTATTTAGTTGAGATCTATATTTTGTCTTCAAAGAAGCCACCACAGAAAATACAGTTCCAAAAAGGCAAGATGTTGAAAATGGTAGTAGAATGCGAAATGCCCCCTTTTTTTTTTAGTATATAAAGCTCAATATCCACTGCTGCTTAAAATCCAACAATTGATTTATTACTCAATTGTCTTTTGGTTTCGCGTCTTGCCGTGAATTCTATGAAGGTTTGTTCCTCTTCAATTGAGACTCCTTCGGGAGTATTTTGAAATGGATACCACACTCACTTGTAACTTTATCACATTGTTGTCAGCAAGTAAGTACTTTTTAAAATTCTTTGCTTGCATTGCTAAATGATTTTCATTGGTTAAAAAGACAACTTTTACATGTTGTTCTTCAGCCTTGTAAGTTTTAATACAATCATTCAAATTTGCAAACATCGTTAAGTTTTCTGGATATGAATTTCTGTTTCCCAATTCCAATTTCCTACATAAAGCATTAACTTTATCACTAGTATTTAATATATGTATATTTACTCCTTGCAGTTGAAGATTCAAGTTATTCAATTTCTCGAATATGTCGAATAAGTATCACAATTTCATCCAAATAAACTA
Source organism: Latrodectus elegans (assembly GCA_030067965.1). NCBI lineage: Eukaryota > Metazoa > Arthropoda > Arachnida > Araneae > Theridiidae > Latrodectus > Latrodectus elegans. Next base: position 24,545,348 of record CM057820.1, on the reverse strand, counting down.
TCGCTAAAATTCTCTGCTTCCAGTCTGTTTTCCTTTTCTAGGAAAACGGATATTTCTTCTCATAATTCATAAGCAATTGTAAACATTTCCTTGGTGATAACCAGCTTGCCTCGCAATAAAATAGTAACGCTGAATGTACTGCACCCATGTCTTTACAAAGTGCGCAAAAGATTCAGTACTTCAAGGGTCTGTTTTTGTCATTTACTAGGGTTACAATCGTAGTTAACAATTTATTCAATCAAGGATTTATTTCTTTGGAAGCCAAACCTTCTCTGTGGATCATGCAATGTGTCCAGACGCACTGTGGTGATTTTTGTTTCACAAGTGCTTGAATACTTTGGAATCTTCTGGACATAGAACGAGCACCCTCGTTGCATAATCCAACGCAATTTTTCCGTTCTATGTTTGCCTCACTCATAAAATCATTAAAGATAGCAAATAATGCGAGTGCTGTTGCTTAGAGTTCTTTTGGTTTGCAGAAAATTATTCTACTAATTACAAATCATCACAAAATCCAACATAGGCAATGAAATGAGCATTTTTTATTACTATCTGTTGCCTCATCGAGTTGTATTGAAAACAATTTGTCACGCAACTTCAAGAAAAGCAGGCACTCTACATCTTCAGCTATATCAGAAATTCGACGAACAACAGTATTATTTGAAAAATGTGTAGACTGCAATTTGTTTGAAAATTATCTCCAAACATAATTTCTAGAATCATAATTGCGGCTGACAAAATAAGCTAATCAATGATGAGAGGCTTTTTACATCTGGCTATTTTATATGAAACTTTGTTCGAGGCAATTAAAGCTTTTTCATTCATGGACAAAGTATTTAAGATATGACTTTTGTTTTACGTATGATTTTAATTTGAAGAATTCTTTGGATTGGTTTACATACTCACTATGAAGCGTTTCCAAATGTCATTTAAATTTTTTACGTTTCATGCGGCTGCAGCCAACATTTTTGAGCCAATGATACACAGGGGCTTTCCTTCATTTACTTCAGTATTAGTGAATCCAGCCAGTTCCGAACACCTACTGAACTGCATTGGATTTTCAAAACGTGCTGCCGTGAATATTTAATACGGTGAAATGCATTTACACGAAAGTATTAATAATGCATTCAGAATAGATTCAAGAGTGATAAAAGGTTCGACTCGAATGAAATTGTCTGTAATTGAAGTCATAGAACTGTCTCATTCTCCCTATGAGAAAATATTTGTTCACATGTGCACATGCTACTTATTTAACTTAGAAGCTGACCTGACAATTTCCAGTTAATTCAAAACTTCTCGCTAAACCGTGAGGAATGCTCGACATGGTGGGACACAAGAGCAATAAAAAGACATCGCATTCTTGTCTTTTCAAATCTAAGTATCGGTGTTGTAAAATGTCAATAAATTTCCGTACTATTGGTAATTGTAAAGTTTTAAGGTTTTAGTGTAGGTTTAACCCCTAAATACTCAAAATACATTTCATTGTATGTGGTGTGGAGGGGGCATGAAAATTCTGTTTGCAAATTTGGCCGAGAGTTCTAAAAGTTCGAGAAACACTGCTCTAATGGATACAATTTGTATGAAAATATTTCAGGGTGCTGAACGCAATCGATTTTTTTGCACTCTGTCTTGTTTATCAACAGCATAATTATTCAGAAGATATTTTATTAGTTATTTTTCCAGAATTATGGTACATAAAAGAAATACGTAACGGAGAGTATCGCCCGAATATTCCAAGTAGTGAATGCTGCATCGGAACAAAAATTCAATATTATCAATTAGTATATTTTTTTGTCTTAATATCGGAATTCTTGTTTAAAATTCTTTAGTAGGAGTTATAGAAAAAGGAATAATCGAAGCTTTTAGAGAAAGCTAATAGAATATAGCTTTTAGAAGAAGAATATAGCTTATAGAGATAAAATCAGAATTTTCCTGATTTTGAGGAGGGGATATTAGATGACACTAGCCACATTTATGTTGAGTGCTTAAAACGGTTGTACCTCAAAAAGACAAGTTTATTCTTTAGGTTATACATTCTGGGAATGATTTATATTTGCCACTGGTCAACACTTAATTGAATATGGATGTATTACGTTGGCAAGAAATAACTAATAACCAGGCTGCCACTAGTTGTTGCTTATGAGTTCCAAAAGCTTATAGATGTTGTTGCTTATGACTTCCAAAAGCTTATAGATGTTGTTGCTGATTGGACTTCATACAAATATAAGAGATGCAGATGAAATTTAACCGTTTCACTGGAAGCGTTAAATTGTAAAGTTCCCCACACATTTCACTAATGTCCTCCTCAATGGCTATCTGCAGATCTTTGTGGCCGATCTGGCAGCCGAATGGTTAGCGCTCTTGCTTTCGTTTCAACAGTTTGTGGGTTCGAATCCCACCTTGGGCATGGATGTTTGTAGTGGTTCGGAATCCACTTTAAACCTTTGGTCCCTGTCTAATTAGCCCTCGTTTGAAAAAAATTACCGTTGAGCGACAAAAAAAAAAAAAAAAAAAAAAAAAAAAAAAATCCAGCAGATCTTTGTCATCCTAGGCCCGTGGTCTTCCAAAACAATCTTCATCGCGTAGTAACAAATTTTCTTACCTAAATTTATAAAACTAATGATTTACCGTACCTTCACTCATAGTAATATCCCCAAACGCTTGATTTATTCGGCTAGTTGAAGAAACGGCTCATAAGCTGATTTTGATATCGTAAAGTAAACTAAACTTGCTCCATTTGCACGTCCATTTCTCTCCACAACTGTTCAAGTTAGGATTGAGGAAATTTCGCAGTGGACCTATTTTTATGACTACTGATATCTACTCTCATGTTACGAGTGTTTCAATCCGTACAAACAGATTTGCATTCTTATTCGCACTCTATTTAATGGAAATGCGTAAACAACGCTAAATTTCCTGTTTACCGTTTAATAATAGAATTTAAAGAGGTAAGTTACTGCCTTCGGGGGAAATATACTTTTAGCAACAAGTTTGTAGTTAATAATCCACTATGTCAGAAGTCAGCACCACTGGTCGAAGTAGGCGAACCACCGCAATAGATTATCTTGGTTTGGGAACAATTTTTCCCTCAGAAACCTGTCCAAATGGCGAAATATGTAATCAGTCGGAACCAAATCTGGAGAATAAGGGTGATGCAATTGAAACTTATATCCCGACTTCTGGAAGATAAAAATGGAGAGCAACTATATGAGTATGAGATCTAACCTATTCACCACAGTCAGCTGTTTCATGTTAACTTTTTAGAGGCATTCATCTAATTGCTTTACTGTACATGTGCGAGTTAATGGTACAGAGCCACACAGGATGAAATCATAAGGAATCACGATCTTGGTGGTCTTCCAAATGGAGATTAAACAAACATTTGTGGACGAAGGTTTGTTCGGCATTCTGTTTTGCAGATTTTCTGGTATGTAGATACTGTGTTTTGCTCTTGCGATTGTCATACAGAAATCCATTTGGCATCCACAGTCAGGACAAGAAGCAAAAATGACCTTCTAATATCTTGCTCCTGAAGAGAACGACAGATCTCCAAGCATCATTGATGTTGGTTATCCGATAGATATTGTGGTACCGTTGTTAAGATCTTTTTCAACCTCGCTCATTATTGCCAAATAACGAAAAACTGTCGAACTACGGAGAGTTCGCCTCCGAACTGTCATACTGTTGAGTTAAATGGGCCTTTACTTTTGCCAGAAATGTTTGACATCAAAACGCACAGGATAACCGGATCCCAGCTTATGCACGATTGCAATATCATTACTACAAAACAGTCTTTGAGAAAGAACACGGATTGTCCGCTTGCTTCTGATATTTAAAACTCCTGCTTTGTTAACTTTGGATACTGCTGAAGCCACCGAAAGCCCTAGCCGGAACTCCCGTATTATTACGATTCGCATGTCTCGCCATTCCATCGCGACCTTCAGTGATTCTGGTGTACCGATTGTCGCTTTTTGTAATGTCTGGAGTATTCTCGTCGCCATTTGAGGTATAATTCAAGGGGCATCATTATTATGGTGGGTAAAACGACGCGTTGAAGTTACCTCAGTCAGGACCAGCCTATAATTATAAAACAACCCATTATTAAGATAAATGTCATCTAATATTCTGATTAAATCTAATAAAATTTATTTTATCTGTTGGATACTGTGTTAGTATTTTTCATTATAAACTGATTGCATTTATGAAAATTTTGTATTTTTAAAATTACACCAAGATGCAAAATTGAATCGGAGATAAAAGTTAGGTTTAGATTTCCCGGTAAAGATAAATATTAAGTTGAATAAAAGAAGAGTTCACACCATAACCTGATTTTGTGGTAGAACAGCACTTGTCAGAGAGAAAAATTCTGTAGCCAACCTCAGCCAGTGTCGAACAACTGAAAATACACATTGCGTTTCGGTTTTTCTACATGCAATTCCCTCAATGTGGGCGCTTGAGAATATTTATATTTTCTTCTTTCTGACACATTTCTCCTGTCTTTAAAAAGTCCTTTCAGGTGGATATAAAATGCCTTACTAATTGCATAAGTCTTTCGGATGCCCACTGAACGATGTCACAGTTAAACAAAATAGTATATTTATCATGTTTATGATTGTGCTAATAACATATAAGATCTGTAAGAAATACATTAAGTTTATGAAACTAATTTTATTTATTTGACTCTTTAATAAAACTAACTTATCATTTTACATTTTACTATTTTTAAATCAGGAATATCAAAGCTTGTTGAAATTCTCATCCCACGGCCAGCAAATTAGATGTTACTCACTTTTCATCGTTTTAACTTACGTTAACACACAAACAAGGAAATATATATTCACAAAAATGTCATTATATATACACTGCTGGACAATTGCTAAGGACGGATAACACTATCATACATAGCAACCACAAATTCAAAGGAAGGAAAATGTGGAAAATTAGAATAAGTGCGGGATATAGTAAGAAGTATGCGTATGCAATTATTTTTCCTCGTCTGTTCATCCCGTGATAGAGTTCATAAGAGATTAAGGTTTTGACGCGTGTGGACAGTTATTTCAAGTCAAAGTTTTACAGGAAGGATTTATTAGCCGAACTTGAAATTGTGGCATGTCTTCCCGACATCACTTTGATTTTATGCGTGGCCAAATTGTTTGAAAGATCGAAGAAGGGCGAAAAAGGCAGATGTTGCAGGGAGTTCGACATTCGCTCACTGATTTGTTTCACGACTGGAAGTCATTGAAAACTACGGGAATGTGTAGTAGGTGGCAAGGGGGAGGTGGTGTTAGAAGTACGATGCCTAGAGAAGGCAGATATATGGTTCTATCAGCAAAATGAAACAGGCTCACCACAGCTCAGCAGGTGGCAAATCAGTTTCTTGTTGCCTGAGGTAAGCAGACCTACCAAAAAAACTGTTGCCAGACGTTTGAGGGGAGGAGGAATACACACCCGCAGACCTATTGTGTGTGACCCATTGACATGACAGCACCGTATTGTTCGTTTCCATTGGTGTCTCGAATATCACAATTGGACTGAAAAAGACTGGGCATGCGTACTATTCTCAGATGAGTCTAGGTTCAGTCTGTCATCGGATTGTGGACACTAACTGATCTGGCACGAGAGTGGTACTGCTTATTGTCTAGAAAATATCCAGGAAGGGGACCGGTATCCAACTTGCAGTGTGATGGTGTGGGCTGGCATCATGATTAATGACTGCACGCCCTTTGCATGTGGTTGCGAATGGGACTTTGACGGGCTAACGTAACATGAAGTTCTACTTCCACATGTTTGTCTTTTCCGTGGTGCTGTCGGTGATAAATTTGTTTTTTATGGACGACAACGAAACGTGTCATCGATTTTTATTCTTTCAGATGTTTCAGATTTTTTACTTTCATAAACAATAAATATTCTTTATTCTTACGTCTGAACAGTGTAACATCTGTATTTTTATTCTACTAGGCCTCATGTCTCGCTTAATATGCTACATTGCAATTTGTGATCAATCCTTAGCAATTGTCCAGCTATATATAGAGAGAGAAGAAATTGTTAAAGCTAAAAATAGTATATCAAAATTTAATTTCAATTTAATATTGTTGAATGCATATATAGTGTTTTCCTTTTTATTTTAATAGATGTAAAGAATAATTTTTCTGTTTTTTTATTATCTAGGCCTGTAGTACAAGTACACCGCTGTCTGCATATCAGAATCATATCTTGATTCCTTTAAGGAAATGCATCGCATTTTGTCTAATAAATTCCATGATTTGTTTGATAGAATATATAATCCTTTAAAGTAAGTGTAAATGATTTATTATATTTAACAAAACGAAACCTAACTAAACGTTTTCTTGTAATGTCCACATTAAATGCAATCCTAGATGTTGATATTTTAATAAAAGCTGATTTATAAATAATTTATGATTTTTTATTATATTAAAAATGCGACAAAGTTGAAAGAATTTATATTGTTGTAGGAATAACGACATGATATTAAGAGTTCTCATTCCAGATAGAGTGTAACTAGAAAGAAATTTTCCTCCAAGTTGTCAGGAGATGTTTTTAAAGAAAAGTAAAAAAAAAAAAATGTATTGAATAATACTAAGAGATTTCAAATTTTTATTTATCCTTTCAGTAAATATAGGCCAATAATTTTATAAAAAATGAAAGTTTTTTCCCATATTAAGATCATTAAACAGGGTTTGGATTCGGAAGAAAAGTTAAATAATTGATACACATTCGAGTAACATTCGCTGTTCAATTGACACCGTGCATTATTATGTAAATAAAACATAAATTTATATTTTCAGTATATCAACATTCTTTATTCTGATTGTAACATACATGTAATCATTGAAAAATCTTAGAGATATTCTAATTTAATGAACTGAATAATGAGCGAAATATATCCTAATTTGTTATACTTTTGGTGTAGATTGTACAAACATTTCCTATTCTTTCATTAATTCGCGAGTTGCAGCGAAAAAGTTTTATCTGTTCGTAATGTGATCTTCATTTCAAAGAGTAATTTCAAGATAATTATTCAAAGAGAGCCAGCATAGAATTTTAAAAAGTATTCTCTTGCGGACGACAAATTGATATCATATTACAAGTGTGTGAGAGATCAATTTCAAAATACTCCTGAAGGACTCTCAATTGAAGAGGAAGAAACCGACGTGGACTTCACGGGAAGCGGCGAAACGAAATGACAATTCAGTAATAAATCACTGTTTGAATTTTGGGCAGGAGTGGAGGACGAGTTTTCCGCTCAAAAAAAAAAAAAAAAAAAAAAGCATTTCGCATTCTACTACCATTTTCAACATCTTACCTTCGTGAAACCGGATTTTCTGTCATGGTTTCTTTGAAGATATATAGATCTCAGCTAAATATAGAAAAAGAATTGAGAGTTTCTGTTTCTAATATTAAACCCTCCTTCGAAAAACCGTTTTTTCCAATGGCAGATTGTAGGCAGTTACAACTGCAACATAGTCTATTAATTTATTGTTTCATTATATTCAAGGAACAGGGCAGAAACTATTTCTTAGCCGCCAAAGCTTTGCCACAGGTGCACCACAAGGGGTGGGTCAGCATCGCACCTTCACACATGCCATAGAGACCCCTTTATTGGATAGGCATCATTCATACATCATTCACACACACAAGGAAAGAACAAACACAGCATTGGTGAGGAAGTACATTCATGCCTGAAATGGGATTCGAACCCACGAACTTCTTATCCGGAAACAGGCACGCTGACACTAGACAAGTTGGTCGTCTGCTTCGAGAAATTTTGTTCTAAAAGACAGGCCCAAGGAAGTTATTAATAATAATTAAATTTGTTTAATTGAATTAGTTAATTATTAAATATATCAAAATGTATTTTGTTTTGTATGTATGTGTTCCTTCCCCTTTCAGTCGCTTATTCAATTTTTTAAGTATTTTCTCTTGGATATGCTCGCAACCCCCATTAGTGTATTTGCGTCCACCTACGTGGGCGAGCCCCACAGGTTGAGTATCACTGAAGTAAGAAGTATGCGTATCACATTGAGATTGAGTTGTAGCCTGATGTGTGTGAGATATCAATAAGCTAGACTATTATTCCTGGCTAAAGACCTAAATTTATAGAATTGTATATCGTGTATAAAATTTGCTTTTATTGGTAAAACAATTTTATAAACAGAATAAATTTTTAAATATTATTTACTGAATGAAGTTAAAGAGAAATCCATTCATAAAATTTTCAAGAGAAGCAAGAAAGAATCATTAAACATTTAACTCCTCGCATGAAAACCAACGTTAAATGTTTGTTATATAAATATTGTTAAATTAACGATGAATTATATAAAATATAAATATGCAAAATGAAATTTAAATATTTGAATGTTTGCGAAAAGAAAATCAATACAAATTTAAAGTTCCGAAATAAAGTTTCAAATAATTCAGTCATCATAGTTATTTTTTGAAGTTAATCTATCGAGTTTCCAATCGAATGATTAATTTGCAGTATAGCCTTCAATTAAACGGTTCTTGTCTTCAATTCTCATCTGGGAATTCGATGTCTAAAAATTATTGACATAGATTCTGATTTATCAGAATCTATTCTAAATTGTAGGCTGTGGTCTGTTTAGCCATCTTATGTAAAACTATCCACCGAGCGATAAACAAATGCTGCAGTAGTTCCTGAAGATCTGACTCGATCTCTTTCGCCTATCCGCGATTTCTTGAACAATTATTTCCAATTACAACCTTCAACTTGCTTCTACCCCTTTATTTTTGTTGAAGTTGTATATAGCTTTAAAATTATAGATCTAGAGCAAGAATTCTCTTCATTCTACGATTTTACATATTTTCTTAACTTATGAAGTTCCATTTTTAATTTTAATAGAGGATATGGAATTTTCATAGAAGAACAGTGGTTTGTGTCTTTGTTAGAGTACTAAATTTTGCAAAAATTGTATAATAAAGTTGGTCTAACATTGGTTTCTTACATCATTTTCTTATGTGGGTAGAGTTTTTCAAGCTTAAAGTATATGGAAACCTGAAATGCTGTGCTTTACAAAATTGAATGGAACAGGATACTGGCAAATCCGCATTACTCCACGCAATACTATTTTCCAGTTAACAGCTGAAGACCATATTGTGACCATTAATTTGAAACTAAGGGAAATGGAACCAAGTACAAATAAGGAGTATGTCAAATATTAGATAAGAAAACAGTTCTGCAAGATATCGCAGGCCTGTGGTCGGTTCCATTTTTGAAGAGTTTGAACATAATTATTACCTGCATGGAAAATAAAATAGATGTAAAATCAGAAAACTATCTGTTCAATCGTGACAGCATTTCTTCATGATCGAAAATTTCGGAGATGCATATATCTAATTTTTCGGAAAGGACGAAAATTATACAGTAAAAACAAGCAGTTACAAAAAAAAAAAAAAAAAAACAATAAAAATGAATAATATTTATAACTGTGTACAAGCTTGATGAGCATTCTATTTAAATAAGACGTTAAACACTAAGCCCTCCCCGATGCAAGTCATCAAAGAGCGTATGGCTCAAGTAAACCCTTTACCATTGCCCTAACATTACTCCATTTCAAAGAGCGTTACTAACAGTGGCGTTAGATATCGTCTAATTGTTGGAAATGGAAACCTTTTACCCCGCCTTTTACTCCATGCTGACAAATGAAAAATTGGGGATCTTGCCTACGTTTCAACAATTCGTGGGTTCAAATTCCTATTACGACATGAATGTTAGTAGAAGTTCAAAACCCATGTTACACTGTAGGTTTCGTTATAGTTCTCTTGTGTAAAAGTGACCTTTAAGTGATAAGTGAGCATCAACAAACGTAACATCTTACCTATCGTCTCAATATGCCTCTCAATCAAGAACGGTGCTTTTCAATGAATACAAAGTAATTTTGAGAAATAACTGATATGCACATTAAGACCTTTGAACATCACAATGGAAACACCATTGCGAAATATGTCCAGAAAGTCTGTTTTTCTCCTCGTTTGTGTAGTCGTAAGAGGGTTGAATGTTTTCTCTCTCAGTGTTTAACTATGGAAAGTCTTGCCACGACTCCTTAATTTTGATTCAAGTTTGAAATTGATAATATATGTATTTAAGTGGATAAGATATTTTATTCTTTGTATCACATCACTGTGTTTTTGACACAGAGGAATTTATATATGTAGAGGAGTTCTTTGAGGACTTTTTTTTACCTGCATTGACCACTTTGTTTGCAATAAAATTCAATGAAAGGATAACTCGGGAGTTTTCTTAATTTTCTCAACCTTTTCTTGCTACACGTACCATTTTATTAACAACATACTTCTTGGACATATTATTGTTTAATACATACTTCGTCATTTGGTAAATTCATTATTAATATTGTGCATACTGAATGAAAAAATTTTAATCTTAATAATACTTTCCCATTTCGTGAGGCTGAATAATTTATTTCTTTATTTCTTTTAAATTGACGTGGTTGCGTCGCATTCGGTTTCAAACCGTCGCACCGGGTTCAAACCTGTTGAGGAGAAATTAACTAATATTCTGCAACAAATAAAAATCGAGTGTTCTTCATTTTCATTACTTTCTTTTATTTTTAAGAGACTTTTGAAGTGGGTAGCTCTTAGGGTAGAACAGCATTATTTAAGGTGCCTAATGTGAATACTAGCCACTGTTTATGCTTTCTGTGTCATTGTCTTTCGGGCTGTGATGAGCTGTACATTCTTTTAATCCAGTGATTCTCAAACTGTGGGGCGCACCCCCTAGGGGGACGCGAATATATACAAGAGACAATGTTATTTAAAAAATTGCTTTAGAGACTTAACGGAAAGAACACACACACACACATACAGAAGAAAATACATTTCGACCTATTCAATAAGTAATTTATTTAGTTAAAGCGATTTACTAACTAAAAAACAAATATATTAATTATAGTGATTTCTTTGGGGCTGTCTTTCGAAGCAAAAGTTTTGGGGGGGGCGGGGTTTAATATTAGAAATACACTCTCAGTTCTCATTCTGTATTTAGTTGAGATCTATATTTTGTCTTCAAAGAAGCCACCACAGAAAATACAGTTCCAAAAAGGCAAGATGTTGAAAATGGTAGTAGAATCCGAAATGCCCTTTTTTTTAGTATATAAAGCTCAATATCCACTGCTGCTTAAAATCCAACAATTGATTTATTACTCAATTGTCTTTTGGTTTCGCGTCTTGCCGTGAATTCTATGAAGGTTTGTTCCTCTTCAATTGAGACTCCTTCGGGAGTATTTTGAAATGGATACCACACTCACTTGTAACTTTATCACATTGTTGTCAGCAAGTAAGTACTTTTTAAAATTCTTTGCTTGCATTGCTAAATGATTTTCATTGGTTAAAAAGACAACTTTTACATGTTGTTCTTCAGCCTTGTAAGTTTTAATACAATCATTCAAATTTGCAAACATCGTTAAGTTTTCTGGATATGAATTTCTGTTTCCCAATTCCAATTTCCTACATAAAGCATTAACTTTATCACTAGTATTTAATATATGTATATTTACTCCTTGCAGTTGAAGATTCAAGTTATTCAATTTCTCGAATATGTCGAATAAGTATCACAATTTCATCCAAATAAACTATCGCTAAAATTCTCTGCTTCCAGTCTGTTTTCCTTTTCTAGGAAAACGGATATTTCTTCTCATAATTCATAAGCAATTGTAAACATTTCCTTGGTGATAACCAGCTTGCCTCGCAGTAAAATAGTAACGCTGAATGTACTGCACCCATGTCTTTACAAAGTGCGCAAAAGATTCAGTACTTCAAGGGTCTGTTTTTGTCATTTACTAGGGTTACAATCGTAGTTAACAATTTATTCAAATAAGGATTTATTTCTTTGGAAGCCAAACCTTCTCTGTGGATCATGCAATGTGTCCAGACGCACTGTGGTGATTTTTGTTTCACAAGTGCTTGAATACTTTGGAATCTTCTGGACATAGAACGAGCACCCTCGTTGCATAATCCAACGCAATTTTTCCGTTCTATGTTTGCCTCACTCATAAAATCATTAAAGATAGCAAATAATGCGAGTGCTGTTGCTTAGAGTTCTTTTGGTTTGCAGAAAATTATTCTACTAATTACAAATCATCACAAAATCCAACATAGGCAATGAAATGAGCATTTTTTATTACTATCTGTTGCCTCATCGAGTTGTATTGAAAACAATTTGTCACGCAACTTCGAGAAAAGCAGGCACTCTACATCTTCAGCTATATCAGAAATTCGACGAACAACAGTATTATTTGAAAAATGTATAGACTGCAATTTGTTTGAAAATTATCTCCAAACATAATTTCTAGAATCATAATTGCGGCTGGCAAAATAAGCTAATCAATGATGAGAGGCTTTTTACATCTGGCTATTTTATATGAAACTTTGTTAGAGGCAATTAAAGCTTTTTCATTCATGGACAAAGTATTTAGGCAATGACTTTTGTTTTACGTATGATTTTAATTTGAAGAATTCTTTGGATTTGTTTACATACTCACTATGAAGCGTTTCCAAATGTCATTTAAATTTATTACGTTTCATGCGGCTGCAGCCAACATTTTTGGGCCAATGATACACAGGGGCTTTCCTTCATTTACTTCAGTATTAATGAATCCAGCCAGTTCCGAACACCTACTGAACTGCATTGGATTTTCAAAACGTGCTGCCGTGAATATTTAATACGGTGAAATGCATTTACACGGAAGTATTAATAATGCATTCAGAATAGATTCAAGAGTGATAAAAGGTTCGACTCGAATGAAATTGTCTGAAATTGAAGTCATAGAACTGTCTCATTCTCCCTATGAGAAAATATTTGTTCACATGTGCACATGCTACTTATTTAACTTAGAAGCTGACCTGACAATTTCCAGTTAATTCAAAACTTCTCGCTAAACCGTGAGGAATGCTCGACATGGTGGGACACAAGAGCAATAAAAAGACATCGCATTCTTGTCTTTTCAAATCTAAGTATCGGTGTTGTAAAATGTCAATAAATTTCCGTACTATTGGTAATTGTAAAGTTTTAAGGTTTTAGTGTAGGTTTAACCCCTAAATACTCAGAATACATTTCATTGTATGTGGTGTGGAGGGGGCATGAAAATTCTGTTTGCAAATTTGGCCGAGAGTTCTAAAAGTTCGAGAAACACTGCTCTAATGGATACAATTTGTATGAAAATATTTCAGGGTGCTGAACGCAATCGATTTTTTTGCACTCTGTCTTGTTTATCAACAGCATAATTATTCAGAAAATATTTTATTAGTTATTTTTCCAGAATTATGGTATATAAAAGAAATACGTAACGGAGAGTATCGCCCGAATATTCCAAGTAGTGAATGCTGCATCGGAACAAAAATTCAATATTATCAATTAGTATATTTTTTTGTCTTAATATCGGAATTCTTGTTTAAAATTCTTTAGTAGGAGTTATAGAAAAAGGAATAATCGAAGCTTTTAGAGAAAGCTAATAGAATATAGCTTTTAGAAGAAGAATATAGCTTATAGAGATAAAATCAGAATTTTCCTGATTTTGAGGAGGGGATATTAGATGACACTAGCCACATTTATGTTGAGTGCTTAAAACGGTTGTACCTCAAAAAGACAAGTTTATTCTTTAGGTTATACATTCTGGGAATGATTTATATTTGCCACTGGTCAACACTTAATTGAATATGGATGTATTACGTTAGCAAGAAATAACTAATAACCAGGCTGCCACTAGTTGTTGCTTATGAGTTCCAAAAGCTTATAGATGTTGTTGCTTATGACTTCCAAAAGCTTATAGATGTTGTTGCTTATGACTTCCAAAAGCTTATAGATGTTGTTGCTGATTGGACTTCATACAAATATAAGAGATGCAGATGAAATTTAACCGTTTCACTGGAAGCGTTAAATTGTAAAGTTCCCCACACATTTCACTAATGTCCTCCTCAATGGCTATCTGCAGATCTTTGTGGCCGATCTGGCAGCCGAATGGTTAGCGCTCTTGCTTTCGTTTCAACAGTTTGTGGGTTCGAATCCCACCTTGGGCATGGATGTTTGTAGTGGTTCGGAATCCACTTTAAACCGTAGGTCCCTGTCTAATTAGCCCTCGTGTGCAAAAAATTACCGTTGAGCGACCAAAAAAAAAAAAAAAAAAAAAAAAAATAATCCAGCAGATCTTTGTCATCCTAGGCCCGTGGTCTTCCAAAACAATCTTCATCGCGTAGTAACAAATTTTCTTACCTAAATTTATAAAACTAATGATTTACCGTACCTTCACTCATAGTAATATCCCCAAACGCTTGATTTATTCGGCTAGTTGAAGAAACGGCTCATAAGCTGATTTTGATATCGTAAAGTAAACTAAACTTGCTCCATTTGCACGTCCATTTCTCTCCACAACTGTTCAAGTTAGGATTGAGGAAATTTCGCAGTGGACCTATTTTTATGACTACTGATATCTACTCTCATGTTACGAGTGTTTCAATCCGTACAAACAGATTTGCATTCTTATTCGCACTCTATTTAATGGAAATGCGTAAACAACGCTAAATTTCCTGTTTACCGTTTAATAATAGAATTTAAAGAGGTAAGTTACTGCCTTCGGGGGAAATATACTTTTAGCAACAAGTTTGTAGTTAATAATCCACTATGTCAGAAGTCAGCACCACTGGTCGAAGTAGGCGAACCACCGCAATAGATTATCTTGGTTTGGGAACAATTTTTCCCTCAGAAACCTGTCCAAATGGCGAAATATGTAATCAGTCGGAACCAAATCTGGAGAATAAGGGTGATGCAATTGAAACTTATACCCCGACTTCTGGAAGATAAAAATGGAGAGCAACTATATGAGTATGAGATCTAACCTATTCACCACAGTCAGCTGTTTCATGTTAACTTTTTAGAGGCATTCATCTAATTGCTTTACTGTACATGTGCGAGTTAATGGTACAGAGCCACACAGGATGAAATCATAAGGAATCACGATCTTGGTGGTCTTCCAAATGGAGATTAAACAAACATTTGTGGACGAAGGTTTGTTCGGCATTCTGTTTTGCAGATTTTCTGGTATGTAGATACTGTGTTTTGCTCTTGCGATTGTCATACAGAAATCCATTTGGCATCCACAGTCAGGACAAGAAGCAAAAATGACCTTCTAATATCTTGCTCCTGAAGAGAACGACAGATCTCCAAGCATCATTGATGTTGGTTATCCGATAGATCTTGTGGTACCGTTGTTAAGATCTTTTCAACCTCGCTCATTATTGCCAAATAACGAGAAACTGTCGAACTACGGAGAGTTCGCCTCCGAACTGTCATACTGTTGAGTTAAATGGGCCTTTACTTTTTGCCAGAAATGTTTGACATCAAAACGCACAGGATAACCGGATCCCAGCTTATGCACGATTGCAATATCATTACTACAAAACAGTCTTTGAGAAAGAACACGGATTGTCCGCTTGCTTCTGATATTTAAAACTCCTGCTTTGTTAACTTTGGATACTGCTGAAGCCACCGAAAGCCCTAGCCGGAACTCCCGTATTATTACGATTCGCATGTCTCGCCATTCCATCGCGACCTTCAGTGATTCTGGTGTACCGATTGTCGCTTTTTGTAATGTCTGGAGTATTCTCGTCGCCATTTGAGGTATAATTCAAGGGGGCATCATTATTATGGTGGGTAAAACGACGCGTTGAAGTTACCTCAGTCAGGACCAGCCTATAATTATAAAACAACCCATTATTAAGATAAATGTCATCTAATATTCTGATTAAATCTAATAAAATTTATTTTATCTGTTGGATACTGTGTTAGTATTTTTCATTATAAACTGATTGCATTTATGAAAATTTTGTATTTTTAAAATTACACCAAGATGCAAAATTGAATCGGAGATAAAAGTTAGGTTTAGATTTCCCGGTAAAGATAAATATTAAGTTGAATAAAAGAAGAGTTCACACCATAACCTGATTTTGTGGTAGAACAGCACTTGTCAGAGAGAAAAATTCTGTAGCCAACCTCAGCCAGTGTCGAACAACTGAAAATACACATTGCGTTTCGGTTTTTCTACATGCAATTCCCTCAATGTGGGCGCTTGAGAATATTTATATTTTCTTCTTTCTGACACATTTCTCCTGTCTTTAAAAAGTCCTTTCAGGTGGATATAAAATGCCTTACTAATTGCATAAGTCTTTCGGATGCCCACTGAACGATGTCACAGTTAAACAAAATAGTATATTTATCATGTTTATGATTGTGCTAATAACATATAAGATCTGTAAGAAATACATTAAGTTTATGAAACTAATTTTATTTATTTGACTCTTTAATAAAACTAACTTATCCTTTTACATTTTCCTATTTTTTAAATCAGGAATATCAAAGCTTGTTGAAATTCTCATCCCACGGCCAGCAAATTAGATGTTACTCACTTTTCATCGTTTTAACTTACGTTAACACACAAACAAGGAAATATATATTCACAAAAATGTCATTATATATACACTGCTGGACAATTGCTAAGGACGGATAACACTATCATACATAGCAACCACAAATTCAAAGGAAGGAAAATGTGGAAAATTAGAATAAGTGCGGGATATAGTAAGAAGTATGCGTATGCAATTATTTTTCCTCGTCTGTTCATCCCGTGATAGAGTTCATAAGAGATTAAGGTTTTGACGCGTGTGGACAGTTATTTCAAGTCAAAGTTTTACAGGAAGGATTTATTAGCCGAACTTGAAATTGTGGCATGTCTTCCCGACATCACTTTGATTTTATGCGTGGCCAAATTGTTTGAAAGATCGAAGAAGGGCGAAAAAGGCAGATGTTGCAGGGAGTTCGACATTCGCTCACTGATTTGTTTCACGACTGGAAGTCATTGAAAACTACGGGAATGTGTAGTAGGTGGCAAGGGGGAGGTGGTGTTAGAAGTACGATGCCTAGAGAAGGCAGATATATGGTTCTATCAGCAAAATGAAACAGGCTCACCACAGCTCAGCAGGTGGCAAATCAGTTTCTTGTTGCCTGAGGTAAGCAGACCTACCAAAAAAACTGTTGCCAGACGTTTGAGGGGAGGAGGAATACACACCCGCAGACCTATTGTGTGTGACCCATTGACATGACAGCACCGTATTGTTCGTTTCCATTGGTGTCTCGAATATCACAATTGGACTGAAAAAGACTGGGCATGCGTACTATTCTCAGATGAGTCTAGGTTCAGTCTGTCATCGGATTGTGGACACTAACTGATCTGGCACGAGAGTGGTACTGCTTATTGTCTAGAAAATATCCAGGAAGGGGACCGGTATCCAACTTGCAGTGTGATGGTGTGGGCTGGCATCATGATTAATGACTGCACGCCCTTTGCATGTGGTTGCGAATGGGACTTTGACGGGCTAACGTAACATGAAGTTCTACTTCCACATGTTTGTCTTTTCCGTGGTGCTGTCGGTGATAAATTTGTTTTTTATGGACGACAACGAAACGTGTCATCGATTTTTATTCTTTCAGATGTTTCAGATTTTTTACTTTCATAAACAATAAATATTCTTTATTCTTACGTCTGAACAGTGTAACATCTGTATTTTATTCTACTAGGCCTCATGTCTCGCTTAATATGCTACATTGCAATTTGTGATCAATCCTTAGCAATTGTCCAGCTATATATATAGAGAGAGAAGAAATTGTTAAAGCTAAAAATAGTATATCAAAATTTAATTTCAATTTAATATTGTTGAATGCATATATAGTGTTTTCCTTTTTATTTTAATAGATGTAAAGAATAATTTTTCTGTTTTTTTATTATCTAGGCCTGTAGTACAAGTACACCGCTGTCTGCATATCAGAATCATATCTTGATTCCTTTAAGGAAATGCATCGCATTTTGTCTAATAAATTCCATGATTTGTTTGATAGAATATATAATCCTTTAAAGTAAGTGTAAATGATTTATTATATTTAACAAAACGAAACCTAACTAAACGTTTTCTTGTAATGTCCACATTAAATGCAATCCTAGATGTTGATATTTTAATAAAAGCTGATTTATAAATAATTTATGATTTTTTTTTATTATATTAAAAATGCGACAAAGTTGAAAGAATTTATATTGTTGTAGGAATAACGACATGATATTAAGAGTTCTCATTCCAGATAGAGTGTAACTAGAAAGAAATTTTCCTCCAAGTTGTCAGGAGATGTTTTTAAAGAAAAGTAAAAAAAAAAAATGTATTGAATAATACTAAGAGATTTCAAATTTTTATTTATCCTTTCAGTAAATATAGGCCAATAATTTTATAAAAAATGAAAGTTTTTTCCCATATTAAGATCATTAAACAGGGGTTTGGATTCGGAAGAAAAGTTAAATAATTGATACACATTCGAGTAACATTCGCTGTTCAATTGACACCGTGCATTATTATGTAAATAAAACATAAATTTATATTTTCAGTATATCAACATTCTTTATTCTGATTGTAACATACATGTAATCATTGAAAAATCTTAGAGATATTCTAATTTAATGAACTGAATAATGAGCGAAATATATCCTAATTTGTTATACTTTTGGTATAGATTGTACAAACATTTCCTATTCTTTCATTAATTCGCGAGTTGCAGCGAAAAAGTTTTATCTGTTCGTAATGTGATCTTCATTTCAAAGAGTAATTTCAAGATAATTATTCAAAGAGAGCCAGCATAGAATTTTAAAAAGTATTCTCTTGCGGACGACAAATTGATATCATATTACAAGTGTGTGAGAGATCAATTTCAAAATACTCCTGAAGGACTCTCAATTGAAGAGGAAGAAACCGACGTGGACTTCACGGGAAGCGGCGAAACGAAATGACAATTCAGTAATAAATCACTGTTTGAATTTTGGGCAGGAGTGGAGGACGAGTTTTCCGCTCTAAAAAATAATAATAATAATAATAATAAAAAAAAAAAAAAAAAAAAAAAAAAAAAGCATTTCTCATTCTACTACCATTTTCAACATCTTACCTTCGTGAAACCGGATTTTCTGTCATGGTTTCTTTGAAGATATAATATAGATCTCAGCTAAATATAGAAAAAGAATTGAGAGTTTCTGTTTCTAATATTAAACCCTCCTTCGAAAAACCGATTTTTCCAATGGCAGATTGTAGGCAGTTACAACTGCAACATAGTCTATTAATTTATTGTTTCATTATATTCAAGGAACAGGGCAGAAACTATTTCTTAGCCGCCAAAGCTTTGCCACAGGTGCACCACAAGGGGTGGGTCAGCATCGCACCTTCACACATGCCATAGAGACCCCTTTATTGGATAGGCATCATTCATACATCATTCACACACACAAGGAAAGAACAAACACAGCATTGGTGAGGAAGTACATTCATGCCTGAAATGGGATTCGAACCCACGAACTTCTTATCCGGAAACAGGCACGCTGACACTAGACAAGTTGGTCGTCTGCTTCGAGAAATTTTGTTCTAAAAGACAGGCCCAAGGAAGTTATTAATAATAATTAAATTTGTTTAATTTAATTAGTTAATTATTAAATGTATCAAAATGTATTTTTGTTTTGTATGTATGTGTTCCTTCCCCTTTCAGTCGCTTATTCAATTTTTAAGTATTTTCTCTTGGATATGCTCGCAACCCCCATTAGTGTATTTGCGTCCACCTACGTGGGCGAGCCCCACAGGTTGAGTATCACTGAAGTAAGAAGTATGCGTATCACATTGAGATTGAGTTGTAGCCTGATGTGTGTGAGATATCAATAAGCTAGACTATTATTCCTGGCTAAAGACCTAAATTTATAGAATTGTATATCGTGTATAAAATTTGCTTTTATTGGTAAAACAATTTTATAAACAGAATAAATTTTTAAATATTATTTACTGAATGAAGTTAAAGAGAAATCCATTCATAAAATTTTCAAGAGAAGCAAGAAAGAATCATTAAACATTTAACTCCTCGCATGAAAACCAACGTTAAATGTTTGTTATATAAATATTGTTAAATTAACGATGAATTATATAAAATATAAATATGCAAAATGAAATTTAAATATTTGAATGTTTGCGAAAAGAAAATCAATACAAATTTAAAGTTCCGAAATAAAGTTTCAAATAATTCAGTCATCATAGTTATTTTTTGAAGTTAATCTATCGAGTTTCCAATCGAATGATTAATTTGCAGTATAGCCTTCAATTAAACGGTTCTTGTCTTCAATTCTCATCTGGGAATTCGATGTCTAAAAATTATTGACATAGATTCTGATTTATCAGAATCTATTCTAAATTGTAGGCTGTGGTCTGTTTAGCCATCTTATGTAAAAACTATCCACCGAGCGATAAACAAATGCTGCAGTAGTTCCTGAAGATCTGACTCGATCTCTTTCGCCTATCCGCGATTTCTTGAACAATTATTTCCAATTACAACCTTCAACTTGCTTCTACCCCTTTATTTTTGTTGAAGTTGTATATAGCTTTTAAAATTATAGATCTAGAGCAAGAATTCTCTTCATTCTACGATTTTACATATTTTCTTAACTTATGAAGTTCCATTTTTAATTTTAATAGAGGATATGGAATTTTCATAGAAGAACAGTGGTTTGTGTCTTTGTTAGAGTACTAAATTTTGCAAAAATTGTATAATAAAGTTGGTCTAACATTGGTTTCTTACATCATTTTCTTATGTGGGTAGAGTTTTTCAAGCTTAAAGTATATGGAAACCTGAAATGCTGTGCTTTACAAAATTGAATGGAACAGGATACTGGCAAATCCGCATTACTCCACGCAATACTATTTTCCAGTTAACAGCTGAAGACCATATTGTGACCATTAATTTGAAACTAAGGGAAATGGAACCAAGTACAAATAAGGAGTATGTCAAATATTAGATAAGAAAACAGTTCTGCAAGATATCACTTGAGCCTGTGGTCGGTTCCATTTTTGAAGAGTTTGAACATAATTATTACCTGCATGGAAAATAAAATAGATGTAAAATCAGAAAACTATCTGTTCAATCGTGACAGCATTTCTTCATGATCGAAAATTTCGGAGATGCATATATCTAATTTTTCGGAAAGGACGAAAATTATACAGTAAAAACAAGCAGTTACAAAAAAAAAAAAAAAAAAAAAAAAAAACCAAAAAAAATGAATAATATTTATAACTGTGTACAAGCTTGATGAGCATTCTATTTAAATAAGACGTTAAACACTAAGCCCTCCCCGATGCAAGTCATCAAAGAGCGTATGGCTCAAGTAAACCCTTTACCATTGCCCTAACATTACTCCATTTCAAAGAGCGTTACTAACAGTGGCGTTAGATATCGTCTAATTGTTGGAAATGGAAACCTTTTACCCCGCCTTTTACTCCATGCTGACAAATGAAAAATTGGGGATCTTGCCTACGTTTCAACAATTCGTGGGTTCAAATTCCTATTACGACATGAATGTTAGTAGAAGTTCAAAACCCATGTTACACTGTAGGTTTCGTTATAGTTCTCTTGTGTAAAAGTGACCTTTAAGTGATAAGTGAGCATCAACAAACGTAACATCTTACCTATCGTCTCAATATGCCTCTCAATCAAGAACGGTGCTTTTCAATGAATACAAAGTAATTTTGAGAAATAACTGATATGCACATTAAGACCTTTGAACATCACAATGGAAACACCATTGCGAAATATGTCCAGAAAGTCTGTTTTTCTCCTCGTTTGTGTAGTCGTAAGAGGGTTGAATGTTTTCTCTCTCAGTGTTTAACTATGGAAAGTCTTGCCACGACTCCTTAATTTTGATTCAAGTTTGAAATTGATAATATATATATTTAAGTGGATAAGATATTTTATTCTTTGTATCACATCACTGTGTTTTTGACACAGGAATTTATATATGTAGAGGAGTTCTTTGAGGACTTTTTACCTGCATTGACCACTTTGTTTGCAATAAAATTCAATGAAAGGATAACTCAGGAGTTTTCTTAATTTTTCAACCTTTTCTTGCTACACGTACCATTTTATTAACAACATACTTCTTGGACATATTATTGTTTAATACATACTTCGTCATTTGGTAAATTCATTATTAATATTATGCATACTGAATGAAAAAATTTGAATCTTAATAATACTTTCCCATTTCGTGAGGCTGAATAATTTATTTCTTTATTTCTGTTAAATTGACGTGGTTGCGTCGCATTCGGTTTCAAACCGTCGCACCGGGTTCAAACCTGTTGAGGAGAAATTAACTAATATTCTGCAACAAATAAAAATCTAGTGTTCTGCATTTTCATTACTTTCTTTTATTTTTAATTGACTTTTGAAGTGGGTAGCCCTTAGGGTAGAACAGCATTATTTAAGGTGCCTAATGTGGATACTAGCCACTGTTTATGCTTTCTGTGTCATTGTCTTTCGGGCTCTGATGAGCTGTACATTCTTTTAATCCAGTGATTCTCAAACTGTGGGGCGCACCCCCTAGGGGGACGCGAATATATACAAGAGACAATGTTATTTAAAAAATTGCTTTAGAGACTTAACGGAAAGAACACACACACACACACATACAGAAGAAAATACATTTCGACCTATTCAATAAGTAATTTATTTAGTTAAAGCGATTTACTAACTAAAAAACAAATATATTAATTATAGTGATTTCTTTGGGGCTGTCTTTCGAAGCAAAAGTTTTGGGGGGGGCGGGGTTTAATATTAGAAATACACTCTCAGTTCTCATTCTGTATTTAGTTGAGATCTATATTTTGTCTTCAAAGAAGCCACCACAGAAAATACAGTTCCAAAAAGGCAAGATGTTGAAAATGGTAGTAGAATCCGAAATGCCCTTTTTTTTAGTATATAAAGCTCAATATCCACTGCTGCTTAAAATCCAACAATTGATTTATTACTCAATTGTCTTTTGGTTTCGCGTCTTGCCGTGAATTCTATGAAGGTTTGTTCCTCTTCAATTGAGACTCCTTCGGGAGTATTTTGAAATGGATACCACACTCACTTGTAACTTTATCACATTGTTGTCAGCAAGTAAGTACTTTTTAAAATTCTTTGCTTGCATTGCTAAATGATTTTCATTGGTTAAAAAGACAACTTTTACATGTTGTTCTTCAGCCTTGTAAGTTTTAATACAATCATTCAAATTTGCAAACATCGTTAAGTTTTCTGGATATGAATTTCTGTTTCCCAATTCCAATTTCCTACATAAAGCATTAACTTTATCACTAGTATTTAATATATGTATATTTACTCCTTGCAGTTGAAGATTCAAGTTATTCAATTTCTCGAATATGTCGAATAAGTATCACAATTTCATCCAAATAAACTATCGCTAAAATTCTCTGCTTCCAGTCTGTTTTCCTTTTCTAGGAAAACGGATATTTCTTCTCATAATTCATAAGCAATTGTAAAAATTTCCTAGGTGATAACCAGCTTGCCTCGCAGTAAAATAGTAACGCTGAATGTACTGCACCCATGTCTTTACAAAGTGCGCAAAAGATTCAGTACTTCAAGGGTCTGTTTTTGTCATTTACTAGGGTTACAATCGTAGTTAACAATTTATTCAAACAAGGATTTATTTCTTTGGAAGCCAAACCTTCTCTGTGGATCATGCAATGTGTCCAGACGCACTATGGTGATTTTTGTTTCACAAGTGCTTGAATACTTTGGAATCTTCTGGACATAGAACGAGCACCCTCGTTGCATAATCCAACGCAATTTTTCCGTTCTATGTTTGCCTCACTCATAAAATCATTAAAGATAGCAAATAATGCGAGTGCTGTTGCTTAGAGTTCTTTTGGTTTGCAGAAAATTATTCTACTAATTACAAATCATCACAAAATCCAACATAGGCAATGAAATGAGCATTTTTTATTACTATCTGTTGCCTCATCGAGTTGTATTGAAAACAATTTGTCACGCAACTTCGAGAAAAGCAGGCACTCTACATCTTCAGCTATATCAGAAATTCGACGAACAACAGTATTATTTGAAAAATGTGTAGACTGCAATTTGTTTGAAAATTATCTCCAAACATAATTTCTAGAATCATAATTGCGGCTGGCAAAATAAGCTAATCAATGGTGAGAGGCTTTTTACATCTGGCTATTTTATATGAAACTTTGTTAGAGGCAATTAAAGCTTTTTCATTCATGGACAAAGTATTTAAGCAATGACTTTTGTTTTACGTATGATTTTAATTTGAAGAATTCTTTGGATTTGTTTACATACTCACTATGAAGCGTTTCCAAATGTCATTTAAATTTATTACGTTTCATGCGGCTGCAGCCAACATTTTTGAGCCAATGATACACAGGGGCTTTCCTTCATTTACTTCAGTATTAGTGAATCCAGCCAGTTCCGAACACCTACTGAACTGCATTGGATTTTCAAAACGTGCTGCCGTGAATATTTAATACGGTGAAATGCATTTACACGGAAGTATTAATAATGCATTCAGAATAGATTCAAGAGTGATAAAAGGTTCGACTCGAATGAAATTGTCTGAAATTGAAGTCATAGAACTGTCTCATTCTCCCTATGAGAAAATATTTGTTCACATGTGCATATGCTACTTATTTAACTTAGAAGCTGACCTGACAATTTCCTGTTAATTCAAAACTTCTCGCCAAACCATGAGAATGCTCGACATGATGGGACGCAAGAGCAATAAAAAGGCATAGGATTCTTGTTTTTTCAAATCTAAGTATCGGTGTTGTAAAATGTCAATAAATTTCCGTACTATTGGTAATTGTAAAGTTTTAAGGTTTTAGTGTAGGTTTAACCCCTAAATACTCAGAATACATTTCATTGTATGTGGTGTGGAGGGGGCATGAAAATTCTGTTTGCAAATTTGGCCGAGAGTTCTAAAAGTTCGAGAAACACTGCTCTAATGGATACAATTTGTATGAAAATATTTCAGGGTGCTGAACGCAATCGATTTTTTTGCACTCTGTCTTGTTTATCAACAGCATAATTATTCAGAAGATATTTTATTAGTTATTTTTCCAGAATTATGGTACATAAAAGAAATACGTAACGGAGAGTATCGCCCGAATATTCCAAGTAGTGAATGCTGCATCGGAACAAAAATTCAATATTATCAATTAGTATATTTTTTTGTCTTAATATCGGAATTCTTGTTTAAAATTCTTTAGTAGGAGTTATAGAAAAAGGAATAATCGAAGCTTTTAGAGAAAGCTAATAGAATATAGCTTTTAGAAGAAGAATATAGCTTATAGAGATAAAATCAGAATTTTCCTGATTTTGAGGAGGGGATATTAGATGACACTAGCCACATTTATGTTGAGTGCTTAAAACGGTTTGTACCTCAAAAGACAAGTTTATTCTTTAGGTTATACATTCTGGGAATGATTTATATTTGCCACTGGTCAACACTTAATTGAATATGGATGTATTACGTTGGCAAGAAATAACTAATAACCAGGCTGCCACTAGTTGTTGCTTATGAGTTCCAAAAGCTTATAGATGTTGTTGCTTATGACTTCCAAAAGCTTATAGATGTTGTTGCTGATTGGACTTCATACAAATATAAGAGATGCAGATGAAATTTAACCGTTTCACTGGAAGCGTTAAATTGTAAAGTTCCCACACATTTCACTAATGTCCTCCTCAATGGCTATCTGCAGATCTTTGTGGCCGATCTGGCAGCCGAATGGTTAGCGCTCTTGCTTTCGTTTCAACAGTTTGTGGGTTCGAATCCCACCTTGGGCATGGATGTTTGTAGTGGTTCGGAATCCACTTTAAACCGTAGGTCCCTGTCTAATTAGCCCTCGTGTGCAAAAAATTACCGTTGAGCGACCAAAAAAAAAAAAAAAAAAAAAAAAAAAAAAAATCCAGCAGATCTTTGTCATCCTAGGCCCGTGGTCTTCCAAAACAATCTTCATCGCGTAGTAACAAATTTTCTTACCTAAATTTATAAAACTAATGATTTACCGTACCTTCACTCATAGTAATATCCCCAAACGCTTGATTTATTCGGCTAGTTGAAGAAACGGCTCATAAGCTGATTTTGATATCGTAAAGTAAACTAAACTTGCTCCATTTGCACGTCCATTTCTCTCCACAACTGTTCAAGTTAGGATTGAGGAAATTTCGCAGTGGACCTATTTTTATGACTACTGATATCTACTCTCATGTTACGAGTGTTTCAATCCGTACAAACAGATTTGCATTCTTATTCGCACTCTATTTAATGGAAATGCGTAAACAACGCTAAATTTCCTGTTTACCGTTTAATAATAGAATTTAAAGAAGTAAGTTACCATCTTCGGGGTAAATATACTTTTAGCAACAAGTTTGTAGTTAATAATCCACTATGTCAGAAGTCAGCACCAGTGGTCGAAGTAGGCGAACCACCGCAATAAATTATCTTGGTTGGGGAACAATTTTTCTCTGGGTAACCTGTCCAAATGGCGAAATATGTAATCAGTGAGAACCAAATCTGGGGAATAAGGGTGATACAATTGAAGCTTATACCCCGACTTCTGGATATTTATCTTCTATAAACGGAGCCATATAGTTACTCTCCATTTTTATAAGAGTATGAGATCTAACCTATTGACCACAATTAGCTGTTTCATGTTAACTTTTTAGAGGCATTCATCTAATTGCTTTACCGTACATGTCGGATTTAATGGTACAGAGCCACACAGGGAGAAATCATAAGGAATCACGATCTTGGTGGTCTTCCAAATGGAGATTAAACAAACATTTGTGGACGAAGGTTTGTTCGGCATTCTGTTTTGCAGATTTTCTGGTATGTAGATACTGTGTTTTGCTCTTTCGATTGTCATACAGAAATCCATTTGGCATCCACAGTCAGGACAAGAAGCAAAAATGACCTTCTAATATCTTGCTCCTGAAGAGAACGACAGATCTCCAAGCATCATTGATGTTGGTTATCCGATAGATCTTGTGGTACCGTTGTTAAGATCTTTTCAACCTCGCTCATTATTGCCAAATAACGAGAAACTGTCGAACTACGGAGAGTTCGCCTCCGAACTGTCATACTGTTGAGTTAAATGGGCCTTTACTTTTTGCCAGAAATGTTTGACATCAAAACGCACAGGATAACCGGATCCCAGCTTATGCACGATTGCAATATCATTACTACAAAACAGTCTTTGAGAAAGAACACGGATTGTCCGCTTGCTTCTGATATTTAAAACTCCTGCTTTGTTAACTTTGGATACTGCTGAAGCCACCGAAAGCCCTAGCCGGAACTCCCGTATTATTACGATTCGCATGTCTCGCCATTCCATCGCGACCTTCAGTGATTCTGGTGTAATGTCTGGAGTATTCTCGTAGCCATTTGAGGTATAATTGAAGGGGGCAGCATTATTATGGTGGGTAAAACGACGCGTTGAAGTTACCTCAGTCAGGACCAGCCTATAATTATAAAACAACCCATTATTAAGATAAATGTCATCTAATATTCTGATTAAATCTAATAAAATTTATTTTATCTGTTGGATACTGTGTTAGTATTTTTCATTATAAACTGATTGCATTTATGAAAATTTTGTATTTTTAAAATTACACCAAGATGCAAAATTGAATCGGAGATAAAAGTTAGGTTTAGATTTCCCGGTAAAGATAAATATTAAGTTGAATAAAAGAAGAGTTCACACCATAACCTGATTTTGTGGTAGAACAGCACTTGTCAGAGAGAAAAATTCTGTAGCCAACCTCAGCCAGTGTCGAACAACTGAAAATACACATTGCGTTTCGGTTTTTCTACATGCAATTCCCTCAATGTGGGCGCTTGAGAATATTTATATTTTCTTCTTTCTGACACATTTCTCCTGTCTTTAAAAAGTCCTTTCAGGTGGATATAAAATGCCTTACTAATTGCATAAGTCTTTCGGATGCCCACTGAACGATGTCACAGTTAAACAAAATAGTATATTTATCATGTTTATGATTGTGCTAATAACATATAAGATCTGTAAGAAATACATTAAGTTTATGAAACTAATTTTATTTATTTGACTCTTTAATAAAACTAACTTATCCTTTTACATTTTCCTATTTTTTAAATCAGGAATATCAAAGCTTGTTGAAATTCTCATCCCACGGCCAGCAAATTAGATGTTACTCACTTTTCATCGTTTTAACTTACGTTAACACACAAACAAGGAAATATATATTCACAAAAATGTCATTATATATACACTGCTGGACAATTGCTAAGGACGGATAACACTATCATACATAGCAACCACAAATTCAAAGGAAGGAAAATGTGGAAAATTAGAATAAGTGCGGGATATAGTAAGAAGTATGCGTATGCAATTATTTTTCCTCGTCTGTTCATCCCGTGATAGAGTTCATAAGAGATTAAGGTTTTGACGCGTGTGGACAGTTATTTCAAGTCAAAGTTTTACAGGAAGGATTTATTAGCCGAACTTGAAATTGTGGCATGTCTTCCCGACATCACTTTGATTTTATGCGTGGCCAAATTGTTTGAAAGATCGAAGAAGGGCGAAAAAGGCAGATGTTGCAGGGAGTTCGACATTCGCTCACTGATTTGTTTCACGACTGGAAGTCATTGAAAACTACGGGAATGTGTAGTAGGCGGCAAGGGGGAGGTGGTGTTAGAAGTACGATGCCTAGAGAAGGCAGATATATGGTTCTATCAGCAAAATGAAACAGGCTCACCACAGCTCAGCAGGTGGCAAATCAGTTTCTTGTTGCCTGAGGTAAGCAGACCTACCAAAAACTGTTGCCAGACGTTTGAGGGGAGGAGGAATACACACCCGCAGACCTATTGTGTGTGACCCATTGACATGACAGCACCGTATTGTTCGTTTCCATTGGTGTCTCGAATATCACAATTGGACTGAAAAAGACTGGGCATGCGTACTATTCTCAGATGAGTCTAGGTTCAGTCTGTCATCGGATTGTGGACACTAACTGATCTGGCACGAGAGTGGTACTGCTTATTGTCTAGAAAATATCCAGGAAGGGGACCGGTATCCAACTTGCAGTGTGATGGTGTGGGCTGGCATCATGATTAATGACTGCACGCCCTTTGCATGTGGTTGCGAATGGGACTTTGACGGGCTAACGTAACATGAAGTTCTACTTCCACATGTTTGTCTTTTCCGTGGTGCTGTCGGTGATAAATTTGTTTTTTATGGACGACAACGAAACGTGTCATCGATTTTTATTCTTTCAGATGTTTCAGATTTTTTACTTTCATAAACAATAAATATTCTTTATTCTTACGTCTGAACAGTGTAACATCTGTATTTTATTCTACTAGGCCTCATGTCTCGCTTAATATGCTACATTGCAATTTGTGATCAATCCTTAGCAATTGTCCAGCTATATATATAGAGAGAAGAAATTGTTAAAGCTAAAAATAGTATATCAAAATTTAATTTCAATTTAATATTGTTGAATGCATATATAGTGTTTTCCTTTTTATTTTAATAGATGTAAAGAATAATTTTTCTGTTTTTTTATTATCTAGGCCTGTAGTACAAGTACACCGCTGTCTGCATATCAGAATCATATCTTGATTCCTTTAAGGAAATGCATCGCATTTTGTCTAATAAATTCCATGATTTGTTTGATAGAATATATAATCCTTTAAAGTAAGTGTAAATGATTTATTATATTTAACAAAACGAAACCTAACTAAACGTTTTCTTGTAATGTCCACATTAAATGCAATCCTAGATGTTGATATTTTAATAAAAGCTGATTTATAAATAATTTATGATTTTTTTTTATTATATTAAAAATGCGACAAAGTTGAAAGAATTTATATTGTTGTAGGAATAACGACATGATATTAAGAGTTCTCATTCCAGATAGAGTGTAACTAGAAAGAAATTTTCCTCCAAGTTGTCAGGAGATGTTTTTAAAGAAAAGTAAAAAAAAAAAATGTATTGAATAATACTAAGAGATTTCAAATTTTTATTTATCCTTTCAGTAAATATAGGCCAATAATTTTATAAAAAATGAAAGTTTTTTCCCATATTAAGATCATTAAACAGGGGTTTGGATTCGGAAGAAAAGTTAAATAATTGATACACATTCGAGTAACATTCGCTGTTCAATTGACACCGTGCATTATTATGTAAATAAAACATAAATTTATATTTTCAGTATATCAACATTCTTTATTCTGATTGTAACATACATGTAATCATTGAAAAATCTTAGAGATATTCTAATTTAATGAACTGAATAATGAGCGAAATATATCCTAATTTGTTATACTTTTGGTATAGATTGTACAAACATTTCCTATTCTTTCATTAATTCGCGAGTTGCAGCGAAAAAGTTTTATCTGTTCGTAATGTGATCTTCATTTCAAAGAGTAATTTCAAGATAATTATTCAAAGAGAGCCAGCATAGAATTTTAAAAAGTATTCTCTTGCGGACGACAAATTGATATCATATTACAA
Source organism: Latrodectus elegans (assembly GCA_030067965.1). Lineage (NCBI taxonomy): Eukaryota > Metazoa > Arthropoda > Arachnida > Araneae > Theridiidae > Latrodectus > Latrodectus elegans. The sequence continues at coordinate 24,514,892 of CM057820.1, read as the reverse complement.
GTGTGTGAGAGATCAATTTCAAAATACTCCTGAAGGACTCTCAATTGAAGAGGAAGAAACCGACGTGGACTTCACGGGAAGCGGCGAAACGAAATGACAATTCAGTAATAAATCACTGTTTGAATTTTGGGCAGGAGTGGAGGACGAGTTTTCCGCTCTAAAAAATAATAATAATAATAATAATAAAAAAAAAAAAAAAAAAAAAAAAAAAAAAAGCATTTCTCATTCTACTACCATTTTCAACATCTTACCTTCGTGAAACCGGATTTTCTGTCATGGTTTCTTTGAAGATATAATATAGATCTCAGCTAAATATAGAAAAAGAATTGAGAGTTTCTGTTTCTAATATTAAACCCTCCTTCGAAAAACCGTTTTTTCCAATGGCAGATTGTAGGCAGTTACAACTGCAACATAGTCTATTAATTTATTGTTTCATTATATTCAAGGAACAGGGCAGAAACTATTTCTTAGCCGCCAAAGCTTTGCCACAGGTGCACCACAAGGGGTGGGTCAGCATCGCACCTTCACACATGCCATAGAGACCCCTTTATTGGATAGGCATCATTCATACATCATTCACACACACAAGGAAAGAACAAACACAGCATTGGTGAGGAAGTACATTCATGCCTGAAATGGGATTCGAACCCACGAACTTCTTATCCGGAAACAGGCACGCTGACACTAGACAAGTTGGTCGTCTGCTTCGAGAAATTTTGTTCTAAAAGACAGGCCCAAGGAAGTTATTAATAATAATTAAATTTGTTTAATTGAATTAGTTAATTATTAAATATATCAAAATGTATTTTGTTTTGTATGTATGTGTTCCTTCCCCTTTCAGTCGCTTATTCAATTTTTTAAGTATTTTCTCTTGGATATGCTCGCAACCCCCATTAGTGTATTTGCGTCCACCTACGTGGGCGAGCCCACAGAGTTGAGTATCACTGAAGTAAGAAGTATGCGTATCACATTGAGACTGAGTTGTAGCCTGATGTGTGTGAGATATCAATAAGCTAGACTATTATTCCTGGCTAAAGACCTAAATTTATAGAATTGTATATCGTGTATAAAATTTGCTTTTATTGGTAAAACAATTTTATAAACAGAATAAATTTTTAAATATTATTTACTGAATGAAGTTAAAGAGAAATCCATTCATAAAATTTTCAAGAGAAGCAAGAAAGAATCATTAAACATTTAACTCCTCGCATGAAAACCAACGTTAAATGTTTGTTATATAAATATTGTTAAATTAACGATGAATTATATAAAATATAAATATGCAAAATGAAATTTAAATATTTGAATGTTTGCGAAAAGAAAATCAATACAAATTTAAAGTTCCGAAATAAAGTTTCAAATAATTCAGTCATCATAGTTATTTTTTGAAGTTAATCTATCGAGTTTCCAACCCAATGATTGATTTGCGGTATAGCCTTCAATTAAACGGTTCTTGTCTTCAATTCTCATCTGGGAATTCGATGTCTAAAATTATTGACATAGATTCTGATTTATCAGAATCTATTCTAAATTGTAGGCTGTGGTCTGTTTAGCCATCTTATGTAAAAACTATCCACCGAGCGATAAACAAATGCTGCAGTAGTTCCTGAAGATCTGACTCGATCTCTTTCGCCTATCCGCGATTTCTTGAACAATTATTTCCAATTACAACCTTCAACTTGCTTCTACCCTTTATTTTTTGTTGAAGTTGTATATAGCTTTAAAATTATAGATCTAGAGCAAGAATTCTCTTCATTCTACGATTTTACATATTTTCTTAACTTATGAAGTTCCATTTTTAATTTTAATAGAGGATATGGAATTTTCATAGAAGAACAGTGGTTTGTGTCTTTGTTAGAGTACTAAATTTTGCAAAAATTGTATAATAAAGTTGGTCTAACATTGGTTTCTTACATCATTTTCTTATGTGGGTAGAGTCTTTCAAGCTTAATGTATATGGAAACCTGAAATGCTGTGCTTTACAAAATTGAATGGAACAGGATACTGGCAAATCCGCATTACTCCACGCAATACTATTTTCCAGTTAACAGCTGAAGACCATATTGTGACCATTAATTTGAAACTAAGGAAATGGAACCAAGTACAAATAAGGAGTATGTCAAATATTAGATAAGAAAACAGTTCTGCAAGATATCACTTGAGCCTGTGGTCAGTTCCATTTTTGAAGAGATTGAACATAATTATTACCTGCATGGACAATAAAATAGATGTAAAATCAGAAAACTATCTGTTCAATCGTGACAGCATTTCTTCATGATCGAAAATTTCGGAGATGCATATATCTAATTTTTCGGAAAGGACGAAAATTATACAGTAAAAACAAGCAGTTACAAAAAAAAAAAAAAAAAAAAAAAAAAAAATAAAAATGAATAATATTTATAACTGTGTACAAGCTTGATGAGCATTCTATTTAAATAAGACGTTAAACATTAAGCCCTCCCCGATGCAAGTCATCAAAGAGCATATGGCTCAAGTAAACCATTTACCATTGCCCTAACATTATTCCATTTCGAAGAGCGTTACTAACAGTGGTGTTACATATCGTCTAATTGTTGGAAATTGAAACCTTTTACCCCGCCTTTTACTCCATGCTGACAAATGAAAAATTGGGGATCTTGCCTACGTTTCAACAATTCGTGGGTTCAAATTCCTATTACGACATGAATGTTAGTAGAAGTTCAAAACCCATGTTACACTGTAGGTTTCGTTATAGTTCTCTTGTGTAAAAGTGACCTTTAAGTGATAAGTGAGCATCAACAAACGTAACATCTTACCTATCGTCTCAATATGCCTCTCAATCAAGAACGGTGCTTTTCAATGAATACAAAGTAATTTTGAGAAATAACTGATATGCACATTAAGACCTTTGAACATCACAATGGAAACACCATTGCGAAATATGTCCAGAAAGTCTGTTTTTCTCCTCGTTTGTGTAGTCGTAAGAGGGTTGAATGTTTTCTCTCTCAGTGTTTAACTATGGAAAGTCTTGCCACGACTCCTTAATTTTGATTCAAGTTTGAAATTGATAATATATATATTTAAGTGGATAAGATATTTTATTCTTTGTATCACATCACTGTGTTTTTGCCACAGGGGAATTTATATATGTAGAGGAGTTCTTTGAGGACTTTTTTTTACCTGCATTGACCACTTTGTTTGCAATAAAATTCAATGAAAGGATAACTCGGGAGTTTTCTTAATTTTTTCAACCTTTTCTTGCTACACGTACCATTTTATTAACAACATACTTCTTGGACATATTATTGTTTAATACATACTTCGTCATTTGGTAAATTCATTATTAATATTATGCATACTGAATGAAAAAATTTGAATCTTAATAATACTTTCCCATTTCGTGAGGCTGAATAATTTATTTCTTTATTTCTGTTAAATTGACGTGGTTGCGTCGCATTCGGTTTCAAACCGTCGCACCGGGTTCAAACCTGTTGAGGAGAAATTAACTAATATTCTGCAACAAATAAAAATCTAGTGTTCTGCATTTTCATTACTTTCTTTTATTTTTAATTGACTTTTGAAGTGGGTAGCCCTTAGGGTAGAACAGCATTATTTAAGGTGCCTAATGTGGATACTAGCCACTGTTTACGCTTTCTGTGTCATTGTCTTTCGGCTCTGATGAGCTGTACATTCTTTTAATCCAGTGATTCTCAAACTGTGGGGCGCACCCCCTAGGGGGACGCGAATATATACAAGAGACAATGTTATTTAAAAAATTGCTTAAGAGACTGGAATTGCTTTAGAGACTTAACGGAAAGAACACACACACACATACAGAAGAAAATACATTTCGACCTATTCAATAAGTAATTTATTTAGTTAAAGCGATTTACTAACTAAAAAACAAATATATTAATTATAGTGATTTCTTTGGGGCTGTCTTTCGAAGCAAAAGTTTTGGGGGGGCGGGGTTTAATATTAGAAATACACTCTCAGTTCTCATTCTGTATTTAGTTGAGATCTATATTTTGTCTTCAAAGAAGCCACCACAGAAAATACAGTTCCAAAAAGGCAAGATGTTGAAAATGGTAGTAGAATCCAGAAATGCCTCTTTTTTAGTATATAAAGCTCAATATCCACTGCTGCTTAAAATCCAACAATTGATTTATTACTCAATTGTCTTTTGGTTTCGCGTCTTGCCGTGAATTCTATGAAGGTTTGTTCCTCTTCAATTGAGACTCCTTCGGGAGTATTTTGAAATGGATACCACACTCACTTGTAACTTTATCACATTGTTGTCAGCAAGTAAGTACTTTTTAAAATTCTTTGCTTGCATTGCTAAATGATTTTCATTGGTTAAAAAGACAACTTTTACATGTTGTTCTTCAGCCTTGTAAGTTTTAATACAATCATTCAAATTTGCAAACATCGTTAAGTTTTCTGGATATGAATTTCTGTTTCCCAATTCCTAATTTCCTACATAAAGCATTAACTTTATCACTAGTATTTAATATATGTATATTTACTCCTTGCAGTTGAAGATCTCAAGTTATTCAATTTCTCGAATATGTCGAATAAGTATCACAATTTCATCCAAATAAACTATCGCTAAAATTCTCTGCTTCCAGTCTGTTTTCCTTTTCTAGGAAAACGGATATTTCTTCTCATAATTCATAAGCAATTGTAAACATTTCCTTGGTGATAACCAGCTTGCCTCGCAGTAAAATAGTAACGCTGAATGTACTGCACCCATGTCTTTACAAAGTGCGCAAAAGATTCAGTACTTCAAGGGTCTGTTTTTGTCATTTACTAGGAGTTACAATCGTAGTTAACAATTTATTCAAACAAGGATTTATTTCTTTGGAAGCCAAACCTTCTCTGTGGATCATGCAATGTGTCCAGACGCACTATGGTGATTTTTGTTTCACAAGTGCTTGAATACTTTGGAATCTTCTGGACATAGAACGAGCACCCTCGTTGCATAATCCAACGCAATTTTCCGTTCTATGTTTGCCTCACTCATAAAATCATTAAAGATATGCAAATAATGCGAGTGCTGTTGCTTAGAGTTCTTTTGGTTTGCAGAAAATTATTCTACTAATTACAAATCATCACAAAATCCAACATAGGCAATGAAATGAGCATTTTTTATTACTATCTGTTGCCTCATCGAGTTGTATTGAAAACAATTTGTCACGCAACTTCGAGAAAAGCAGGCACTCTACATCTTCAGCTATATCAGAAATTCGACGAACAACAGTATTATTTGAAAAATGTGTAGACTGCAATTTGTTTGAAAATTATCTCCAAACATAATTTCTAGAATCATAATTGCGGCTGGCAAAATAAGCTAATCAATGATGAGAGGCTTTTTACATCTGGCTATTTTATATGAAACTTTGTTAGAGGCAATTAAAGCTTTTTCATTCATGGACAAAGTATTTAGGCAATGACTTTTGTTTTACGTATGATTTTAATTTGAAGAATTCTTTGGATTGGTTTACATACTCACTATGAAGCGTTTCCAAATGTCATTTAATTTTTTTACGTTTCATGCGGCTGCAGCCAACATTTTTGAGCCAATGATACACAGGGGCTTTCCTTCATTTACTTCAGTATTAGTGAATCCAGCCAGTTCCGAACACCTACTGAACTGCATTGGATTTTCAAAACGTGCTGCCGTGAATATTTAATACGGTGAAATGCATTTACACGGAAGTATTAATAATGCATTCAGAATAGATTCAAGAGTGATAAAAGGTTCGACTCGAATGAAATTGTCTGAAATTGAAGTCATAGAACTGTCTCATTCTCCCTATGAGAAAATATTTGTTCACATGTGCATATGCTACTTATTTAACTTAGAAGCTGACCTGACAATTTCCTGTTAATTCAAAACTTCTCGCCAAACCATGAGAATGCTCGACATGATGGGACACAGAGCAATAAAAAGGCATAGCATTCTTGTCTTTTCAAATCTAAGTATCGGTGTTGTAAAATGTCAATAAATTTCCGTACTATTGGTAATTGTAAAGTTTTAAGGTTTTAGTGTAAGTTTAACCCTAAATACTCAGAATACATTTCATTGTATGTGGTGTGGAGAGGCATGAAAATTCTGTTTGCAAATTTGGCCGAGAGTTCTAAAAGTTCGAGAAACACTGCTCTAATGGATACAATTTGTATGAAAATATTTCAGGGTGCTGAACGCAATCGATTTTTTTTCACTCTGTCTTGTTTATCAACAGCATAATTATTCAGAAAATATTTTATTAGTTATTTTTCCAGAATTATGGTATATAAAAGAAATACGTAACGGAGAGTATCGCCCGAATATTCAAGTAGTGAATGCTGCATCGGAACAAAAATTCAATATTATCAATTAGTATATTTTTTTGTCTTAATATCGGAATTCTTGTTTAAAATTCTTTAGTAGGAGTTATAGAAAAAGGAATAATCGAAGCTTTTAGAGAAAGCTAATAGAATATAGCTTTTAGAAGAAGAATATAGCTTATAGAGATCAGAATTTTCTGATTTTGAGGAGGGATATTAGATGACACTAGCCACATTTATGTTGAGTGCTTAAAACGGTTGTACCTCAAAAGACAAGTTTATTCTTTAGGTTATACATTCTGGGAATGATTTATATTTGCCACTGGTCAACACTTAATTGAATATGGATGTATTACGTTGGCAAGAAATAACTAATAACCAGGCTGCCACTAGTTGTTGCTTATGAGTTCCAAAAGCTTATAGATGTTGTTGCTTATGACTTCCAAAAGCTTATAGATGTTGTTGCTTATGACTTCCAAAAGCTTATAGATGTTGTTGCTGATTGGACTTCATACAAATATAAGAGATGCAGATGAAATTTAACCGTTTCACTGGAAGCGTTAAATTGTAAAGTTCCCCACACATTTCACTAATGTCCTCCTCAATGGCTATCTGCAGATCTTTGTGGCCGATCTGGCAGCCGAATGGTTAGCGCTCTTGCTTTCGTTTCAACAGTTTGTGGGTTCGAATCCCACCTTGGGCATGGATGTTTGTAGTGGTTCGGATTCCACTTTAAACCGTAGGTCCCTGTCTAATTAGCCCTCGTGTGCAAAAAATTACCGTTGAGCGACCAAAAAAAAAAAAAAAAAAAAAATAATCCTGCAGATCTTTGTCATCCTAGGCCCGTGGTCTTCCAAAACAATCTTCATCGCGTAGTAACAAATTTTCTTACCTAAATTTATAAAACTAATGATTTACCGTACCTTCACTCATAGTAATATCCCCAAACGCTTGATTTATTCGGCTAGTTGAAGAAACGGCTCATAAGCTGATTTTGATATCGTAAAGTAAACTAAACTTGCTCCATTTGCACGTCCATTTCTCTCCACAACTGTTCAAGTTAGGATTGAGGAAATTTCGCAGTGGACCTATTTTTATGACTACTGATATCTACTCTCATGTTACGAGTGTTTCAATCCGTACAAACAGATTTGCATTCTTATTCGCACTCTATTTAATGGAAATGCGTAAACAACGCTAAATTTCCTGTTTACCGTTTAATAATAGAATTTAAAGAGGTAAGTTACCATCTTCGGGGTAAATATACTTTTAGCAACAAGTTTGTAGTTAATAATCCACTGTGTCAGAAGTCAGCACCAGTGGTCGAAGTAGGCGAACCACCGCAATAAATTATCTTGGTTGGGGAACAATTTTTCTCTGGGTAACCTGTCCAAATGGCGAAATATGTAATCAGTCGGAACCAAATCTGGGGAATAAGGGTGATGCAATTGAAACTTATACCGACTTCTGGAAGATAAAAATGGAGAGCAACTATATGAGTATGAGATCTAACCTATTCACCACAATCAGCTGTTTCATGTTAACTTTTTAGAGGCATTCATCTAATTGCTTTACTGGCCCGTGCATGTGCGAGATTAATCAGGTAATAGAGCCACACAGGATGAAATCATAAGGAATCACGATCTTGGTGGTCTTCCAAATGGAGATTAAACAAACATTGTGTGGACAGAAAGGTTTGTTCGGCATTCTTGTTTTGCAGATTTTCTGGTATGTAGATACTGTGTTTTGCTCTTGCGATTGTCATACAGAAATCCATTTGGCATCCACAGTCCAGGACAAAAGCAAAAATGAGCCTTCTAATATCTTGCTCCTGAAGAAGAACAGACAGATCTCCAAGCATCATTGATGCATTGGTTAGCTCCGATAGATCTTGTGGTACCGTTTGTTGAATCTTTTCAACCTCGCTCATTTATTTGCCAAAATAACGAGAAACTGTCAGACTACGGAGGAGTTCGCCTCCGAACTGTCATACTGTTCAGAGTTAAATGGGCCTTTACTTTTGCCAGAAATGTTTTGACATCAAAACGCACAGGATAACCGGATCCCAGCTTATGCACGATTGCAATATCATTACTACAAAACAGTCTTTGAGAAAGAACACGGATTGTCCGCTTGCTTCTGATATTTAAAACTCCTGCTTTGTTAACTTTGGATACTGCTGAAGCCACCGAAAGCCTAGCCGGAACTCCCGTATTATTACGATTCGCATGTCTCGCCATTCCATCGCGACCTTCAGTGATTCTGGTGTACCGATTGTCGCTTTTGTAATGTCTGGAGTATTCTCGTCGCCATTTGAGGTATAATTCAAGGGGGCATCATTATTATGGTGGAATTGCAAACGACGCGTTGAAGTTACCTCAGTCAGGGACCAGCCTATAATTATAAAACAACCCATTATTAAAGATAAATGTCATCTAATATTCTGAGTTAAAATCTAATAAAATTTATTTTATCTGTTGGATACTGTGTTAGTATTTTTCATTATAAACTGATTGCATTTATGAAAATTTTGTACATTTTTAAAATTACACCAAGATGCAAAATTGAATCGGAGATAAAAGTTAGGTTTAGATTTCCCGGTAAAGATAAATATTAAGTTGAATAAAGAAGAGTTCACACCATAACCTGATTTTGTGGTAGAACAGCACTTGTCAGAGAGAAAAATTCTGTAGCCAATACGCCTCAGTAGTGTCAGAACAACTGAAAATACACATTGCGTTTCGGTTTTTCTACATGCGAATTCCCTCAATGTGGGCGCTTGAGAATATTTATATTTTCTTCTTTCTGACACATTTCTCCTGTCTTTAAAAAGTCCTTTCAGGTGGATATAAAATGCCTTACTAATTGCATAGAGTCTTTCGGATGCCCACTGAACGATGTCACAGTTAAACAAAATAGTATATTTATCATGTTTTTATGATTTGTGCTAATAACATATAAGATCTGTAAGAAATACATTAAGTTTATGAAACTAATTTTATTTATTTGACTCTTTAATAAAAACTAACTTATCCTTTTACATTTTCCTATTTTTTAAATCAGGAATATCAAAGCTTGTTGAGGAATTCTCATCCCACGGCCAGCATAATTAGATGTTACTCACTTTTCATCGTTTTAACTTACGTTAACACACAAACAAGGAAATATATATTCACAAAAATGTCATTATATATACACTGCTAGACAATTTACTAAGGACGGATAACACTATCATACATAGCAACCACAAATTCAAAGGAAGGAAAATGTGGAAAATTAGAATAAGTGCAGGATATATAGTAAGAAGTATGCGTATGCAATTATTTTTCCTCGTCTGTTCATCCCGTGATAGAGTTCATAAGAGATTAAGGTTTTGACGCGTGTGGACAGTTATTTCAAGTCAAAGTTTTACAGGAAGGAGTTATTAGCCGAACTTGAAATTGTGGCATGTCTTCCCGACATC